>QANU01096872.1:0-53405 GCA_003254905.1 Nissolia schottii | reverse complement strand
GGACATAATTGATATGGGTTTTAAATGCTGAGATCTTAGTTTTAATTCCTATATTAATAAATGCTTAGGGGATTGACGATCGTAGTCTCTTAGGTGAATTGCGTATTAGTTAGAGATTTCAACTAATAAACAACATCCCCTTATGAATAATTAATTAGGAACCAATGACAATTAATCCTTGATCTAGAAACACCGTATGCAGGATATTGCTTTTTTTTTTTATCATTGTTAACTTACTTTTATTTTGCTTTCTTTTTATTATTATTCATCAATCCAAACCCCCCTTTTTAATTGTAATTTTAATTGGTTCTAATTGCTTCTGTACCAAAGGGGTACTCTTCGGTCCCTAGAGCTCCTCGGATGTATTGGCCGGGTGGGTACCTGCAAGGACTCCGATGCCAAAGTCAATACAGGTATGAGACGGTGTAAGGATGGAGATTAGAGTCTTGCCCGTACCTGGGTGCGTCGGCTTGCTTATGTACCTGTTGGATGTTGATGGCAGGTTGTACTTCACGCCTCAGTCTCCGCGAACAGACTCCCTCGGTTACTCCGGGAGTTTGGGGATGTGATGAGAGATGATCGCGCTGTAGAAAGGCGGGATCCGCGGGTCATACGCGCTTCATCTTAGAGATGGGCTTCCGGATCCAAACTGGCTCTAATGGGTCGGGCCGGTCGGATGAAGAATCTCCGCGGAATGGGTCAAACTGGCCCAGTCCATAACAGCTTCCTTGAGAGACGACCTAGGTTAGCCCCTTTACTACGTTTTTGGGGTTGATTTAGTTTTATAAATTATTATTTGATTGTGCATTGAAATTAGCGACGTTTTAGTGTGTGTCAATAATTATTATATATTAATTGGTATAGATAGAACATAACCTAATTTTTATATTGATGAGAAAACGTGTCACAATTTAGTCATTGACACACGTATTTAATTTTCTATACATTCTCTAAACTAGTAAAAGTTTACGAGTTAACTTGAGAGTTTAACAACCATGGTTGCAGGTCCCCCATTGGTTGGTTTGGGGCGAGTGAGGCTAAGTTGATTGACCCTAACATAATCCAAGACGCCACAGACAAGATAAATTTGATCAGACAGAAGTCACAGGTCAATCAGCACCGGTGGAATCTAGAGTTTAATGTGGGGGAAAAAGGTCTTCTTGAAGGTATCCTTCATGAAAAGGGTGGTATGTTTTGGTAAGTGAGGAAAGCTTAACCCTCATTACATTAGTCCATTTGAGATCATGAGAAAGTTGGTGAAATGGCTTACGATTTGACACTACCTCCCAGTTTGGTGATGGTTCATCCCGTATTCCATGTTTCGATGCTCAAGCGATATATTCGCGATGACAAGCACATTCTTTCACAGCAAGATGTTACGTTGGATCTAGACATGTCCTACAAGGAGGAACCATTTTTTATAATAGACAATAGGTCAAGAAGCTTTGCTCGAATGAGGTGTTCTCAGTATAGGTCATTTGGAGATATCACTCCGGAGAGGAGGCGACTTAGGAATTAGAGGATGTAATGAAAATAATGTACCCATACCTTTTTTATTCTTCATGTACGTTAGCAGTTTTAGTCAGTCCAATGTAATTTTGGGGACCAAAATTTCTTAAGGAGGGAAGAATTTGATGACCCTATCTAGCAAACCATTGCAAAGGTTTCCAAGCAATGCAGTGGCACAGGTGAGGTACAGTGTTATAGCAGTCCCTCACTGCTGCAGTAGCACAGAGCAGGTGTAGCGTTGCCTACACGTTGTAGTGGCTCGCTGGAGCCTCACCAAATCTGAGGTTTCCTCCCCCTATAAATAGAGACCCCCTAGTAGAGGTTCAGTTGCTAATTTCTTCAAAACTCTTAAGGTGCCACCCAGTGTTGAGACTTTTGCTCAAGTTGTCGTTGTGAAGATGCATCGTCTTTATTGAGGGTAGGTTTCTAGTATTTTTAGGATGGCTTAGGGTAGTAGGCCCTGGCGCCACTACTGTGGTAGTGGTGACATTGTGGCGGTCCACGATTACTGTGACGATGTTGGTTCCCCGTAGCGATGCCAGTTCACTACAATGATACCCTGTAGTAGTAGTTTTCTTTATTTTATGAGTTTTCTCATAGTGTGGTTTTTGTTGGCCAATCTACAGGCCAACACTACGCCACTCGGAACTTCCAATGCTAGTGCTCCTTAGTTTCAAACCATTTCAGGTGAGTAGAGGTTCCAGTGCATCGATAGTGTGTCATTTTTTGGTCCTTCAATTAAGTCAATTGTGTTTTATTAATTCTAGTGGTTATTTAATTATTCATTTATATGGCCAGTATTGCTTAGTAAATTGCATGCGTAGGCATAAGTAGAGAGTTACATGCTTAGATATGATATGCTAGGATTATGTTAGAAATTCTTAATAAGTAGTAACTTAGGATGCGTTAAGTTTAATAACTAGTAGATATTAATAAGCCATAGTTAGATCACCAATCTTAATTGATTTCATAATCAATAATCCATGTGAACCCTAGGATAGCAGACTTATGATTTCAGTATTCTTGTTGATTGTTATAATTTAGTTTCTTGGCACGAGTTCAACATATTCGGTGCGTCCCAAATATGAATTCAACGTACCCATAGATTCTTAGCATACCCTATGTGTTCATCGTACCCAATACCACAAGGATTTATCCTGGTGAAGCAAGGTTGGACTTGTTCTTCCTTGACCAACTTTGAGACTTGTCTCTCCTCGACCCCTCTGTTGGAGGTGGACATATTTACTCAATGATTCTTCTCAATATAACTCAGACAGTAGTATTGAATACCCAGTATTCAGTTGCTTGTTGATTATTTAGTTATCTATTTATTTACAGTTAATTATATACATGTTTATTATGTTCAATATATGCTACATGAGTGGTACCGCGGTACCCATTCATTGAGTTGACAACTCACCCCTCTATCATATTAGTTTGAGATATAGTTAAGGATCTAGATAATGAGTTTCTCCTCCAATAGCAGTTGGATTTCAGCGTTAGTGGGTGAGCTCTGCTTTGCAATGGGTTCTGCCAATCTTTATTTTAGCTATTTAGTAGCTTAGGCAGGATCATGACACGCTTTGTTAATGTTATTTTATCTCAACTAGTTCATTTGAACTCAAATGAAAACCATTTTGCAGACTTCAGAATTATATTTATGCTAGCATTTATTTAATTAATTGCATGTATTAGTCACGTTAGAGCTTCTGTAGGGATGGTGTCCCTACATACGATTACTCCCAGGTTTGGGACGTGACAAATATGGAATTGATCGAAATCATATCATTGTCAACACCATTGTCTGCACATAATGTTGCTATTAAAATAATAAAAGAATATGAGGATCTTTAATTAAAAATTTGTCAAAGAATATAATAAACAAAGAAATGACTGGCCAATGTGAAAAGAAGCAATTTATGTTGAGCTAACTTCATTTGAAAATATGAAGTTTTTGAGATCTTTAGTCAAAAAACATTAGAAGATGTTAAGTCAGTAGGGTACAAGTGTTATTTGTGCCATGGCCGCAAATTACAAATGTTTATTAGGTTGGAGGTTGTGTGACTGTTGTTACAAAAATTGTAGTATTGCGTATATGAATTTATTATAGTGATAGTTTCTACTTCATTTTATTAGATGGATGTTCATAATTTCTACTATTTTTTTCTTAATCAAAGTTTTTTTTATCCCATTAAATTTCTCATTGATAAGGTTTTTAACAAGACACCTCTCACAATATAAAAATGTTGTATTCTTTTTCCTTCAATAAGACATCCAAGGGAGAGTGAGGAGTGTTTTAAAATATTGTTAATGTAGATGTCCATATCCTAATTCGGTTCGTATTTGATTAAATAGATATATACTAATATTATAAAGATTTAATATGATTTATAAATAGACCTTTAGGTACTCATTGTATAATACACCTCCAAAATTAAGAATAACACATTTCTCCTTCTATTCTTTCTTGTAGAATTGTCAAAATAAGTCCAACCCATTTACTTAGTTAAGTCCAGTCTATTTAACCCACGAGCCAAATTAATCTATTTAACCTACAAGTCAAATTAACTTGTTTAATGTTAACATATGCAAAACTCGTAAATTAACATGTTTGCCCACATAAATGGACAAATCAAACAAATAAAAATCAACTCATGAATAGTAAAAACTCGTTTAGACTAAACCCGTTTAAACCCACTAGTACACTGGGTCAAGCCTAAATGCACCGAGCTAGCTCATTTGGCAGCCGTACTTGTTATCTCATCCATTATTCTTCTCTAACACTCATTTCATTAATTGTATGTCTTCTCATTAGTTTTATAACATAGTACTGAAAAAAGATTTTATTGCGGTAGAAAAAACCCAACTACTTAGTTAAAATAAATAAAAACTCCAATGCTTTTGGTAAAGGTGAGCCCAAGCCTTGATCTACATTTAATCAGCACACTTGAAACTCAAAGACCACCACTGGTGACGAAAGCAACAATGAACAAAAAAACATTAAAAAAAATATTGCAATTTTTAGCATTTGAAAATGTTTTTTAATACAATTTTATCTCATTTGAATTTTAGGTAGAATTTAACAAGTTTTTTAACCATAAAAACGTAATCTTTTGAAACAAGTTTTATCAGCTATGCCACAAGTTACTTACAATAACTGCCTGCCACAAATTTTCTAAAACTTTGCCATTCACATCATTATATAATCATTACTATCAAAGACAGTTTCTAAGTAGCACTGAACATAAGCTGCAGGTTGTCATCGCCATATCTCCACAGTCGATCTGAACAAACAGACAACATACCTTCCTAGTGCTAACAATTAGAAGGGGAAAAAAAAAGAAACATTGACTAGTAGTGGCCAGTGGAGATGCAGATGCAGTGCAACCCACATCTTGATTATCTTCCTCAATTCCAGAGACCTTAACTGGGATCAGACTTGTCCAAAGCTGCAATCAAAGGAACCATCAGTGTAAGCCAAATGATACTAGAAACAAATACACACACATTCTCATACATAAAATGAATATCAGAGGGAGACAGGGATTACTGTTGTAATTCAGAAGCTTCTCAATGAGGTCAACATGGGTCATAAGCATGCGCCTGCAGCAATAACGAACCAACCCCAAAGCATCCAATGCATCTCTGCATTCACTCATTAGAAGTTAATACTGCACTAGAGAACTAGTGTCTACCAGGAGCTAGACACTACAATGCTGCCAAGGATTCAAGTATTGACAATTCATATTATGCTATATTGTATTTGCACGTTAAGCTCCTTTTCAACAGCGAAGATCACTTTTAACCTTTAGCAAAACTCTAAATCAGACATGCTGCATGTGTATAAATGCACGTTGAAGGGAAAAAAAAATGACAAGGTAATGAATATCGAATCCATCATTCAAAGTAACAGATATAACAACCTAGCAACCCCCAACTTCTGAAATGTTAATAGAGCAGACATGTTTAGGCACAAACTTGTTCCAAAAATGAGGGTTTATAGAAAAATCCTCATCCGCAACATATATTATACAGAACGCATTAACTGATTACATATCAATAACCACAACAGATCCACAGCCAAGGATGAGGCATTGACCATGATAAACTCAGGTAATGTTGCTTGGCGAAAGCATGCCAAACAAAGGAACCCTAACCCTACCCCGAACCCGAACCCGAACCCTACCTCGAACCCGAACCATAACCATAACCAGAGAACCAGATAACCAGAACCAGTTAACCACAACCAGTTCCAGAACCAGAACCACAACCAGAACCAGAACCAGAACCAGTACGAACCAGAACCAGAACCAGAACCAGTTAACCAAAACCAGTTAACCAGAACCAGAACTAGAACAGGTTAACCAGAACCAGTTAACCAGTTAACCAGTTAACCAGAACCATAACTAGATAACCAGACCCAGAACCAGAACCAGTTAACCAGAACCAGAACCAGAACCAGAACCACAACCAGTTAACCAGAACCAGTTAACCGGAACCAGATCCAGTTAACCGGAACCAGTTAACTGGAACCGGAACCGGAACCGGAACCAGTTCCAGAACCACAACCAGTTAACCAGTTAACCAGAACCAGTTAACCGGAACCGGAACCGGAACCAGAACCGGAACCAGAACCGGAACCAGAACCAGTTAACCAGAACCAGAACCACAACCAGTTAACCAGTTAACCATAACCAGAACCAGAACCAGTTCCAGACCCAGAACCAGATAACCAGAACGAGAACCAGAACCAGAACCAGTTAACCAGAACTAGTTCCAGAACCAGAACCAGATAACCAGTTAACCAGTTCCAGAACCAGTTAACCAGTTAACCAGAACCAGAACCAGTTAACCGGAACCGGACCGGACCGGAACCAGAAACCGGAACCAGAACCAGTTAACCAGAACCAGTTAACCGGAACCAGAACCAGTTAACCGGAACCGGAACCGGAACCGGAACCAGAACCGGAACCAGAGCCACAACCAGTTAACCAGTTAACCAGAACCACAACCACAACAAGTTAACCAGAACCAGTTCCAGACCCAGACCCAGAACCAGATAACCAGAACGAGAACCAGAACCAGAACCAGTTAACCAGAACTAGTTCCAGAACCAGAACCAGTTAACCAGTTCCAGAACCAGTTAACCAGAACCAGATAACCGGAACCGGAACCGGAACCAGAACAGTTAACCGGAACAGAACCAGTTAACCGAAACCGGAACCGGAACCAGTTAACCGGAACCGGAGCCGGAGCCGGAACCGGAACCGGAACCGGAACCGGAACCGGAACCGGAACCAGAACCAGAACCAGAACCAGAACCAGTTAACCAGTTAACCAGTTAACCAGAACTAGAACCAGAACCAGAACCAGAACCAGAACGAGTTCCAGAACTAGTTCCAGAACCAGAACCAGAACCAGAACCAGAACCAGTTAACCAGTTAACCAGAACCAGAACCAGAAACAGAACCACAACCAGTTAACCAGAACCAGAACCAGAACCAGTTAACCAGAAGCAGAACCAGAACCAGGAAAAAGCAACGAAATTGAGAAAAAGGAGGGGGTTTGAGAGTGGAGAGATACGGACCCTTCACTGTAGTCAGACTGAAGAAGATCGAGGTAAGTATCCCATTTGTTTCCAATGACCTAAATGGAAGGGCAAAAACGTGTATTAGCCAAAACACTAAACCCTGAGCTTCAAAACAGTGACAGAGAAAATGCGTGAAAATAGTAAGGAGGAAAAGGGGGCACCTTTCCGCAAGTGAAACAACGAACAGGGATAATCATCTTCTTCCTCAGCTGGCTTAGCTGCAGCGCTCAACTTTTGCAGCTTGATTTTTCCTCTTCTCAGTTCTCTCTCTCTGTGTTTGAACGCCACCCACAACGCTGCTTCTGGTTTTATTATGGAAACCAGAACACGGGAAAAATAAGGAATGGGCCGAATAGCCTAATGTCGGTGCAGTCTTAAGTCACTTCAGGCCCAAAATTATTGTGTTGCGTGTTTAGGGCACGAGAATGATATAAAATTTAAAAAAAGAAAAAAAAATTGAATTATTGATTATTAAAGCTATATGAGATATATATGTGTGTTTAATATTTTTACTACTAGTTTCCATTTCATTAAGTTGTGTAGATTTTTTTACATTAACCTTACTTTATACAATTTTTTCTATTTTTACACTTTTTATTTTCACTCCATACAAAATTTAAAAATTTTCGTTTCTTATTCCTTCTTTGTAAAATTTTACCATGCTCGACTTCGTGAACCAGAGGGAGCTGACAATAAGTGAATGATTCATCTATTATGGAAAAAAGATGGGTTTGCATGTAGCAGTTGTTGGCACATGCATACTTAATTTATCATCCGATTCTAATTTATTTTTCAAGAATTTGAATTTTGTTTCAAAACTTATTCATTGTAATTTTTTATTGAATTTTAATGCATTCGAATTTGATTTATTATTTAAGTCTATGACGAATTGTTCAAATTAAGTATTAGATATAAGATATTCTTGATTTTGTTTTTTTGATAATTGCGTGGACTGCATAAAGGGAAACATACTAATACAAGAAGAAAAATGCCAAGAGGAGTTTAGATATATCGAAAATCATACATACAAATATTTGTTGTCCTAATATGGACTCACAATGCCAAAAATACTTCATCTCTTTCATAGATAAGTACTCACAATTTATGTATCTCTAATTACTTCATAACAAATATGAAGCTTTGGATGTCTTTAAAGTTTTTAAGGTAAAGGTAGAGAAACAATCTGGAAAACAAGTCAAGATTGTGAGATCATATAGAGGTGAAGAATTTTATGGTAGATACACTGGGAATGGACAAGCACCTAGTCCATTTGCAAAGTTTCTCCAGGAGCATGGTATTGTAGCACAATACACCATGCCTGGTACACCTGATCAAAATGGTGTTGCTACAAGGAGAAAAAAAAAACCTTGATGGACATGGTGAGGATTATGCTTAGCAACTCCAAACTTCCTCACTCTCTATGGACGGAAGCACTCAAAACTACAGTGAACATATTAAATTGAGTTCCGATGAATACAATTCTTGAAACTCCTTTTGAGTTATGGAAATGTTGGAAACTGAGTCTAAAACATATGTCAGTTTAGGGTTGCCCAGCTGAAGTTAGGATTTATAATCTAAAATAGACAAAGTTAGGCCTAAGAATTGTGAGTGCATATTTCATTGGATATGCTAAAAATTCTAAGGGTTACATATTTTATTGTACATCTTATAATACTAGAATTGTGGAATCAAGAAATGAAAAATTTCTTGAGAATGATGTGGTTAGTGGGAGTGATCTAACTCAAACCATAAATTTTGAGAAAGATCGTTGTGACAATCTAACTCCTGTAGCAAGTTATAAAGTGGTGGTCTTTGATAATTCTCATCAAAATCAAGTAAACTTAGAACCACTAGTAATTGAAGTACTACACCAAATTGAGACAATTATAGAAGATCTAGGTGAACAACAGGTTGAACAAAAACTTGCACAAGAGGTTGTGGACACAACATTAAGACGATCAACTAGAACAAAGATGCTAGCAATTCCTAGTGACTATCATGTGTATTTTCTGGAGTTTGAATGTGACTTAGGAATTAAGAATGACCTTGAGACGTTTTCATAAGCCATTAACAGCAGTAGTTCTGAGATGTGTATAATGTTATGAAAGAAGAATTGAATTCTATGGTAAATAAGGATATTTGGGATCTTGCAAAGTTGCCTGATGGGTAAAACCGGTCAGACGTAAATGAGTCTTTAAAATAAAAAAAAGGGGACTCATTAGGCAACATTGAGTGATACAAGGCCTGACTGGTTGCTAAAGGATTCACTCAAAGGGATGGATCATATGCAGGCTGCCCATACCGCTCGCTTTGATCACATTGATGGTCGTATCGATTCTCTTCAGACCGACCTTCGAGGCGATATCGAGCGCTTGGCCAAACAGGTTGAAGAGTTCGCCAAAATCCACAATGACGTCTCTCTCGACAATCTTAATTTTCCTAGCGATACTGATATGTGATTTCATGTTTTAGAATTTTATTAATGATTGTATTTTCCTATTTTTTGGATTGACTTTCTCATTTGGTTTTCAGTTGTAATAGTTTAGTGATTTTATTCCCTTTAGTTGAACTTCTGCTTAGTTTTTAACTCCTGTTTATAATTAATTACTTATGATTTCTATTCTGTTATATACATTGTCTGTATTATTTGCATTGTATATCTTGATGTGCTCCTTTTTCTTCTTTTTGATGATGTCAAAAAGGGGGAGAAATTAACCAAAACCAAGAAGGGCCAGAGTTAGAAACACAAGGGGAGCAATACAGTGAATTAAACTTCAACTTTCACAGATGGTTTTGTCATCATCAAAAAGGGGGAGAATATGAAGAAGATTCTTTTTCTGACCATTAATGGCGTGGTTTTGATGATGACAACAACATCAACAAAAAGCAGAAAAAGGGAAGACTTGATCAAGATCAAAGAACCTCAAGGCTCAAGCTGCACATCATTAAAGGTTCAAGATTTTACCCTAGTGTCAATATAGTTAGCACATGTTATGATATTAAAGTCATTGGCTCAAAGTTTTTCAACATAAACATGTCTAACACTTTCCTAAAACCCTAATAGCATATGGCAACATTTTTCAAAGGGTTTTAAACACTTTAACTCGGTTTCTGCATGGGTAATCGATTACCATGCCTATGTAATCGATTACCATCACCATGAATTCAAAATTATTCAAATTTTGAACTGTGTAATCGATTACCAACCCGTAGTAATCGATTACCACCTTGAAAAATTTGAAAATATGGTCGTTTCTTGTGTGTAATCGATTACCACCCTTTGCTAATCGATTACATGCTCGAATGGGTGTGTTTTTTCATGAAACAATGCGTTGTTTTGCATCATATGCTCTGGCATTGGTTCATGAATAGGCACCTCTGCCTATATAATGCAGAATTCGTGCAAAACCAAAGACACACCATCAGAACTCCATTCTTTCATTAATTCTTGCAAGTTTTACAAGTTCTGATCATATTTTCAAAGTCCTTTTTCAATCCAAACTCAGAAAAGCATTGAGCCATAACTTTCATATCTCCAAGTGCTTTCTATTCAGGTTTATCCTTCCCTGAGTTTAGGATTGATACAAAGCCATTGTATATAAACTTCTTGAAAAACAATTGGTTGTTGTAAACACCGTGGTTTTCGGTGTATTTTCTGATCATCACCGTAGTGTTCGGTGAAGGCATTGTGTAACCAGGGGAACGGTTGTGTTCTCTTATAGTTGTCGGTGTAAGTGCCTCGGTTGTGAGGTTGTACACAACACAAGTTTACATAGTGGAAAAAGCCCTGAATCAGAACAGGGGACTGGACGTAGCCTTCGGCGGTTGAAGGTGAACCAGGATAAATCTCTGGTGTGATCTTTCTTATCCCTACACTTTTACATTCAGCAATTTACAATTTTCGCTGCTATTAACATTAACATTTGTTCAGTTATTGCTGGGTCTTGTTCTAAATTTGGGGATTAGGGTTTCATATCTTTCAAAGAACCAAAATCCGAGAAAAACAAGAGAAACCTAATTCACCCCCTCTTAGGTTGCTATTTGTAGTTATAGACCTAATATTGCTTGGGAGATATCAAAGTAATCTAGGTTTAGACCATTGGAAAGCTGCAAAGAAAGTGTTGAAGTACCTACAAGGAACCAAGGACCCTTGCTTCTATCTTCTGTGTAAGGCTCGTATTTTAAAATTAGTTTCCACGAAAATTCAAAATTTTCTCATCTTTTCCAAGTAAGTATTTCTTAAAACTAAAATAGAGTTGTCAAAAGGGCAACCCCACTCGTTTAGGACCAGTTCATTTAACCGCGGTTAAACGGGCTTTTTACTATTTGCGGGTCAAGTTTTATATGTTTGGTTTGTCCATTTAATAGGGTAAACAGGTCGTCCTCATTTTGACAATCCTAAAACTAAGTTTAAAATAGTGAAAAACTAACACGTGACAACTAGTGAGCATTAATTGTGATTTAAGCGTAATTGGAGCTTCGTGTTAGAGAGAAGGAGTAAAATTTGGGTGGGAAAAAAATTCAACACATGAATGACAAGTAGTCCAAAATTCAGCAAAATCTTGACACGTGGCCAAATGAGTGAAAAGGAGAGCATTGCCATGAGTGAAAAGGATAAACCCCCAACTTAGTCCCTTTCAATTTTGATTTATAAGCAGAAAGGTGGCTAAAAGGGCAGGCCAGACCTTCTTCTAGCCTAGGAGACATGGATTAGGGTTTTTGGTCACTAGCAGTGCGATGGAGCGCGCTAGGCATGCTACAGCGCCTCGCTACTTTGATGCATTAGAGTGTGCTAGGCATGGCTGAACGTCTCACTGTTTTGACGCATTAGGGCATGCTATAGGCGCTGCAGCGCGTCTTCGAAACCAAAATGGGCCCTTGCGACAGGGCTTGTGACTTGGGTCATTACATTCTTCCCCCTTTAAACAATTTTAGTCCCCATAATTGCCTGGTTGGCCTTACCTTGGAACATGCTTGAAGGTTCAAAGAGGTAGGGGTAAAAATTCTTCATCATATCTTATGCTTCCCAAGTTGATTCATCTCCAGAGTAGTTTCTCCAAATAACCTTTATAGAGGCCACTTCCTTTGAGCAAAGCTTCTTGACTTGCTTGTCGACTATTGCGACCGGTTCTTCTTTATAGGATATGTTGGGATCCACATTGATGTCCTGCTAGGTTAGGACATACTTGTCATCGCGGATGTATCGCTTGAGCATCGATACATGAAACATGGGGTGAACTGTCGCCAAATTGGGTGGTAGTGCCAACTCATAGGCTAGTAACCCAGTCTTCTTCAAAATCTCGAATGGGCCTATATACCGAGGGTTCAGCTTCTCTTGCATGCCAAAGCAAACTACTCCCTTCGTAGGGGATACCTTTAGAAAAACCGTCTCTCCTACTCCAAACTCTAACCTGCTTGAGACTTATGTCGGGAGAGTGCGACCAATAACCTTTCCTTAATAAGCTTGATACTATGGTTTCTTGAATGATATCTAGGGATATCAACTTTGCTTCGCTTGCTTTAAACCAACCGATGGGAGACTTGCATCACCTCCCATAGAGAGCTTCGAAGGGGGCCATCTGTGTGTATGCTTGGTAACTATTGTTATAAGCGAACTCCACCAAAGGTAGATACTTCTCACAAGATCCTCCACGATCAAGGGTGCATGCCCTAAGCATGTCGTCAAGCGTCTGTATGGTTTTCTCATACTAGCCATCTGTCTAAGGATGGAAAGTTGTGCTCTTCTCTAAGTCTTTACTCAAGGACATCTGAAATGCCCTCCAGAATCTTGCGGTGAACTGAGAACCTCTGTCTGATATGATTGAAAGGGGGACCCCGTGAAGATGGACTATCTCCTAGATGTATATTCTTGCATAGTTTATGGCCTTGTAAGTGGTCTTGACTAGCACAAAGTGTATTGACTTGGTCATCTTGTCGACTATCACCTATTGACTTGGTTATCTTGTCGACTATCACCTAGATCGACTCATAGTCATTGGGGGTTTGGAGTAACCTTACCACAAAGTCCATGGTGATCATTTCCCACTTCCACTCAGGTATTGGTATCCTTTACAACTCTCCTACTGATCATCAATGTTTCGCTTTCACTTGCTGTATACAAGGCACCTAGCCACTGATATTCCCACATCTTTCTTCATGCACTTCTATTAGAAGAGTCCCTTTAGGTCTTGGTACATCTTTGTCGATCTCGGGTGGACCGAGTAAGCTGTACTATGAGCTTCTTCTCTAACTCTGTTTCTTAGATCGCCAAGGTCAAGGACACGTAATCGTGCTCTTACTCATAAAACCCCTTCTGAATCCACAAAAAATTCTGACTTTGTGCCGCTCTTGGTTCTTGCAATGCTTCCCACCAACTTAGGATCTCCAATCTGTCGTCTCTTGATTTCTTTCAACAGGGATGTAGTTTGGACCTCAAGGTTGGCCAAGAGTGCCCCAGACTCACTTACACTGAACTTGAACCCTTCTGATGCCAGCTTACAAACATCTGCCACTAACTGTCATCTTATTGGAGCTATATGTGCTAGACTACCTTCAGACTTCTGCCTTAGGACGTTGGCCACCATATTCGCCTTACCTGGGTGATACTAGATGGTGCACTCATAGTCTTTGAATAGTTCTACCCAACAGCCCTATCTGAGATTTAGTTCTTTCTGCCTGAGGATGTACTGTAGGGTTTTCTGGTCTGTGAAAATCTTGCAGGGTTCTCCATACAAATATTGCCTCCATATCTTTAAGGCGAAGATCACTGCTTCCATCTCCAAGTCGTGAGTAGAGTAGTTCTATTCATGCTTCTTGAGTTGCCTGATGCATAGGCTTTAACTTGGACATGTTGCATAAGAACGCACCCACGGCCAACTCTTGAATCATCGCAGAAAATGGAAAACTAACCCACATCGAAGGGTAGCACAAGCACAGGTATCGAGGTCAGACTATGTTTTAACTTCTGAAAGCTGTACTCACACTCCGTCGACCACAGAAACTTTGCCCATTTCTACGTGAGCTTCATCAATGGTATTGCAATCTTTGAGAAATCCTTCACGAAATGGTGATAATAACTAGCTAGGCCTAGAAAACTACAAATCTCTAATGTTGTTGTTGGCCTTGGCCACTGCTGTACAGCTTCTACCTTCTTTAGGTCAACCAGAATCTCATCCTTAGAGATTATGTGACCTAAAAAGGCTACTTCTTCCAACCAAAACTAATACTTGGAGAGTTTGACGTAAATCTAGTTCTCTCTTAGGGTCTATAATACTATCATCAGATGTTCTTCATGTTCTTCCTCACTTTTGGAATACACCAGAATGTCATCAATAAACAGGATAAAAAAATGGTCCAAGAACGGCTTAAAGACTCTGTTCATCAAATTTAAGAAGGCTGTAGGTGCGTTTGTCAGACCGAAGGACATTACTAGAAACTCGTAGTGCCCATATCGGGTGCGGAAGGCCGTCTTAAGGATATCCTCCTTCTTGATCTTAAGTTAGTGATACCTTGACTGAAGGTAGGTCTTACAAATACATACTGCTCCTTGCAACTGATCAAACAGATCATTGATATGTGTCAGAGGGTAACGGTTCTTTACTGTGACCTTGTTCAACTGACGATGATCTATGCACATTCTCATAGTTTCATCCTTCTTCTTAACGAACAACATTAGGGCACCCCACAGAGAAGTATTAAGTTTGATGAAACATTTGTTCAATAAGTCTTGCAATTGCTTCTGTAACTCTCGTAACTCAGTGGGAACCATCCTATATAGAGGTATGGAGATGGGTCAGACCCTTAATTCTAGTTCTATGTTGAAGTCTACTTCTCTTTCTAGAGGTTTGCCCAGGAGGTGACTAGAAAAAACATCTGAGAACTCACATACTACTAGTATTTGTGCAGGACTTGGCCCCTAATGTTCTTGTCCTCTTACTACTTCTAGGTAGCTATTGCAACCTCGGTCCAATAACTGTAGGGCATCCATGGATGACACCAAACTGTCCATGGGTGTATAGCTGTTCCTCGAAACACTGGTATCCGATCGTCTAAGCACCCGAAATGGATAGTCTTGGCATGGCAATCCACCATGCCATGGCACGATGACAACCAATCCATCCCTAAGATAACTTCAAACTCTACCATGTTTAGGACTATTAGATTTGCTACTGAGTTCATGTGCGTGGCCCTTATCTTATAGGAGCAATAGATTGAGCATAATATGAGAAGTTCTTCTGAAGGTACCTTAACTTCAAAAGGTTTCTCTAGATCGGAGGGGGTTTGTCTTAAAAAGGATAGCAAAAAATGGGGATATGCAGGAGTGCATGAACCTTAGATCATACAGAACAAGAGCATCAAAAGAACAAATTGTAATGATACCTATGAGAATTGCATTGGAGGCTTGAGCATCCTAGCGTGTTAGTGCATACGAAAGGGAATTCCCCCTCCATTGGCGCCTCAGCCACTAGAGATTATACCTCTCTGTCCTCCATGGTTCGGACCCCTACCCTAACACCTCTGCCCGTTGGAGCCATGGATCCACAAAAATTTCCTGCTTGATGTTGGGTGGCCTAGTTCCCTAGGTACACTAAACCATGAATAGAAGCTTCCTGAAGATTGGGACAGTTCCTCCTCATGTGGCCTTCTTTTCTACACATAAAGCATCCTGAAGTGCCAAATTGGCAAGGGTTAGGGTGAACAGGTCAGATAGTTAGGAAAGGAGGGTGTTCGCCTTGAGGATTGCGACCCTGACTGTTGACTTTATCTGCTCTATGATGTACTGGCTGGATGAACTGGGGTAGGCTCTGAGAAAGCAGCCCACCCAAGAAAAGTCCGCTGGGGACCCTACTGGTTAGGGCTCTTCCCCGTACTAGCACTTGCGAAGACACCTTGCTGGCTAACCTTCTTTGCCTCGTTAATGGCGAGGAGCAATCAAGCTGGTCTCTATTTGGATGGTGGCATTCAATACCTCAAAGTAGGAGTACTTATCCACATGTGCGAACAATCCCACTTGGTACTAGGTGGGGAGGCCACCTACAAATCGCCAGACTTTCTCTTAGTCTGTCATTAGAAGCTGGTCAGAAGACTGCCTGTGGTAAGTGAACCGATCATCATACTCCACTACCGAAATCCTCCCTGGAGTGAGCTTTAACTGAAGGAACTTGTCTATCAGACGATTCATGATGCTGGTGGGGAGGAACCTCTCGCGGAGCTCAATTAAGAACTCCTCCCACGAGCCTTGTGGCTTAGGCTGTTACAAATATTGCACTAGCTATACATACTGTTGATGGATCTTTTATGAACACCAGTCATAAGGGTTCCATTTCTTCATCTAATCTTACCTTGCTTAACACATATCCCATACCCAAGTTAAAATTTTATCTTATTTTTGTGGGTCAATTATGTGATCTTGGTTATAAAATTATGTTTTTTTCTTCTGGTTTTATGTGCAGGATCTACGGACGGGGCAAGTCATCGGGACTAGATGTAAGATTGGACGATTGTTTGAACTCACTTATCTTCATTTTCCGTCTCCCTCAAATCTTTGTGTTGCTTTTACACCTTCTTCCCTTCAACTCTGACATCATCGACTTGTTCATAGCTCCCTAAGAAAAATGTTTTATCTCATTTCTACATAAAGTCTAGGATCTATTAGTATTAGTCTTTCAATTGCATATCATGTCAAATTGCTAAACAACCAATTTTATCTTTTAACAATAACACATCTATGTTTAATTTTTCCTTTGATCTTGTTCATTCTGATGTATGGGGACCTGCTCCTTCCCACAATGGGGGAACTCAATATTTTGTCATATTCATTTATGATCATTCACATTATGCTTAGATCTGTCTAATAAAACATCATCATGAACTACCTTGGCTTTGCCAATATGATAAAAACACAATTTTTTAAGGTAATTAAATTTTTTCATCGTGATAATGCCATGGAGTATTGTGACTTAAAACTTTTGTCTTTTCTTAGTGAACAAGCAACTCGTTTTGAATTCTTTTCTCCAGGTACCTCTCAACAAAATGGTCCACAGAGTGAAAGCACCATCAAATTCTTGACTTTGTTCGTGCTATGTTTCTTTCTTCTTCCTGTCTTGAGCAAGCCTAAGGTGAAGCTGCTGTCACTGCTATCACTACTATCATTGTTATCTATGTCATTAATCGACTTCCATCCTCTATTCTTGGTAATGTCTCTCCTTTTGAGTGTTTCCATCATACTCCTTTAAATTATAACTTTCTCAAGGTTTTTGGTTGTGTTTGTTTTGCACTAATTCAACAACATGAATACACTAAACTTGAACCTCATGCTTGCCTTTGTTGCTTTCTTGGATATGGGACAGAGCACAAAGGCTATCATTGCTGGAACCCCATTTCTTAGTGCATCCGTATCTCGCGTCATGTCATGTTTTGGGAACATCTCACGTTCTCATCTTTGTCTTCCTTCAATTCCATTCCTTCCACCACGAGTGTTCTATTCACTAAATCCTTTGTTATTCTTTTTCCTAGTGACAATGATACAAATCCTTCTCCTGAGACCACAGTCCCTTGTGATGACACAAACTCTCCTGATGACTCAGCTTTAGATATAGTTTGTGTGCCTTTTCCTCAAGTATCTTCTAATCGGCCTACTAGAGTAAAAAATTCACCTTCTTATCTTCGTGATTATCATTGTTTTTCAACCATACTTCACTTACATGAACCGTAGTCCTACAAAGAAGCCTTCACCTATCCTAATTGGCAACTTGCTATACAAAAAGAATTACAGGCATTAGAAAAGACTCACACTTGGGACTTGGTTTATCCTCCTTCTGATAAGACACCTATTAGATGTACATGGGTGTACAAGATCAAGACTCACTCTAATGACTCTGTTGATTGATATAAAGATGGCTTGGTTGCTAAGAGATTTACTCAAGAGTATGGCATTGATTACATGGAGACATTTGCACCTATTGCTCGCATCACCTATGTTCGTTCTCTACTTGCTATTACAGTTACTTAGAAGTGGACACTTAGTCAAATGGATGTGAAAAATTCTTTCTTTAATGGTGATTTGACAGAAGTTTATACGTGACCTCCCTAAGGTTGTAGTTGTCCACCGAACAAGGTTTGTCTTCTTTGTAAGGCTTTGTGTGGTCTTAAGCAGGCTCCTCAAGCATGGTTTGCCAAATTTAGCTCTATGGTCACTCAATTAGGGTACTCATCAAGTCCACACGATTATGCTCTTTTCATTTATCGAACTGATCAAGGCTCTATGTTACTATTACTTTGTGCTGATGACATGATAATTACTGGAGATAACACCTCTGACATTATCAATTTCAAAGCTTCCTTGAGTCACCATTTTGAAATGAAGGGTCTTGGTCCTCTAAGATATTTTTTGGGTCTTGAGGTTTTTTCCTCTACTGTGGTATTTGTTTATCTCAAGCTAAGTATGTTTCTGATTTTATTTCTCAAGCTGGTCTTACAAATAGTCACACAGAATCCACCACTCTTAAGCCTAACGTTCATTTCACACCTATGGCCCGTATTGTGCTTGAGAATATTACTCTAAACAAACAGTTGGTCGAGAATTTAATCTATTTGACTGTTACTGGCCCTGATATTTCCTACGTCGTTCACTTAGTCAACCAATTTATGACAGCCCACGATCTACTCATTATGTTGTTGTTCTCTGCAACACCTTGACTATTTGGCCTATGCTTAAGTCATAGGTTTCCCTGGCTAGGTAGTTGAATGCTGGTGCTGTGAACTACTACTACTCCAGATTTCTGTCTGAAATTAGGGCTATGAAAAAATACGGGCCAATTTGAAATTTCTTTGCAAATATGCGTGTGTAGTAAATAATGAGTCATGCGAATAACATAACGGATAGCAGCATAACTACAAGATAAGAGAATGTGAATACATACCTGTAGCGCGGAGCTTTATCGGTAGAAAGTACACATAGGGGCCCGAATGTACATAACACACCATTATATTACAATACATAAGTTTATACATAAGTTCATACAGTCAGATGGAAATACATATCAGTTTAGATAATATACAAATACGCTATATAAAATAAAACTACGAACATGAGCGGTACTGTTCGCTTCGTGTACGGTACAGATCCTATCCCTACTCTCGGGTCCGGCTGCCTGCCACCTACTCGGAGTCTCCTAGGCGCTCCAGGGGCTCCTCCTCCTCACTGCTCAGGTCCGTCACTGCAGAGAAGTCGCGTGGGACGAAATGGCGTGGCTGCGCTGAGAGTATCCTCTTCCTAGTTGTGGTCCTGCGGCCTCGGGCTCGAACTGTCAGAGTAGACGTACCGGGGTCTATGACTGGCGTGGGAGTCGGCTCTGGCTCCGATGAAGGCATCTCTTCATCGCCGTTAAGACGAATCGGGTCCCTGCTGCTGCTCCCTGGACGCTCGTCAATCCAGATTGGGTTCATCGGTGATGTCCCTGGGGCTCCGAGTCTCTGTCTGGGGGAACAATCTGGCTCATCGGGTAAACGCGCAGGTGCAAAGTTGCTCGTCTCCAGAAGAGTGTCCGTGCGGTAGTTACGCATACGGGTGCGAGTAAATAACCATACGTCCTTTGCTGGTGGAGATGTCATGGCTGCAGGCTGGATCCATAATCGAGTGGGGGTGAGAACTCTAGGTCTTCAGTGGGTCTCCGTGGCTATTAATGGTTCATTTACTCGAGTATCCTCCAGGCCATTCAGGGGATTTCTACGTGATCATGCATACTACAAACCCTACTGATTTTTATCTTTTGCTAAACCCTGAACAGCTTTATCTAAGTTAGCTAGGTGACTGGGAACTAGTCTTTCTTACTAAGTTCACGTTCTTGTTGACCTTACATTTAGTCGCCTCGGGTCGTCCCCTTGACGTTACATAATGCACAACCAATTACCAGTATGTATTAGCTCATATATAGACATTCATACAATCACAGATATATAGTTACGTAGTGCATGGGGGCATTGGGGATCTCTTACGCGTACCGGCTGGCCGGGTTAGCGTCCTACTTCTCCGCTTTGGCACATACCAGCTGGCCGGGTTAGTGCGTCTTTTATTAGGCATACCGGCTGGCCGGGTTAGCACTTTCTCTCCTTACGCGTACCGGCTGGCCGGGTTAGAGCTTTTTCCTCCACTTCATCCTCTTTTTGTCCATCATCTACCTTCCTTGTGTCATTAACCTCTTCGAACCAATTCACCCTGAGGCGACTGACTCGTTAACCAATCCTCACTAGTGGGGACGGGCAAGGTAACACATCGACCAATCCAACTTTGTGAACTGGTGAGGGGCTTGTCTGTAAGACTTTGCCAAGAGAGGGCTTCCTAACATATAACTATATACGTGTCCCTAAGTTCCATTATTATCTTTATACATTAGGTGATTACCCTCTACTTTCTAGGGCTGCCCTAACACCTATGCACAACCCATTCCTCATGATGCATGCTTTACTACACAAGAATGGACTCTTATGTGCCCATTGGATCCCTTGGAACCATTAAAGTCTCAAGTCTACCAGGTTTCATTCGAATACTTGGGGATTCATTCGATTGAAATGGGTTTTCATTTGACTGAATCGCTCAGCATTCTTTCATTCGAATACTAGGGGATTCATTCGATTGAAATCCTGAAAATTCGCCTTCATTCGACTGCAGAGGAATTCATTCGAAGGAAAGCTCATTTTGGCTTTCATTCGGCTGAAAACCTTGTGTATTTGAATGAATGCTGAAAAATCGCCTTCCCGAGACTCCAGTTCTCAAATTTCCACTGTTCCTAGGGTTACAATCGGTACAGTTATGCGTTTCATTTCTCAAGGTTTCACAAAACCCTTTTTACCCTGTATCCTCCCAAAATACTACTTAACAGTTCTATAGTCAGATACACAGATATGCACATATACAGTTAAAAATTAAACCACATAGACAGTGGGCTTAGGATTACCCACCTCCGACGGAGATTCCGAATCGGTGGTCTTGAAGGGGAGATTTTCCTCTTCAGGATGGTGCTCCGGTAGTTTTTCTGAGACTCCGGCACGAAACCTAGATGTGTCGGAACGGGACGGGTGTTTGTGAAATCGACGGAAAGTAAATGTAAATTTACGAAAGTTACGTGGTTATTTATAACTGCGCACAGTGACGCTATTTCATTTTCTTTTTCCTTTTCTTTCTTTTCTTTTTTCTCTCTTCAGAGGTGTTGCCTCCTCTGTTACTTTTATTATTATTAATTTATTATTATTTATTAATTAACTTCTCTCAGAAGCTTCATCCCCTCCTGTCCAGCTCGTTTTCGCTTGATCGCGTTTTGTTCGAAAAGTCTTGCCTCCGGTTGCCCTAAAAATATTCTAGGCATACCGTTGTGATACATTTATTTTTGCCTTCAATCCGGGACAGTTTTCCCAAGGATCAGGGACCTTCTTGCCAAGTCAAGAAATCCCACGGGCATTTTTCTGTGTTCGAGAAATTTCCGTTTGAGTCAAAACTCGTCCGACGACTCCGAAAAATTACGGAACGACTAACCCTAGCCCGCTTCTGCCAATCTCTAGGGTTTCGGGGCCTAATCCATCTAATCTTAGCTCCTCGGCGTTCCCCTACCGTTCCCTGGCAACGAAATTAACGGACCTTTCCGTTCATGAAAACGCGGGATGTTACATTCTCCACATCCTCCGCTATGTCAAGGGCATATTGTTTCATGGGCTTCACTTCTCTATCAATTCTTCCTTGATCATTTGAGCTTGATGCTAATTGGGGTGGTGGTCCCTGATGAAAGCATTTTTAACCACTTTCTCAGATCTTGACACGGCTTAGGTTTTGTCACAACCATGCCAAGCTCGTTGAAAGCTTCTATGCGCTTTTGTCGTTCAAATTAAATTTATATACATACCTACTTTACGGCTTTCAGATTCCAAAAGGAATCCAATTGCAGTATAGGGTATGGTCGATCCCACAGGGAGTTGTAAAATACCATTCTTGAGTTCATTTAATTAAACAATAAAGTGAAGGATTTGATAATTTGATAGTTAAATAAATAAGTAAATAAATGACATAAAAGTAAATAGGAAACAAATCAAAGGTAGTTCCGGAGCTTGTTGGGAATTTCAATCACATCATAGTTTCATGCATCTAGTTACTTATTACATAGAACTATCGTTTGATTGCCCGCCACCAGTTCTTAACTTGTCATCACTTTCGCGCATGACAAGATCACAGGTTTCCCTTGTTAAACTGTCACTTTCGCACACTAGCTTAACAAGGTACGCCAGCATTAATCCAGATGTTAAAACGGCTAACCTTTATTCCAGTTACGGCAACAAGGTTAGATGAAATGATTTAGGTCAGACTCTAATGATTGTAACTTTCGTTCACAACGTTCAAGTCTAGGTTCTAGTTAAGCATAGCATTATTGATTTTAATTTGGTTATGACCTAATTAGCATAACTTTCGTTCATGTAAATAAGTCCCAAATCAAGAATCAAAACACTAAACAAAACTAGCATTAGGCATGAAATCATTCAAGCAAATCATAAGAAAAAGATAGATTCATATGTAATAGTTACATGGATACAAGCAAACTACAATAGTAATCAAAATCCCAACAAAAAGAGGGTTAGGAACCCATCTTACAAGAGAATCTCGGAGGCAAGGTTTAGGCACTTACCATGACACGTGCTCACGCCGTCATGGCCATGGCTTCGCCAAGCTTCCTCGATCTCCGGCTCCTTCACAAGCCTCGTCTTTGTTCCTAACCTAACCTAAACTAATCTAAGCTTTTAAAGTACAACAAAATGTGTAAAGAAGTGAAGAATGGAGGGGGGAAAGGAATGGTTCGGAGTGGTCTCGGCCTCCTCTATTTATAGGCAAAAATTGGTCTCCGTCGCTCAGCGGTTTTGGTTCCTTCGCTGAGTGATAAACACTTAATCGCTGGGCGGCGGCGCTTTATCGCTGAGCGATCGTACTTGTACGCGTCTTCATTAAATGCTCGGCAGCTTTTTGCAGGGCGGCGCTGACGTGGCACTCTGTGATTGGCTGGTTCCAGTTGGCTCCAGCTGGCTCAATGATGGTGCCGGCGAAAGTGGCTTGCCGACTCAAGTTCGCTGAGCGATACCAACAACGTCGCTGAGCGATTCTTTTCTAGGCGCTGAGCGGTGCTGTGTACTTCGCTGAGCGACGCTTTCGTCCAGAATCTTCTTTTTAAGCTCTTTTCCAATTCTGCCATTTTCTTCCCTTCTTCATGGGATTATTCTTTATTAAATCATGCTTGCATCCTTTTATCAAAACATATTTAAAACCTACAAAATGTGGAAAATTAATTAGATAATTCTTTAAAATATGTGAGAATAAGTGTCATTTTGATATGTCAATTTTGTGTAAATTGGGCACTTATCAGTCCCACTGATCATTATTCTACTACTAGTTACTGTATCTTCCTTGGTGACTCTCTTATTTCATGGAAAATCAAGAAACGGACTTTGGTTGCTCGCTCCATCACTGAAGTTGAATATCATGCTCTTGCTGACAACACTGTTGAACTCCTTTGGTTATGTTGGCTTCTCGATGACTTGGACATCTCTCAATCCTCTCTAACTAATCTTTATTGTGATAACTGTAGTGCCATTCAAATTGCTCATAATGATGTATTTCATGAGTACACTAAACACATTGAGATTGATTGTCACTTTATTTGTTAACACATTCTACGATATGCTCTTCAACTCATCTTTATTGGGACTCTTGACCAACCTGCTTATTTGTTCACCAAAGACCATCATCATGGCCGCTTCCGTACTTTGGTTTCCAAACTCAAGTTAGTTTCGACAACACCTACTTAAATTTAAGGGGATGTAAACGTTTGACATTGATATTTAAAAGTTTATACGCTATAAATGTTTATAATGTATTAGCATTATTGTTTTGTATTATGTAACTGTTCCTGTAATTAGTATTATAGGTCTATAAATAGTGTAGCCTTTTTTTTAAAATTACATTAAAAAAATACAATACACTTTGCACATATTTTAGACACCTCTCCGATGTTCCTGTTATGTTCATCGAAATTGTCATGTGATAATTTGATAACATATATGACCGTCAAAATTATTTTGGGATAACTCGATGAATCCCATCACCCTTAAAATTATTTTAGATAATTTGATGACTTGTGTGACCAGGAAAATTATTGTCGACTTGTATGAGCCTCGTTATGATTTTAAGATAACTCAATGATGAGCTTTGAAATTATTGAGATAATTCAATGATTTGTGTAACCCTCAAAATTATTGTGGGATAGTTATATGACTATTATGACCTTCAAAATTACGGTATGATAATTCCATAACATGTATGACGGTCAAAATTATTGTGAGATAATTTGATAACTCATATGATTCTCAAACTTATTACGGATAATTAGATAACTTGTATGAGTTGTGAAATTGTTGTGCGGTAGGTCGATGACCTGTATGAGCCTCAAAATTATTATAATCATTTAAGGACTCGTATGTCATTCAAAATTATTGTACTATAATTTGGTAACCTGTATGATCTTGAAATTACTGTGGAATAATTTGACGATTCGTGTGACGTTCAAAATTATTGTGAAATAATTTTATGATTCATATGACTTTCAAAACCCTATAAATTATTGTGAGATTATTCGATGACTTATATGATTTTTGAAATTATTGTGTGATTATTTAATGACATGTATGACTCATTGTGGGATTATTTGATAATCCTATGACCCTAGAAATTATTAAGAAATTATTTAATAATTTGCAAGACAAAAGTGACCCTTGAATTATTTAGGGATTATTTGATGAACCGACTCGAATGACTTTAGAAACTATTATGAGTAGTAGATAATTCTAGAGCTTACTATGGAATATTTTGATGACTCGTGTGATCTTTGAAATTATTGTGAGATAGCTCGATTACTCATATAACCCTCGAGATTATTATGGGATACTTTGATGACTCATGCGACTCTCAAAATTATTGTGCGATACTTCAATGAACTGTATGATCCTCAAAATTATTCTCCCATAATTTGACGACCCCTATCATCCTCAAAATTACTATGGGATATTTCAATGACATGTGTGACCATCAAAATTTTTATGGAATTATTCAATTGCCTATATGATTCTTGAAATTTATTGTGACATGATTTGATAACTCGTATGACCTTTGAAATTATCATGAAATAATTGGATGATTTGTACGACCCTCAAAATTATTATGCAATTATTTGATGGCAAGTATGCTCATATTGTGAGATTATTTGATGATCCTTTGACCAGAAAAATATATATTAAGAGATTATTTAGTAATTTGTATGATAGATGTGACCCTTACCTTAAAATTATTGAGAGATTATTCGATGTACCGAATGACCTTATAAATTATTGTGTGATAATTTGATGAATTTAGAATTTATTTTGGGATAATTCAATGGCCAGTGACACCCTTGAAATCATTGTGACATAATTTGATGGTTTGTGTGACCCTCAAAATCATTATTATGAGATAATTTGATAACTCATATGACCCTCAAAATTATTGTGACATATTTCGATGGCTTGTATGTTTTAGAAATTATTACGCAATCATTCAATGACTCGTATGACGTTAAACAGTATTATGAGATAATTTGATAACTCGCATGACCCACAAAATTATTGTGAAATTAATTGATGACACTCATGACCGTCGAAATTATTGTTAGATAATTTGATAACCCATATAAATTATTTTGGGATTATTCGATAACCAATATGAGTCTCAAAATCATTGTGGATAATTCAATAACTCATATGGTATGGCCCTTAAAATTATAAAGATAAGTTGATGTTTTGTATAATCTTCAAAATTACTATGGGATAATTTGATGACATGTATTGAAACACCCTAGCTAACTGTTTACCCGTACGTAGTAAACAATGCTCACTAGGTTGTTTTCTATCTGGTGGGAATACCTTAGTCCATTGTTATCTTTCGAAAATAGTTGATTAAGAAAATAGGGACCCATTTTAAACTTTGCATTTGCATTGAATAATTACTAAAATAGAGCCATGTGTCAGAAAGAATAAATATAGCAAGCGGTAAAGCCTTTAGGCTTAGCGGATAACGGTATAGTAATAAAGCATCAAATATACATTCATGTGGTCCATCATACAAAGTCACATAGTGATAACTACAATAAGTAAGACACAAATAACATGTACATAAGCCAAAACATCATCTACATAATCCAAAATACATAATATCAAAATGCAAGGGCTACTGGAATACTACTCAGTATGGCCTTGGCAAAAATCCTGACATCCCTCTGTCTTTAAGTCATATCCTGTCACAGCCGCTCATGGCTCTGCTGGCGGCTCGTCAGCATCCTCAAAGTATGAATCATCACCAGTACCTGAAGTCATAAGGCAGTGGGAATTAGAACGGTAGGTTCTCAGTGGAAATAACTTTAGTTCCTGAGTCTCGTCTCATATTAGGTCAGACTTCAGGTCGCTCAGAGATTTCTAAGTGAACATGCAAACTAAACATCTTACTGATTATTATCTGGCATAAGTTTTGAACGACTTTATCTACCTTACTAAGTGATAGGGGAACTACTCTTGCTTACTAAGTTCTCGTGCTTATTAACATTACGTTTATATACATAGCTGTCTCAAGCGTTCTCTTGACGGTAATTACATAACAGCAGAATCATACATTACAGATAGTCATACATAACAGAATAAACATGCTTGATATTCATGCATAACAGAATAAACAAATGCATAACAGAATAAACCTGCTTTTGGAATATATGTTATTCCCACCATAATAGTGCCTCTTTTGACACTAGTATGACAGAATAACCTCGCACCTCCAGGTGGCCCTCTATTGACCCCTGCGGTGGGCTTCCACCTGCCGTGTGCCCCCTCGGGACCCTTCGGCAGTGGGCTGGTATTGTACCCCCACCTTAGCTTGCCCCCTTTCGACAATGTTAGGCGTGGTAACTGCACACCTCCAAGTATGCCATATCGACACCACCTGTGGCGGGCTTCCACATTCAGGATGCCTCTTTGACCTCCTGAAGTGGGATCATGGTTTGGCTCTCGTGATCACGATCTCAGAATTTTCAGCATTTTGCATTTAGCATTTTCAGCAGCATTTCAGACTTTGTTTCCTTTTAGTACCTGCAGCATGACATACTTGTTTCCTATGGTTCATTTCAGAATCTTTACTTATCTCATAATTACTTCTAATCCTTTAAACTTGGCTTGTCATGAATGCATGGAATGCTACACATTATGTCACATACTACATGTAAGTCACATGTCACATACTGCATATACTTCACATATCTCAGTTACAAATCATAGTTATAACATTGAGTATTAGACTATGTGCCTCAAAAGGGGTTCCATAAGACATTCTGGTCTCAGGCCGCTCAGCGAAACTACTATCTGCTCAGCAGTCTGAGCTCTTCGTGCTCAGCGCTTAAAATATTACCGCTCAGCGGTAAGAGTCTTATTGCTCGGCGGTAAGAGTCTCATTGCTCAGCGATATGACACGTGGTCAAAAGATCTTTTCAGCCTTATCCTTTAAGAAAATCTTTCAATCCTTATCCTTATCCGCGGTGGACTTCAGACCGGTCAGCAGTAACCGCCATCCGCTCAGCGTTCTGGAGTTCGTGTTTGAAAAATATCGATGCATTCCGCTCAGCGGTGCCTTGGGCCGCTCAGCGGTAACTGGGCGATGCTCAAAACAGAATGCATCGTTTTCTCCCATTTTTCTCCCCTTTCTCCCATGGAACCTTCTTGAATTTTTACACATATTCCACACATAATAACCCTATCTAATCCAGGTCACAAGACCCTTCAGAATCATCTTCCTAAGCCCTAGCATAGTTTCTAACATACATAATCATATATTCAAAGAATCACACACATACACACATAATCACATAACAAGCATCCACCATCAAGAGGTGAGGAACTAGAGTTACCCACTTCCTAAAGAGCTGCTTGGTGGTGGAAGAATGATGAAATTAAGCTTGATTGCTTGAGTTCTTGCCAAGAAGTAAAATACTCGAAATAGTTATGGAAGCTTAGGTTATGGAAGCTTGGAGTTTTCTCACCAAGGGAAGAGGAGGGCTACGGCTTGTGCTGCTACTTGCTTAGTTAATATGATTTGAAAGTGAAAGAATACCATAAAGGCAAAGATGGATTTAGGTGGTGAGCTTTGGATGAGCTTTTGTTTGGCATAATTAGGAATAAGCAAAGTGAAGAAGGCTTTTGGTGTGTGTGTGTTTCGTGGGTGAGGGGGCTGCCGTGGGACATTTGTGGCCTTTGGCCATACGTGTGTTACTTTTCTATGTGTGTTTTCGGTTGTGTTCTCTCATTAACTATTTATGTCCGGAGGTCCTAAAAATATTTCGAACATACTGTTGTGACCTACTAATTTTTCTTATTACTATTTAAATCTTTGTCGAGATATTCTCGAATTTATTTTCATATTAGTGTATTTTACGGACTCCTTTGAGTCATGATTAAATTCTAATAATAACCTAATATTGACCCGAACGTCACAGGACGCCACGAGATCGCAAAATCATTATTTTTAACTAATATTACAGGGATTAAAGTTAATACTTAAATTTTTATTTTATTTTATTTTATCTTTTCTTATTAATATCTTCTTAATTATTTATTATGCGAAATTTTGGTGAAGGGAAAAACTCGGGTTGTTACACGTATGATCCTCAAAATTATTGTGTGTGATAATTTTACACCACATGACCTTCAAAATTATAGTGAGATAATTCGATAACTTGTGTGACTGTCAAAATTATTGTGGGATAATTCGGTAACCTTTATGACTCTTGAAATTATTATGTGATAATTGGATGATTTGTACTACCATTGAAACTATTGTGAGATAATTTGATGACCTATACAACCCTCAAGATTATTATGGGATGATTTGAAGACCTATGAAACTCAAAATTATTGTGGGATAATTTCATCGCTTGTATAACCTTCAAAATTATTATGTGGGCAATTTGAAAGCCCTCATGACCCATAAAATTATTGTGAGATAATTTGATAACTCGTATGACTCTCAAAATTGTTGTGAGATTATTTGATAACCCCTTATAACCCTTGAAATTATTGTGAGATAATTGGATGACTCATTCAACCCTCAAAATTTTTGTGTCATAATTCAACAACTCGTATGACCCCAAAATTATTATGGGATAATTCGATGACCTATATGACCCATACAACCCTAGAAAGTATACTGAAATTATTCGATATGATCATAAAATTTATTGTGCGATTATTTGATGGCACGTATGACCCGATTGTAGGATTGTTCGATAACCTTATAACACTAGAAATTATTTAATAATTTGTATGTCAGATCTGATCCTTGAAATTATTGAGGGATTATCCGATAACCCGAATGACCTTAGAAATTATTGTGATTATTCAATGAATGTAAAACTTATTGTGATAGAATTCGACGACTTGCATGACCCTAAAAATTATTGTGGATCATTCGTTGACCTGCATGACTTTAAAAATTATTGTGAAATAATTCAATAACTCATGATCTTCAAAATTATTGTGGGATAATTCAATGAGTTGACTCTAAAAATTATTGTGAGATAATTTGATAACTCGCACGACCCTCAATTTTTGCAGGATCATTAGAAGACTTATGTGACCTTTGAAAGAAATTATTTTTAATATAAAATTTCAAATTTTTAATCAACTCTTCAAAATCCTAAACAAATTTACACTTGTTCTTTAAAAAAGAAGAAAAATTTTAAGGAAGGAGTTGCAGAACCAACAAAGCTAACTTGGTATGTTCTTCGAATTGGATTAAGTAATTTCAATCGTGTTTGTAGTAGTGTCACTAAAATTTGTTAAGCATCGTGGGTGAACAAAGATTGAGGTACACTACGCAAGAGAGAAATCAAAAAAATAATGATCGTATTATATATTATATTTTTTAATGTGCTCACAAAGTACAAATATGATATGCATATTTACAGGTTAAAAATAAGATAAAGATAAATTTAACAGGTAAATATTTTAACTAATAAATCTAAATCAATTTAAGATAAGATATAATAATATATTGATTTATTCTAATTAATCAATTAATTTGAAATGATGATTAAGATTCTTAAATATTAAGCTATGCAATGAATGAGATGTATAAGTGAAGTTCATGAAACCTAATTCCATAATGTTGAATTGGAGGATGAATATTCTCCATTCATGTGGGTGTTAATTCGTTAAAAAAAAAAATTAGACAAATCAGCCTAGACAAACAAAAATAATACACTTTGTTAGTCAATAATTATAGTCAAACATATTCTGGTTTGTTTGTATGTGGTTGTTCTGTCCATTTCTAAAGACGTTGATTGAGCATAATTTGAGCATTTAGAAAATGGTGAGGGGATGAAGGCTGAGTTGCTGCTTCAATTTGTATCATTGAGCAGCCTAGCTATCCACAAAGCGTATAAAGCATTATAGCTATAAATATTCTTTAGAAGACTTGCGAGCCATTTGACCATTCCTCTCTCCCAACCCAGCCCACTTTATGATTCGGTGTGTTTGTGACACAATTAGAATCCTTCAACTCAAGAAATTAGGCGATGGTGATTGACAATTTGACAATCCCATATGTTCAACGCACAAATGATGGATCCATCATCTATTTCATACATGGCGTTGGAGTAATACATGACTTACTTTATTCAACACGGCATTGTTTCAAACTAGGGAGATATGCTTCATGCTTCCAAGAACATCACGACGTGTTAAATGCACAAAGAATTATTTTAGTAGTAGTTTAACATCTTTGCAATAGTTTTCTTAACATGCAATGCAAGAGTATTCAAAGACAAAGACACCATTTATTTTATATAAAACTCTTCGAGTAAGAGTGTTAGTAAGTTTTATGGAGGATGTGCAATCATATTTCGTCTTATCCAAAAATATGTTTTGACTTTCACATTAATCATCATCTAAAAAAAATCTCATTAAAAAGAAGTGTGCGAAGATGTGAATGTAATTTTTTAAATTAAATGAAAAATAAATATAATTTCACTTATGAAAAATAGGTATAATTTACCTTATAAAACCTTATTGAACCTCTAATTCTAAATTATGACTAACCTTTTCGACAATTGTGTATAAACAAATATTAGATTATGCTATCGAAATGTCCTTAAAGTCAATTATTAAGGAGTTAAAAAGACAAAATTCTCATTATCTCTAACTTTTAATTTACTTAATACATTAAAGCTTCAAAAATTAAATTTTCAATCAAAAGTTTCATTTTCGTGGGTTTCTCAAAATTGCCTTCGAGACACTTTTGAACTAAGCCCAAAAATATTTAATTTTTTTTAAAAAAAAACAAATATATATTAATTGCGTGAGTAGTTGCTGCGCGTTATTGTGGTATGGTGTTAGGTGTTGGACCTAAAATTGCGCGAACTAACGGTGGCTCCGGTCAATGGGGTTACCCGCCAAAATCATCCGCAAAACGACAAATCGCACGCACCACAACAACAACCAACGTAAATAAATCAGAATGGTACGTGGGGCCCACCACATTTCTCGGTCAGCAGCAGCATGACACCACCACCCAAGTGTTGTGCCCGATGCACCATACTCAGCTTTCCAACTAAATATTATCTATGTTCTTTGCGTTCTAAAATAATTTTTCACTTCTCACTTAATATGATATAAAAATATTTTAAAAAACACTAAATTAAAAAATGTTAATAAAATTATAAAATTATTCTGTAAAATTATTTTTATTAATTTTTTATGTAATAATTTATCTTTTTCATTATTTTTAATAAATAAACATATACTAAAAAATAATTAAAATAGATAATTATTTATAAAATATTGAAATAAAAATATGGATAATATTTTATGAAGGAAAGAAGTTAAAAAATAAGAACAACAACAAAATTGGAGCAGTATAGGTTTTTTTATTTTTTAGTATATTTATATCTTGGTGTTACACTAATTCCTTAGTAATATATTTTACAGTTATAAATTAACAAATGGTAGAATTTAGCACAAAGAATTAAATGAAAGACAATTTAAGTATGAGATATATTTAATAGACTTAATTCATGAGTTTAAATATCAATTTACACTTTGATAAGTGATATTTGATATTTTATTTTCTATTTGTTCTTTAAAATGTTAAGTATCATTTATCAAAATGCATAGATTAATATTTAGGTTGATAAATTAAGCCTTTTAAACATTACTCTTTAAATATTTCTTAAGACTCAATCAACAAAAAAATTTCTTAAGGTCAATTTCTATACATAAACTTTATATTATTATCTAATCATATATTGTTATATGAGAGACTTTAAATGTAATTTAGATAAAACTTAACCAATTTTATTTATGTAATAACACGTGATTAGATGTCAATATAAAACAACCAAAAAGTGTGGTATGGTGATAACTCACCTTATCTCTTAACCATCGTTAAGTGGACTAAAAAAAAGTTATCAATTTAAAACACTTTTAGGAATTAATCTCATTTGTTTTGCCCTCACCTACTTTAAAATATGAAATGTATTTTATTTGATGAACATCAATATTAAAGTATTTTTTTACACACAAAAATTTCTGGCAATTGTTTTTTTTTTTTTTTTGGGTTAAAAGAAAATGAAAAGCCAGAAATTAGTTTGAGTAAGAATCTGAATAAGCAACCAACAACAATAACAACAATATTTTGCAGTATCCATGCCATCTATTCCATCCATCCAGCATCCACTCCCACCCCCCACCCCCACTACCTTTTTTTGTGTTGTTTTCTCTATTCTTTTCTATTCTCCTTCCTTCTCAGTCTCATATTCTTCTTATTCTGCATCTGCATCATCCATCACTCACCTCAGCCTCAGATCTTTTATATCTCCTCTTCTTCTCAGTTGATGGTTCTTTTCTGATTATCCTCTCAACTCACCCGCTTCATCTTATTTTCTTCTTGGACTCTGATTACAAAAACATCAAAGGTATTCCACTGCTTTTGTTCTCCTTCTATTTATTTATTTATTTGCTTTATGTTTTATGTTTTAAAGGTTTGGTCTGGATTCTGATATGTTCATATGTTATAGTGGTTAGCATTGTGTTTTCCTCGGCCTCGGGGACATCGAAGGTTAGGTTGCACTTTCTGTGTTCTCTTCGGTTTTTTTTCTTTTCTTTTCTTTTCTTTTCTTTTCTTTTTCGCCCTTCATTCGATGATTTCCATTTTGGTCTTGATATGAACATTGTGTTTTTCAGCTATTGCTTATGTAGATCATCATAGAACTAGGTCAAACTCGATGTTTTTCCTTTGTAGTCAGTCACTGCCATCTATGCTATTTTCCCTTATTTGAAGCTGATTGTGTGGAATCCTGTATTGGTTGTTGCTGCCAATTTATATCAGAAGTTTGCAATAATGAGTTAGCTAGCTAACTTGTGTGATTTGTTGAGTTAATTTCTGGTAACAGACTAGCAATTCATGGATTTTTGTTCGAATTCAGAGGAATCACGAAACCTAACTAGTTTCATTTTTGTGTTTACAGTCATTACTTTCTTTTTTGTTTTGCTTAAGAATCGAGTTTGTTTGTAAATCGGCATCCTCACCTGCAAGGGTCAAGTCTGAAGATGTTGAAGAAGATTCTTCTTTTGGAGAAACTAGGTGAACAGTTTTTTGTGTAGTTAAGATTATCTTGACCTTCATGAAGTAAGGGAAAGATTAGTTTTGAGGATGCTAAGTTGCAAGAGTTCTAGAAGAGAGTGTCTAGACTTTGATGGTAACTTTCAAGGAGTGATGGAGACTTCTCACAAAGAAAGTGTGGAGGTTAACTATACATAGTTTGGGCTGTTCCAGATCCCATAGAGCACAAGAACAGTCGTGTAGAAGGTCATTCTATTGATGCTTATTCTGATAAGGGAACTCTGCTTGCTTAGTCCATATGTCAAAAACTGGTACCGTTTGGCCAAAGTGAGAGGGGATTGGATGAGGAACTTAAGCAATGCAAGTGATTCGAAGCTTTATAAATTAGCAATAACTGTAAAGGTTATTTTGAGCATTGAAGCTGTCTTTGTGGAAGGCAAACGAGGCATTGTTTTGTGTTTATCCCTTTTTGTTTTGGGTGTCATGTGGAGGGTGTTTCCTAAGAGAGTTGTGTCGCAGTTGTGGTGGTTCCTTTTGCTTTATGATTGGGTTGTGTTTGTATTTATTTTATAGTTTCTTGAGGAGGTTTCACTTTTGTTTTCCTTCAGCTTTGCGGATTAGTTTAGAGTCCGCTTGTAAGGTACCAATCCATGATCAGAACAAGAAGTAATTGGATAATGATGGAAATGGAACAGAATCAGATCTAGATTAAACTATGCATTGCCAGAAACACAATAAAGAAATGTTCTGAGCACTTAGAGCAGCCCAGCCTCTCCCAAGTCTAAAGCCAATATTTGCCTAAATTCATTCTTCCCTCCCCTCCTAGTATATAATGTGATGCAAAACAGAATCACGTTCCTAAGGCCTCACTCATGCTTTCCACTCATGACTCAGCTAGTTGGTTAGCCTTAGTGGACCACACATAATTCTCTTCCAGCTCACTATTTCTATTCTCTATAATGCCCCTGTACTTCTTCATTTTATACATTCTAATCTCATAAGAAACCTAGTCTCTTACACTGCTCCCCATNATATATATATATATATATATATATATATATATATATATATATATATATATATATATATATATATTCAACACTAGTCCTTGGTATTTCTTCTCATGAATTTTATTAGCTGATTTTTGCTACGAACAGTACTTGTTGGGTTTTCTTTTTTGCTTGGTTTTCACAAAACCTGCTAATGGTTAGTTTAATAAACTGCTGGTTTTCATGATTTCTGTCTGATCTTTCCCTTGTAGTTTTTAAAATGTTCTATCCAGATGATGCAAAATGAATAAAATTTCAAGTTAATATTCATTTTGCTGCCTTTTTCAAATATTAGGTTTTAGCTTATCTTTATTTTCATGAACCATCTATCCCAAAAGCTCAAACTATTGTGTAGATGCACATTAATGGTTTTATATCTTAACAAGCCTCGCTTACGCAAGAGCTCTTTGGGCTTGGAGTGTGGACAATCCACAAACCTACCGACTTTATGTTAAAATTCAACTTATTTAATTCTGAAGAATGGGGCAGCAAGAATCAAACTCCAGACCTTTTGATTCTATTGCCTGATACTATGCATGAATCATTTCTTTCAAAAGCTTTAAGTCATTAGGTAGAGGCACATTAATGGCTCTAAATCTTAACACTTACCAAACACAGTACACGTTAAAAACTAGCCTCTAAATTATACTTACCAAACACCGGTTTATGTATTATAATAGCAACCCAACACCTTTTAGAGGAAACTTGTACATTCGCATACTTTTGTTTGAACATATAGATTCATTGCTATGTTGATTAAACTTATTTCAGTAGATTACTCTATAACAACAAGAGAATAGAAAAACCTGCAATTCCTATGACAGGCATGAGTTATCACTGTCTGCTTCCAAAACCTATCTGTAATATTATATAATTCCATTTTAAAAACTGATAAAATGTATGCTTCATTAGACCATTACTTCCCTCGCCCTCTCAAGCATATAGTTTTAAATGTTTTAATATTTGTTATTGGCCATGCTGAACTATTTCATGTTAGCTTTTCATAATTTACTATTTGATGTTAATTAATCCTTTTTTGCATGTAGATATTTATTAGCAGCTCCATATCATTCTTTTAGAGCTACATAACTCGGGTCGAGTGCATTTCCTGGGATAATGTTGAGGGGAAACAATGGTAATCCTATGCTTCCTGCTTTCTTGGATGAGACTCAATTTCAGTATCAAACTAATGCAGCAAATCAACTGCAGTTGTTTGGAAATAGTGAGTTTTCTCCTTCCTTTTGTCATGCAGTAATGAAATTTTGCATCGAATCGTTTACCATTTTGGATCTGGTTGTTACATAGGGTAACACTTTCCTGTTTGTTGGACTACTGCCTTTTTTTTTCATTGGAGTGTGTTTGGCTTTGCTTGTTCACTTGTAGTAGTGTTACACTGTTACTTGCTATAATTTTCTTTGCCTGGATTTTTCCTTTTGTACTTAAAAGAATACTGTACTCCTTTTGCCTTATATTTGACAAAGACATGATGATGGCATCTCCTATCCTCTGGAAAAGGATGGAGTGAGAGATGCTGGGTTATCATTTTTTTCCCCCTCCCTTTACTTTTTTTTTTTAAGGTAGTTGGCGTTGTTTCATTGTAAGGGCTTAACCCAAAAAGGATTAGCAAAAGGTAGAAAGTACAACAAACAACCACACCAGACTCATAGCCACTGGATAAGAGCCGGTACATGCCAGGAAGGCCTCATGTTAAACAACCACACCAAACATTTACCACCGTTGCATGTTAAATGTTTTTGCTTTTGTGCTTGCATGTGTATGCAGCTTATGTTGTTGGACATGGTAAATACTGATTTATGCACCTACTTTTCATGCATCCTTATAGAACTGGCTCAAACAATAGCAAGAAACCAAAGAAGTATGAATGGCTGCTCCTACTTTTCATGCATTCTCAAATACATTTTTGATTTCATTTCTATTTACTTGAAAAATCTGGTAGTATATCTGTAGTTTTCCTTATAACTGACTGATGGATTTGAAATATCTCTTGCAGTACAAGCTGGATGCAGTGTTGACCCTGTTAATTACTTCGAAAATGAGCATATCAGTTCCATGATTCGGTCTAATAAACGAAGCAGAGAAGCGGAAGATATGTCAATGCAGCAAAAGCTTCAGATTTCCTTAAATTACAATGTCCGTCAGGATGAAGCTGATCCAAATCCAAACCCGGTGTCAACAGGATTGAGGCTTTCTTATGATGACGATGAGCGTAATTCATCTGTTACTTCTGCTAGTGGCAGCATGACTGCCACACCTTCAATCATGTTATCCCTTGGTGACAATATCAGAACTGAGCTAGATAGGCAGCAAGAGGAGCTGGACCGGTATATTGAGCTTCAGGTAATATATCATTGTAGCTCTATGCTCTATCATTTTGTAGAATTGGTCGCAGAAGGTCTTCTATCATTTTATGTAACCTCTTTCATACACCATGCGTTCATTTTTGCGGTAGATGTTTTTCCCGTTTTGCTTTATCAATTTTCTTTTGGTTTCCTGCCTTTTCAGATAAACCATTATGCAGACTTGCTGAGTAGATTTTTCTCCTTTTGTTGGTAGGCATTTCGTTGAGTAATTTATAAGTTAGTTATTCTCCTGATGATTATTGCTGTTGAATAATATTTTCTCAAATGTTTAAACTATGGAGTAAGAGGGAGACATCGAATCATACTTTTTTAGCCTGCGATTAAATGATTGCTTATGAATTTTTATTTATCATTAGACATAAGTTGTACTTTGACTATGCATCATGGTTTGGGTATATTGCACTTCATAATGTTCCAATTATTTTTCTCTACACAGAAGGATCAATTGGCAAAAGAAGTGAGAGATATGAAACAGAAACACATGGCTTCTGTCCTTTCCGCCATTGAGAAAGGTGTTAGTAAGAAGCTAAGGGAAAAAGACAAGGAGATAGAAAACATGAACCAGAGGAATAGGGAGCTGGCAGAGAGAATAAAGCAGATATCCATTGAAGCGCAAAACTGGCACTACAGAGCAAAGTACAATGAACAAGTTGTCAATGTTTTGAAGAACAATCTCCAGCAAGCAATCTCACAAGGAGTCGAACAAGGGAAGGAAGGGTTTGGAGACAGCGAAGTTGATGATGCTGCGTCGTATATTGATCCCAACAACTTCCTGAGCGTTCCTGGCGCACACATGAAATTTACTTCCAAGAACCAAGGCATGGAGAATCTGACTTGCAGAGCATGCAAGGCGAAGGAGGTTTCCGTGTTGCTGATGCCTTGTAGGCACCTGTGCTTGTGTGACGATTGCGATAGATTTATCAACGTTTGTCCTGTATGCCAAATGATAAAAACTACTAGTGCCCAGGTGTATCTTTGTTAACTTATGAAGGGTAAGTATTTGAAGAAAACGGAAATAGAAATATACATCAATGTTCTTGTGTGATTTGTCTGCCTAAGTTGAATTCTCATGTAAAGTACTTGTCACTAAAAAAATTCACATCCAAACAATATCTGTATTCGATATCGAGATTATCTTGTGTTTAACAGCCATACTCCTTTTTCTGTAACCATTTCCATGAAGCTGTTCCAGATTGCCGATGAGATGCATCTATTATTGTCACTAGATGATGTAACCTTATGCCTGCCATTTCGTTGCATAAGAAGGAATATGTGTAGTTTCTATTAAAATATAACTCATTTTGACAAAATCAGATTAGAGCTTTGATGGACATGGTTTAAATTAAATAGCTCTCCTACCTGCACACCGTTGGAAGAATCTTTTTCTCATACCATTAACTTTACATGAATTCCGTTCATCACAGCTTGAGATTCATGGAATATATATTAATCAAAAGTGATGCTTCTAACACATGATTTGGAGCTGGTTCATTTGTTCAATATGCCCTGAATGTGTACACATGGCTACAACTAAGATTCATAAGATTCATTACTCCTACCTGTCACTGCCAATTTATATCCTGTCACAACTTTCAATTTGACGATACAATTCAACCCAATTTAAAATTTGAGGAACTAATATAATTTATTTGTGTTTTAAGGACTAGCTTGACTCACATTTTGCATCTTTAGGAATTAAAAGGATATTTTCTTAAGAGATCAAAGTGACCGAAATGAGCATTAATTCAATATTGGTATACACACAACTTAAGTGCTTGGTTGGTCACAGATGTGTTAAACCAGATCGCATGACCATTATCAGTTAAGCTGTGGTTAAATTGCATTATGTATTCAAGAAATTACCAGTGCTATCCCAGATGAAACCATATTTGCCATAAATCAAATAATAAGCATGTGCTTCCGATACAAGGTTTCCCAAAAGATAACGGGGCTTGGAAAACAAAATGCTATCAAACAACTGAATGGTGGCTGGGAATTTGGTAAATTTCTTGCAATCCGTTATAATTGGATGACCCCCGCAAAATTAGGTGGTTCCAACTCCGCAGATTCCAATTGTGCAAGTGAACTTGATAAGAAATCAAGATTGACTTGGGGATTGAGATATCACCACGTGCTTGAAATCATATGAAAGCACAGCTCATTGATGCAAGGCAAAGCCAGGTGAGAACACAAGAACACCAACAATTACATACGGCTCTCCAATTTTACAGACTTGTTAAATCCTCCTCCTATTATCAACTCTTGTTTTCTTTGATGCCGGTCCAGCGAGTATATGCTCACCACTGGATCGAATCTGGAAGAGCATGAGATTATTTCAAAGTTAAGGGTTACAAAAGACTCTTAAAAATAGTATTCAGTGGGATAAATCACCTTATCAAGCTTGTCCCGGACAAGCCTCACTGTCTGATTCATGGAATGGGAAGCAAAATAATCCTGTTTATGGAACATGTTAGTATGAGGTAATGGAGGAAAAGCAAGTATCCTTTTTCTTTGCACATAACATTCTAGTCAGAGCAAGATTATTATGTCCAATAACATTGGAAACTATAATATCAGATCTTCCAAGGCAGAGCCCCTAACAGATTACAAAAAGATTACTACTGTGAAAAAAGAATTTCCAACAGAGAAATGAAGATTACTAAAAATTTAAACGGCGAAAACTAGAACATCTTGTTTCTTGTTTTAATTTTCTGTTTTAACCATTTTTATCACAAAATCCTGAAAAAAAGAAAACAGGAAACAGAAAACAGAAACCAAACAGACCCCCTTAAAGTGTACGTTAAAAAGAAGCAACAAACCTCATTAGAGGAAACCTTTGATATTGGAGGATTTCCACCGTGCGACCTGCCTCCGGATTCTACCTCCCTACAGTCAGGAAAGAGCATCAGTCATACAAAATGCCTTTTGCTTCAACTGGTATCACAGACCGCCAAACAGACAACGAATCACCTTTCATTTCGATCCAAATGTCCTGATACGGAACTGGAGCTGGAATTTGAAGAAATGGCAACTGCCTCACTCTCATTCATAGGTCTAGAGCCAGAGGGTGGTGGAGCCTCTTTGGATCTTCTAGCTGATATCAATACCATGGATAAGACATGGACGAGTCAATAAAAGCACCAATACAACAATCCCTACAACTAGAATCTGCAAGTCAAATATACACAATGCCTAGGCTTAAAATGGAAGCTTTCAAGTCTCTGGCCTTACGGTTCAATCGCGCTAAAACCTCCCTTCTTCTCCCCTCTAGCTTATCCTTCGTGTCAGAGAGCGTCTCGAAATGGGGAGCGTACGACACCTGCAGTCGATTCCCAAGGAAAACAAAATCATCCAATTTTCTTTTGGCAAACCTGAAAGAACGAAATTCACAATACATTATAAAACCCTAACTACTAGTTCTTTCATCCAACAAGGGAAGAAGACATCGAAGACGGAGTGGGAACCTGGCATTGCTGAAAAGGCGGAATTTGATCCAGTAGACATCAGTGAATGGCTCGCAGTCCTCGGCATCCATCGGTTTACACCTGAAGAGACAGAAATACCAAATTTTCATTCAAATAAGAAATAACATGAAGCGATTCGGAGAGTGATAAACTCACTCCTCGACTGCTCCATAGGATGAAAACAGTTGCAGCAAATCGTCCCCGCAACCCAGAGCCGGAACGTTCCTCACAATCAAATACCTGCTCCAAACCATTTAAAAGGGGAAAATGAAAGAAAATCCAAGTGGTGAATTTGAAATCTAAATTTGAAACAGCTAAAAAATGGAAAGGGGAATTAGAGGGGGAAACAGGCAGACCTAGATTCATCGCAGACAGTGTAGACACGAACCGCAGGGGACTCGTCTTTATAACGAGGCATCTCAGAATGAAGGAAACGAAGGGTCGGTTATGGCTTTGCAACTGAAAAACGCTGTTAACAATGGCGATGATGCGATGGAAACTCACCGGCGTGTTGGGAGTCTAAGCAACAGGCGATTTAAGTTGAACAATTTATTTTAGGGTCAGTTTTTAGTCTCCCGTAAATTCTAATAAATTGCGAGTTTTGTTTTGTATTTTTTATAAAATAAAATTTTTAAAAAATTATCTTTTATAAAAAAAAAATTGTTAAGTTTTAATTTTTGTTATCTATTTTATTCGTTAACTTGGTTATGATTAATTCAATTTTTAGTCTCTCATAAATTACGAATTTTATTTTTATTTTTTATAAATTTTTTGTTGGTAAATTGTTTCTCCTCTTCGTCACTACTTTCATTCTCATCACTTTCTTTACTTTCACCTACACCATCTCTCATCTCCCTCACTCACACGAACCCTATTTTCATCATCATCATCATCACCACCTGCACCTCACTTCACTTGCACCTACACCCTTCTACAACCTCACCACCAATATACTTACTGACACAGGGACATCCAAATCGTGGGGTGGTGGGGGGTGGGTCATGGTGGATGTTGACAAAGTGGATATAGAAGGAGGATTATTGTTGAGCTCGTGGGGATAGATGAGGCTGCCTCCATCGTTGCCTCCTGCTTCGACCCGCTCTAGTTCATTATCTCTTCTGACATCCACGCTGGGAACAAGTATTGGCCATGGTTGTGGACGGCTTCTCTCCCCTCCGCGACAACAACTATCGTTGTCATGATGACAACAATTTGTCACTTGCGAGTAATGGCCAACGCATGGTGCCTTCTCTGCTGCTTCTTATGCATTTTTTTTTTTTCCAAATCTGTGTGTTCTTGTTGATTTTGGATCTATGAGTTGGTGGGTGGCAACATGAGGAAGAAGGGTTGATGATGATGATGAGTTGTTGGTGGTGGAAGAAGGAAGGTTGTAGATTTAGGGATTCTAATCTTGTTGATGATGATTCTGAGGATTGTTGTTGTTTGATTCTGATGATAATAATGGTTTGAGGTTGTGGTGTGGTTGCTGAAACACCTAGCTAGTCGGCCTATGCTTAAGTCATAGACTCAGGCTAGGTGGTGCTCTTCTGGTGCTGTGAACCCTTATGATTCTATATCCGGCTTTTAAAATTAGGGTTTACAAAATAACGGGCCAATTTAAAACTTCCTTCAGTCATACTAAGGAAAGTAACGAGCCATACGCGTCGTATACCGCATAAGAATATCAATAAGAAAGGTAAAGGAAACACGAGTACATACCTGGCGGACGGCAAGTACCCAAAGAAAATACACGTACGGGCCCAAAGATAACACACATAATTATACATGGATATCATAAGGGGTATCTTGTCCTGCTATGGACATACATATCCAACATCAGTTTATATACAATGATACACACACACACACACACACACATATATATACACAATACTACAGGTAAACGAAAACCTATGCACACGGATGAGTATTACTCATTACGTGTACGGCACTCCTACGACTGCAACTCTAGCGGGGTCCTGTCACAACTACTCATCTGAGTCCTCCTCTCGCTCCGCGGGATTCACCTCGTCATCGCTGAAGATATCCGTCACTGCGGTGAACTCTCAGGGCACGAACCTGCGTGGTCGCACTGGGAGGGCGCTCTTCTGGGCGGTGGTGCGTCGGCCTCGTCCTCGAACAGGAGGCGTAACTGGCTCTGGATCTGTATCTGGCTCGGGTATCGGCTATGGCTCTGGCCTCGGTGGCAGAGGACCGTCCCCTCCGTCGACGTGGATCGGATCACCGGTGCTGCTACCTGGATGCTCGTCGATCCAGATGGGACGCATGGGCGAAGATCCTGGCCCTCGAAGCCTGCGTCTCAACAGCTTCGGGGACTCCCCTAGCATGTTGGCAGGAGCGAAAGTGCTAGTCTCAAGCAACGTGTAAGTGCGGTAGTTGCGCTGTCGCGAGCGGGTAAACAACCAAACGTCCTTGGGAGGCGGCGAGGACATGTCTGCGCACTGGAGTCATACATGAGTGTGAGTAAGAATGACTTCGTTCTTAGTGGAAACTCGGCGCGGCTGCTATAGTTCAATTACTCGGGCAGAATCCAGACCACTCAGGAAAACCTCTACGTGTCATGCATACTAGACTCCTACTGTTTATTATCTTTGGCCTACGTCCTGAGCAGCTTTATCTAAGTTACTGTATGATTGGATTTCTATTCTTGTTATTACCTGGGCTTCGTGCTCATTAACCGTACGTTGCTACTGATGACATACTATTCGTCTTGGGTCGTTCCCCTGACGATATATAATGCATGAACAGTTATGTATAATGCTTAGACAAATACATACTTATCATCATATCATCAATCATCAATTCATACATGTAATCACATAGTGCATGGGGGGATCTGGGGATTTCTTACGCGCTCTGCGGCTGCGTCCTACTTAGTCCTTACACCTTTGTAACCGTGGCCTCGGATTACAACCTCTTTCTTGCCACTATTGTATCGACCCGACAACGCTCTTTACCGGCATGGTAGCTAACCATGCAAGGCTCATAGGAGGTAATCATCGAATACAATAAGTGCAACCACCCTCTCTTTCTAGAGTGGCGAGGGATCAACCCTATGAGTGATCAGGCGTGGACATGTTTAGATCGGCCCTATGACTCGATCCGGTTTCTCTTTCCTCTTTAAGTGGGGCCCCTTAGTTCTCGTTTCATTTGTACAGACCTATGCCTGGTTTACATATTTGGGCCTATGCCCGTTTCTTATCGTGATCAGGTCTCTTTACCTGCGTTGCTCATAACCAATTCATCTTACTGAATTGGCGATGGGCGTGTCTATAAGACTTTTCCAAGAGAACAGGGATTTCCCAATCATATAACTACTGACTCTGACTGAGGCTGGCCGAATCCTTGGTGATTGGGGCTGCTTTATTCCCTAAGATTCAGTTATGCACCTTTAAGATCTTCGTGATACCTCTAGTGATCTAAGGTCATCCTAACTCCTATGACGGCCATTTCCTCATGATGCATGCTTTCATATACCAAAATAGACATACCCTGACTCATTGGACTCCTTGGAACCACTAAAATCTCAAGTCCTTTAGGATTCATTCGAATGTCTAGGGTTTCATTCGAATGAATTCCTGCGAGTTCTTTCATTCGATTGAAATTGGGATTCAGTCAATTGAAAACCTTCCGAGTTCTTTCATTCGAATGAACTTGGGATTCAATCGATTGAAATCCGAGGTTTTTCTTTCATTCGATTGAATAAGAATTCAATCGATTGAAAGCTCAAAATTGGCTTTCATCCGATTGAAAACTCCATTCAATCGATTGAAAGCTGATTGAATAGGATCCCGAGACTTCAGTTCTCATTTTTCTCCTGAAGTTTATTATTCCTAGGGTTCCAATCAGTACAGTTATGCATTTCATTCATCAAAATTTTCCTAAACCCTTTTCACCCTACATTTCCCCAAAATACTACTAAACATTTTTATAATCCGATACACAGAATAACACATATACAGTCAAAACTTAAACCACATAGACAGTGAACTTTAGAGTTACTCACATCCGATGGAGACTCTGACTGGATAGCTTCGATGCTCACAATTTCCTTATCACTACAGTGTGCTCCGGTGATTTTTCTGGGACTCCAGCAAGAAACCGAGATGTGTTGGAACGGGACTAGCGTTTGTGAAAGTGACCGAAAGCTACGTAAATCTTCTTAGGGTAACTTGGCTATTTATAGCCACTGAGGCCCCCCCTTTTTCCTTTTTCTTCTCTCTTTTCCTTTTTCCTTTTTATTACTTTCTGTTACTTTTATTTATTTATTTTTAATATATGAAAATATCTCCTGATGGAGATAAAAACCCCACCAGGACGGGTTTCGATTTCGTTTGGTCGCGTTTTGTCTGATTTATCCCCCTTCCGGCTGTCCTAAAAATATTCCGGACATACTGTTATGATCCAGAAATTTTTCCCTTCGATCGTGGAGTTGCCGTTCAGGGATTTTCGATATCCTTGCCCGGCCAAGAACTGCCACCAGTGATTTCCAGTATCCCAAACCTTTCCTGTTCGAACCGGAACTCACCCGACGGCTCCGAAAAATTTATAGGGTCCCGAAACCTAGTCGCTTACCCTTCCATCTTCTGAGAATTTGGAGGTTTTATTTCCCGTCTCGTAATTTCTCCACGCCTCTCGGCCGTTTTTATGGCGCAGCCGACGCGCTTCACGGACCGGACGAATTTGGGATGTTACAGTTGCGATGGTGGGTGGTGGTGGGTTAGTAGTGGCAATGTGATGGTGGCAGGTTAGTGGTGACAATAGTGGGTGAAGTGTTGTTGTTGTTGTTGTTGGCACGGTGGTGGTAAGTTTTGATTTTTCTTTCTGGTGATGGTTTTGTTGTTGTCATGGTAGTAATGGTGGTAGTGGCGGATGTCGATGGTTTTTCTTGTTGTGGTTTTTGTTAATTCAATCTAGACGAAGTTTGGGTGGGTTAGTTTGAATAATGAGTCAATTGTGTTTATCACGTGGTCATGTTATCTGTCACATTGGCATTTAATGGCTCAAATGGACAGTAGAGACTAAAATCTAACAAATTTTTTACGAGGTACAATTTCCTAACGAAAAATTTATGAAGTGTCAAAAATAAAATTTATGATTTATAAGGGACTAAAAATTGAATTAACCATACGTCATGTGCGTGACATGTGACTGTCACGTAGTCAAGTTAACTGTCATGTCAATAGTTAACGGTCCAAATGGACGGCAAGGAGTAAAACCTAACAAAAAAATTTATGAGGGTTAATTTTCTAACGAAAATTTTATGAGGGTAAAAAACAAAATTCGTAATTTATGAAGGAATAAAAATTGAACTAATCCATGATTTTATATATCTTTTTTAATTATAAAATATTTATTTAAAAAAATCACAGGTTAAGTGTTAACTTGGTCTTTAAAAAAAATAAAATATTAACTTAATCCCTAAATTTTTTTTTTCATTGTTCTCATGTCCATTTGCTTTGTGACAAAGGGTGACGTAATAGTTAACTCTGACTTGTTCTCTCTCATCTCTCTTAGTCACTCATCATAAAACACAACCCGACATCGTTTTGGGCACAAACAAAACGACGCCATTTTGAGCACAGGGGCCTAGTTAGGTAATGTGAATTTCTTCAAGGTCCAACTTGGGCAACTCCGTCCCCTTTCTTTTTCCTCCCCCTCCACCTCTAGTCTTGCCACCACCCCTCCACCTTCTACCCAATACCACCACCTCCTCCATACCCTCNACAACACCAATTTTCTTCCTCCCTCACACCCCAACCCTTATCCCATATCATAACCACCACCCCATTGTACCAAGGTAAAAAAAAAAAAATCTTAGTAAATGCATAAAATAGTATAAATTAAAAAAATTAACCCAATATAAAAAAATAAATTTTTTTTTCCAATACAATTATTATTCTATTTACATTCACTATACTAATAAATGATCAACTACAACTAGATGTATGAATGAAAAAAAAAGTAATTACACTTAAATAGTATTAATGAACAAATATTTTTAAATCGTACAAAATAGAAAATGAGTAGTTAAAACAAAATATTATCATAAATAGCAAGCTTTATTCAATCTAACTTCGCTCTTTCTCTCTTTTGTTCTACTCGTTAAATGACGTAATGTGAAGGCCCACTCTTCTACTCTGCCTACACGCATTTCCATAAAAAAAAAATTTTTTGTTACAAATTTGATTAAAGAAAAGTGTAAATCTTTGATTGTTGTTATAAATTTGAAGGAAATGGACTAATTTAAATGAAAAAATTTTATATTTATTGTGAGGCTCACATTTATATATTTCTATAAGGTGGCACTACATCGGTAATTTGGTGTGAGAAAATCATTTCCATACTGCAAGATACACAAGGATGGTCCTCCGAAGTCCGAAAGTGGTCATTATTTCATTATTATTAGTTGCTCATACTATTAATTACACACAACCTCTGGTCAACAAATACAATTTCTTAATGACACACACATATAACTCCTCTTTGTTCAGTAAGCTAGTACAAGTGTTACACAAATTAAGCAAAGTCAAGATAAACGCTGATCACTACCACAAGATGCTAAAGAGGTTGAAATCTCTTCATCAATAACGGTGGGCTAACTTCTCCTTTTCCTTGTATTGCCGGACGTATCTACAACATATATATAAAGGAGGGCGTGAGTGAGCCCAAACAATGCAAATTCATCATCAAAAGTAGTCACATTTGGTTTCTAATGGAGAGAAACAGAGAAGAAGCAAATTGATCAATATGCAATAATAATTAACTAGCTATCATGGCATAAGAGAAGAGAGAAGTTGAAATGAAATAGTAAGTACGTACGTGTAGGTGCCAACGATGGGGGTGAGGAAGAGAAGAGCGTTGAGCCAATTCTCGGAGAGTTTGTGGTGAATCTTGCCAGGAATGTCCCTCCAGAGGCCGCTCATCACCTTTTGCTGAAACGGCGACAATGCATACACCACCGCCTTCATCTTCACCTGCTGCTTCCCCATATTGAGTATTATACTCTCTTCTCTTTTCTAATTGGTTTCGTCCCAATCACCACCACACAAAACAACCACTTTGCTCTCTCTCTCTCTCTCTCTCTCTCGCTCGCTCGAGATCAACCAATTCACTACATAGTTAGTTATTCTCGAAAGTGTATATATATATACTAAGCTAAGGAGCTGCTCTAGAACCTCCTCTAATATTCTTCTACTCTCTTACAAGCTCTAGAAGTTATGTGTTTTCTCATTCTAATTAATTACGCTTGGCTATTTTATTTTATAAAGGTAACAAAATATTACTTGACATATATTTAAAGGAATGTTCGAAAGTGTTATTTAAATATATATTTTTTTTACTTGTGAAGTTTTATTTAAATATTGGTTGAGAGTAAATATCTTAATTTTTCTCTTAACTAACGTTTAAGAAAACATTTTAAAAATGTCTTGAAATAGGTCTAAGTTGAATAAAAGTCATCTTAGCTATAATAGAAAGAAAAGACTTTTAAATAGGATATGAAAATTGATAATGTCAAATTTTCTCTCTCTCTAGGCTCTTTCTCACCTCTAGGGATATTTTCCACCTCTTATCTCTCTATCCTTTCTATACATAAGTTCTATATATACCAAAAATACACAATATAAAAAAAAAATACAATTTCATTACATATTCCATATTACAATTCATATCTCCATTTTTATACAAAAGCTCCTCTAAAGTAAAAAAAAAAAAATTTACTTTAGAGGGTAAAATAATTGTTTTCACCTTTGATGCACAAACACTTTATGAGACTGTCGTGGCTGTAGACACCGACACACGAAGACACTTGTCTAACACGTGTCAAATGTGTTTAAAAGTATCCAAATAAAAAATTTATAATTAGTTGTGTCCAAGTGTGTTTGAGTTATATCCAAATGTTTTTTGAGTTGTGTCCATGTCGTGTCCGAGTAAAAAATATTTTATACTAAATAATTTATAATAATATGGATTCTTAAAAAGTTAGCAAGTATTAACACATAAAAATATCTTGAATGTTTCATATATCTCGAAAGGAATTTGAAAAGTACTAAAAATTAGTAGTTTGATATCAATGAAGGTATTAGGATATTATTATTAATATTTAACTTTACACCTATATATGTTGTGTTCGTGTCTTGAAAAATTTTAAAATTGGTGTGTCGCTGTGTCGCATGTTGTGTCTTGTGTCCGTGTCCATGTCCATGCTTCTTAGGTTTTCACCATTAGATCATTAAAGTAGAGATAAACTCACTATTCACTTTAATGATCTAATGGTAAACACTCATTTTACCATCTAAAGTAAAATTTTCAATTTAGAGGATCTTGGTTGTTACAAATGGTATTTCCCATTGGCCACCATGCATACTTTTCATGGTGGAGAAAACAATTCAACCTCATAATCAAAAAAATAAAAATAAAAAGAATATTTCAGTGTTTGACAGAGAAAATGACTACTGTTGGATCCTCTGTGCATGGCAATTTTGGGATGCCAAGGGAATCCCAGAGACTGAGAGATTGATGCAGATAGCGAGGGATTATCTGATGGAGCTCCGACCTAGTTCTGGCTTTGGCAAAGATGCAATCCAACGACCACAAGGACAGCCTTCAAGATAGCATTCCTCCATCGTTACCAACTAGGTTTCATTCAAGTTCTACTAGACATTGTGCAAAATGAAGTCTCGGAGCTGGAATTGGAAATGGAAAAAGCACTCTTAGATCTGAAATCAACAAAATTAGATCCAAACTAAAAAATAGAGGAAGCATAAGATAGTGCATAATTGGTAGTGTCATCTTACCTCTAAATAGGAAGCAAAGACTTTCAAATAGGATATGTAAAATGATGATGTCAAGTCTCCTCCCCTTTTTTAAGTTCTCTCTCACCTGATTAGGAGTATTGTTTTACCTCTTTCTATCTCTCTGTCCTTTCTATGTGTAAATTCTATAACAAAATATACATAATACAAAAATTATACTATTCCATTACATATTCCGTATTACAATTCATATCGGTTATGGGCATGGTTGTTAAACTCTCGAGTTAACTCGTAAACTCTTACGAGTTTACGATTTTACTCCACAAAACGAGTTAATACTTATGTAAACTCTTTTTTGGTAAACTCGTACAAGTTTAAGTAAACTCTCGATTCTACTAGCGAGTTTACGAGTTAAAATCTACCTACGAGTTTACGAGTTTACGTCAAAATGTACAAATTTTGTAACTTTGTTAGATACTTACGTAACTTTGTTTATATTGTTGGAATAATTATAATAATTATTTTATGGACATGCATAAATTAGTGTTTTGTCCAGATTAAATTGATTGCCAGAATAATGTGTACACGTGTATGGACTAGCTGATGATAGGTGGGCTAAGTCCATCATTACCTAATGTATGAAAGAGTCCCTTCGCCTACCATGTGTCAGTTTTTATTCTCCCTATTAAGAATAAATAAAAACTATTGTCTCCTGCTATCAGTAACTTAACCTGACATTGAGCATAGGTGAATAGAACCTCTTCCTCTTCTCTCTCTGTTTTTTGGTTCCATTCTCTTATCTGCAGGCATCAGAGAAACAATGGCTACTGCTTCTTCAATTCCAGGTAACAATTTCTCTTCTCTATCACTAAAAAATTGTTTATATTTCACATGCTATGATTAGAAGAATCATTATATTCTATCAATTGGTATTAGAGCCTATTTTCATTCTGATTATGGCTGTGAAATTAACATTGATAATTTTCTGCATATATGTGTATGGAGAAAGTTTAATTTCATTTGGGTTAAAATGTCCCTAATTTCCTTAATTTAATTTTCGAATTTGTGAATTAGTTAATTGTTCCAATTGTGAAATCAAACCTTACGGTTTTTTGTAGTGGATGGAATTTTGAAATGATCCCAATTGGAATGGTGAAATTTAGTTGAGAATTGAATGAGAAATTGGTAATAATTTAGATAATTTGGTTGTTCAATTTTTCAAATTTTATGAACCCATAAAATTGCTAATTTGGGAATTTTATTTTAACCCTAATTAAGCAATTTGCATAATTTTTTATATGCCATGGATAAAAAGCTTTCAAAGCTCACAACCTGCTGTGCGTTTCGATACAGTTTTATCTTTGCAGTTTGGTTTCGTTTACATATAAACATGTAATACAATTGTTAAATTCATGGATACAGCAACCCTGATTTATAAAATTGGAGGATTTTTCTTTCCCTCTGGGAACTCTAAAATTGGGATTTTGCAAGAACCTAATTTTCCTTCCTGAACTCAATTGGAATTTGCTGAACTCTGTAATGTAATCGTGACCCACGGCTTCACCTTTGCTCTCGCCTTCGAACCTCACCTTCGCCCTCGACCTCGTCCGCGATGGAAGGTTGCTGCTGTGCTGTGCGTGCCAGAATCGACGCGCGGCTACAGTGGTCACAGCGGGTTGAGGCGGTTCGGAAGGTACGGTTGCCGCTGTGTTGTGCCATGTGGTGTCGGCGGCGGTTTCTGCTGCTCGAGCGGCTGAGAGGGAGAAGCTATGGTGGCCGTGGTGGGGATGTTGTGAAGAGGTGGCGGCGAACGACGAGGTCGCGATAGGCAGAGCTCGCAATGGGCGGAGCTCGCGATGGGAAACTGGCGGCCTTTGTTGCTGCCACGGTTTGCTCCGTGACTCATGCAGGGAGGACGTGATTTGCGGAATCCACTGCTGCAATTGCAGTTCCCTTCTGCCGTGACCAGATTCTTTCTTTTATTTTTGTTTATTTATGGAAATAAAGTATATTGGCCAACAATTCAGGTTCTTTTTGGCAATTATTTTTATTGCCTTGCTTGATTAAGGTTGGCTAATTTTGGCCATTAATGCCATGATTGCCGCTGCTGCATCCCCTTGATTTGCCGTGAACAGATTCCTTTTGTATTTGTTTTTTTTATTCTGGAAATAAAGTATTCACTGCAGGTTTATTGGGATTGTTGTAACAGCTATAACTATTGCCATGATTTGTGCCTAAAGAAAAGGAAAGATGATACGTGATGATGTAGATGCTGTAAATACAAAATTTATGATGCTATTTTTTTTTGTTTCGTTTTTCCTTGATATTTTTGAGTCAAATATGTTCTTTCTCTTTTGGGCCCATGTTAGCCCACTGGTTGTGTTTTTTTTTTAATTTGTTGAATATGGACCTCTATTGATGTGGGCAAGTACTTTGGTCTTTAATGCTTTGGATACAACCGATGGGCTTTAAGGCCTGTTTCTTTTTCTTTTTTGGGTTCAAACGAAATGTTGTTGTTGTTTTGTTTGATAGATGGGGCTCTATCTGTTTTGAATAATGCAAAGTTTTTCTTTCATTATGGGCTGTTGTTTCCCTTTGTTCATTTTAATTAATGAATGGGACGAAATGTCTTATTTGGGCCAAGCTCAAATTCAGTTCTATAATGGCTGCTTATTAAATATGGGATGATTGGATTGCTATTATATTTATAATTGTTATTGTTATTATTTTTTGGCTCAAAAATTTTGTTTGAACCCGTATTAGGCTGGGCTGCTGGCTATGTGCTGTGATTCGGGCCATTATGGATATAATTAATGTGGTCGTTTCCTCTTTTGTTGGGATTATTGTTTCTTTTGATTTTTTGGTCAAAAATAAATAAATAAATAATATATATATGTTGAATATATGCCTACCGTTTTGTGCTTCTGAATTGTTGCCCACTGGTTGTATATGCCATTGACCAAGTCAAATTGTTGAATGTAAGGGGTTGATTGATTTGGTGAAATGGGCCGATGAGGTTGCCCGTTTTATTTGGTGAAAGTTTTTATTGGCTAACTATGATATAGATTGCAGGTTTATTTATTTATATTTTTGGGCAATTTATTATTTTTTGCCTTGATTTGGTGAAGGTTAGCTATAAGGGCCTTTTCTAACAAGAAGGTAATTTTAATTTTATCTCCTGTAAAATTATAGCAATGTTTCCATTTACTAAGGAAGACTAAATGGGCATTGGTTTCGGATTGGGCTGATAAAGGACAAGGGGTCATTATGTTTTTCTGCTTATGACTTTGTTGTTTTGCGGAATGGGCCACTATCCTTTCTGTTTTTTGTCAAAACATTTGGTTTTGTTTTGAATATGGATGAGCCTTATTTTCTTTTGGAGAAATGCAACAATGTTTCTTTGAGAAATTATGATATGGGTATATCTTGATAAATATGGTTGGATATTTTGCATGGTTGAGAGCTCGCCTTCGCGGGACGGACTGTGGCAAAATATTTTTTGGAAAAGATTGTTGGATGTCTTACATAATTGTGAACTTGCCTTCGCAGGTCGGATTATATTAGGACATCATTCTATTGTTGCATTAAGACTTATATTAATGAAATCTTACCCTTCGGTTCGTTTTTGTTGATATAATTCTTGATGAATGGTAAGTTATATCCTTAAGGTTTTCAGTATCCTCTCGATATTAGCCTTGAGGATGTAATATTTTATTGACACCCAAATAAATTTTGTGGGTTAATATGACATCATTCTATTGTATACTGTTGTTTCTATTGTTGCATTAAGATTTATATTAATAATAAACTTATCCTTCGGTTTGTTTTTGTTAATATAATTCTTGGTGAATGGTTGGTTATATCCCTAAAGTTTTCAGTATCCTCTCGATATTAGCTTTAAGGATATAATGTTATGGTT
>QANU01096816.1:0-25038 GCA_003254905.1 Nissolia schottii | reverse complement strand
AAGGAGAGGAGCTACATGAGGAAGAACCCTCCCAAGGGAAGATGGCTGAAGACTAGACGATTAGCTAGTAGATTATATATGTGTACTTGTACTTCTATGTGATATTTGCACTTAATACTTATACTAATTTTGTATTTGCTTATGAATGTATGAAGGACCGTTGTTTGTTATCTTGGCATGTATTAATTATATCTTTATTTATAGTTAAGCATGCTGTGTTTCCGTTCGCAATGTATGCTCTAACCATCAAGGCTCCTAATTTACTCTATGTAACGTACAAGGAAATTTTTATTTGGTCCATATTTTGGGTAACAATATTTTTAAAGTATAAACGGGACTAAGTATTATCCCCACCAAAGCAGATAACAACTTAGCTAGCAAGTGTGTGACTCAAGCGTAAGCTAGCTAGCTAGGGTGTTACATTTGGTATCAGAGCAGTTTAGTCCTTTGGAGCCTAAGGACTGAGCTTATCTATGCTTCTGAGCATCTTTTCTTGTAAATTTCCGATGTATGAGTATAGTATACACCTTCATGTATAAGGCCCAAGCGCATGAATTAGGGTTCACTGGTATTAGAACACTGGATTTTCATTGTTCCTTGTGCATATTCAAAATAAATCGCCATGCACTAAGTCTTGTCTTTCAAGGCAAGAAGTAGTGTGGCATGATGCGCTCTATCACTTTGCTCTCATGCAACGATTGCATTTTTCAGGAACATAGAGCCTAGCTAACTCTGTGTCTTGTTAACTGCATTTAGTGCTTGATAGCTAGTAAAGAGTGGACTCTATAATCCGTTATTCCGGAGAAAATCAGTATTCTGCTAAGTGCCTCTCTGCAATTTAATTCCCCGTAATGAAAAGAAAAGGAAACTCCTAAGCAAGGACCATTCTTGTTTCTCCTTGATTAAAATTCCTTCCCTACGACATATGCTTCCCACTTCCATAGGAATCTTTGGGGAAGGACCCCAAATTTCTATACTTCCTTGAATTTTCTTCTCTATAAATTAATGGATTTCCTAGGGGAAGATCCTTAGGTCAAGATCAGATATTCGACTTCTTGGAAAGGGATGGATTCGGACACCGAATTTTCCTTCCATCTTGATGCATGTTCTGGAAGTCACGCAGCATAGGTACTTATAAAATTAGGCGAATGGACCCAATTGGTTGCGTCAGGAAAAGTTTGCAAGTCATTCTACTTTGCTTAAGATCGCTTATTCACCCTGGGAAGTTACGGGAAACTTTGGAGAAAGCAAACCCGCCACTTTTAGGGATTAAGAAAAGGCTGAGTCGATAGTGTTAATGTGCAGGCGATTAATTTAAAAGAAAGTGAGGTAAGCAAGAAGAATTAGGAGAGAAAATAGTGCGGAGAAAGTCGACGAGACGTGGGCAAGAGGTGAAACATAAGAGGGAGAAAAAAAAGGGGTGTAACAAGTTTACCGAAGTGAAGCACTCCTGACTTATTGTGAATGCATATCTAGATGGACCTTGTGTCTGGATTAACCCAGCAATGCAAGATAAGATCAAGGGTTGGACAGAACAACTACCGAAGAGTCAGTAAGGGTTGTTCACCTTTGCACTCATCACTATTGGTGAGTTATTAGACAAAATTACAATCCAGCGATACAAAGTGGATGGACAAATAGTGCATAACCTACAACTAGAATATTAAGAAAAGTTGGGATACGTACCGAAATGCAGGTAGCTTGCATTTTGATGGACTAACAATACAGCGAGAGCGTAAAGAAATACGATTAAACCCCTAGAAATAAATACAAGTTCAACTTGATTAATAATTTCACTGAGATAGCAACTACTGTAACACTCATTCTTGACAACCATACAACTCGAGGGACGCTAAGACAGGAATGTCGATGCAAGGAGGCATAACTGATAGAAGTTTGGCATGTCAAGAGTAGGGGAGTTAAGACGGTATAGTGAATAAGGAAAACGAAGTATTATGAACCCTAAGAATAACAGAAGGCAGCGGACCGCACAGATCTTCCTCAAGGTCTCAAAGGAAAGTGACCCCTTCAAATCTAATCTCCATAACACCCAAAGACCAAGCACAAATCTGAAACCTGCTCCCACCTAAAAGACCAATTAAAATGCTATACCCAAAGGGAATACACCAGAGTGGTGGAACCATGAGGGGTAGCAACGGACATTAGAATAACTCTCGTGGAGATTTAAGAGACAAAAAGCATCTGTTAGAAGGAACTATTCCAAGGTTTGTGAGAAACTAATCTCTTCTAATCTATTTTTCGTAATGACTAAGACTGAGTACAACCTTAGAACTCATTTCCATACGAAAACCAAATTCTAAATCCCTACCAGGAGGAATGTTGGAGTGACTAGCAGGAAGTTTGAAAGCTTGATAGAGGAGATATTGCAAAGGAATTTGACGAGTTATGTGGATATGCTAAGACTTATGCAACGATCTTGGAGGGAAGATAGAAATATTTATAAAGGTTTAAAGTGGTGCCTACCGAAGCTAAGAAGACAAGAAACTTGGTGAATACAGATGATTGGAATAATTTACCAAGAAATACAAGATGATAGGGAACCCCAATTTAGAAATTAAAGAAAATATAGCTTAGGACGAGACTTACGATAAGAGTGACAAGTATGAGAACATTTCAAGGTTTAGCTCGAAAATCATAAGGAGCTCGAAAACATGACAAAAAGGAGTCTTGAATGCAAAGCAGGTAGAGTTAAACCCCGTGGTAGAAGAGAAAGGGTTTGGAAGGACTTGGATCTAGAAATTTCGAGGACAAAATTTTTCTAAGGGGGGTAGAATGTAACATTCCGCTTTTTTCCTTAGCAAAGATTTCATAAATTAAATAAGGGAAACAATTCCTCACACAAGCCTTCGGGTTAAAAGTGTCTGTAGAAATAATTTTGTTCGTTTTCTTAAAATTTTACAGACACTAAAACGGATCATTTTTGTCCTCCATGTGCAATAGCGGGTCTAAGGTATCAGTAAAATATAAGGTTACGGGGAAAGGTTCAAAATGCCTTAGATTAATGTAAATTATTCCTTGGAAAAAATTAGTAGATCACAAGGATGTGATCAAAATATTTTTCGGATAACTGTACGCGAAGTACCGAGACACCTAACGACCAAACATGATCAAAATTGATCGAAATTTGGTCTTCGAAAATTGGAAGCACATGGCCGGCCAAGGAAGAAAGAAAGCCACGGCCAAAATTGTGCCAAAATGGCTTGGTCAAATTCAAAGCAATTATGAACCAAGATGACTCATAAGATGACTAAGCATGCTAGGTCATGCATGACACCATAATTTAGTTTAGAATTAAAATTTTCCTTAGCTTCTTGAAGAAGCTAGTTCAGCCCAAGGCCTACATATATATATGCCCAAGGATGGTGCTAAATGAAAGACAAGAGGAAGTTTGGTGAAACTCTGTCGGTTTGCACACTCCGCCGTTATTCTGCCAAACTACAAATACAGTAGTTTCTGGTTAACATAGAACCCTAACTCTCCATAATCTTCTCCTTATTAACTAATCTATATCTCCTTAGGCATCTCTAACCCTTAGGAATTCTCCTTAGGATACCTTTTATGTGACTTTGACGTATATTTACGTTGTTGATGATTGTCTGGATCTGTTGGTGCTGTCTGTGATTCTGTCAGAACTTAGGAAAGCTTAAGACTGAAATAGGCATATGACACGGTTTTGTTTGGAACTGTATGCTGAGATTTTTATCATGAAAAATTAATGTTATTTTTGGATTCTATACGAAATTTTGAGTGGGGATGTCAAGTTTTATGATTTTTGTAGTCCCCAATGAATTTCTCAGCAAACAGGTAGAAAACGGGGTTTTTATGGAAAAGGGCAAAACGGAAATTTCACATCTTGGGACTGAAAAACTGGGTTGATTTTCAGAAAATATGGGTTTAGAACTATCAAAAACCTTAAGGGCAAGTCTTGAGTCCATCAGGTTTTTGAGAACAAAAATTCCAAAGGAAACAGGGCGTTTACGGGGGCAAAACAATAATTTTGGAAAAAAGGGGCAAATTGTAATTTCATGGAACTGGGAGTGAAATCTGACTTTTTAATCATGAAAAATGATCTTAGGGCTATCAAAAACCTTGGGGTAAGGTCTTGGACCTCTCTGGTTTCTGATCGCTATTTTATGACAGAAACCAGACGTCTGTTTTACTAGTTACTAGTTTGATGTCTGTTTATGTTCAAGAAAGGTTGGAGCATGATTTATGTTCTTTATATATGTCGAAATTGATGAGGAAAGTAAGTTTCTTATTATTGTTAGAAATTGATGATTCATGTTAAGGATATGTTTAAACATGAGATGTTGAGCTATGTATGTTCTATGTGTTATGTGTTACATGAATATATGAATATGTGCCAGATGTGTTATGTGCTTCATGAGGTAATGGATAGGAAAATATGAGATTTATGATGGAATTGATTTTTTGAACATGGAAGTATGTTAATTGTTATGAATTGAGGATTTATATTTAAGGCATATGGACTATTAATTGGAATGGACTGTATTGATGTTGACTGGAATGGATTAAGGAAAGGAAAGGAAAAAAGGAAAAGGGTGTGACGTCACTAAGTCCCTAAAAGGAAAAAGTAAAGGAAGGTAAAAGGATTCTTTTCCTAGCTGTGCCACTAGCCGGCAAGAAAGGCAAGTTGAACCCTGGGTATGCCTCGTCCCTAGCATAAGGACGGGGTAGGATCCCCTCGCCATCCTTAGCATAAGGATGGACTCTCCTATCGTGAGCTACTTAGGTTAAGCGCTGTCAAGTCCTCACGATACTGAGACAGAAAGGAAGATTGTTGTGGTCGGCCACCGTTATGGGGGTGTTGAGATTGAGTATGTGCTCTAAGTGATATAATTGTACATAAGTGGATGTGCGAAGAAGCTTATAATTAAAACGGGAACGATTATAAGTGGACGCACATTGAAGCTTATTATGTGATTATGTGAATTATGTGATTATATGTGACTTAGGAAGTAAGGTAGAGAACAAATGACTTAGTTAATGAAGAATAGGTTCCCCAATCACATAGATAATTTAGATAAAGCTGCTCAGGCTTAGCATGAATATTAATAAATAGTAGGGATATAGTATAACTGTAACACCTAGAAAACCCTGAGCGGCCTGAAGTGTGAATGAGGATAAGAAACTCCCTAATCCCTAAGGTTTCCCACTGAGAGCACTATGTTCTCACCCCACTCATCCATGACTTCAGGATTCGACGAGGGACAAGGAAAGGAGCTACATGAGGAAGAACCCTCCCAAGGGAGGATGGCTGAAGACTAGACGATTAGCTAGTAGANCTAGTAGATTATATATGTGTACTTGTACTTCTATGTGATATTTGCACTTAATACTTATACTAATTTTGTATTTGCTTATGAATGTATGAAGGACCGTTGTTTGTTATCTTGGCATGTATTAATTATATCTTTATTTATAGTTAAGCATGCTATGTTTCCGCTCGCAATGTATGCTCTAACGCGACAAGACTCCTAATTTATTCTATGTAACGTACAAGGAAAATTTTAATTTGGTCCATATTTTGGGTAACAATATTTTTAAAGTATAAATGAGACTAAGCATTATCCCCACCAAAGCAGATAACAACTTAGCCAGCAAGTTTGTGACTTAAGCGCAAGCTAACTAGCTAGGGTATTATATTATGCACTTGACGAAATTTTAATACGGTGCCACAGGCTCAGCAGAAACGACAAATTGGATTCACTTTAGTGACTCACTACTTTGAACCAAAATCTAATAGCGTTGCCGATTGCAAGGCTGCAAGACGAGCTTTGGGCTTTATGCTTGGATGGTATATATATGTATTGCTAAAATCCAAAAATCCAAATAAAGCCACAAAATCTATCAAAACTGGATTGCGATCTAGTCACTTACCTAAGAAATTTTAATCCGCAAACAAGAAGCTTTAAATTGCGGTTATGACTATGAATACAGTCACGAATACGATTGTTGCGACTAAGAATATTGCAGTTGTCGTGATGTGCAATGCACCTAATGCAGCAACGTGAACTTGTTATGTGGTTGCAATATGAAACTGAGGTTGTTACAACCTATTGCGGCCCCAACAAGATCTTCTACACATATATGCAAGCAACCCTCTCTAGTAAGTAGTACCACATACGGCAAAATCAAGAAAAATCATTCATTCATCCATTTACTTCTATTAGGTAGTTCGAGAAAATGGGTAATATTGTAATATAGACCGATTTTTTTTATTTTTTTTAACATTTGTATGAGTGTTGGTCTTGAAATTGCCACCATATGGTAATTTAATTTTTTTTTTTAAAAAAAAAGTTGCTTCTCGACAAACGCTAATTGACACGACAACTTACAGGTACTGAAATTGTTAGTGACAACAGTGATTTCAACATCTGTCACAATAAGGAAAAAAAACTAGTACAGATTCAATAGAAAATTGTTTGGAAGAGCTAACAAATCAACCTGTATATTAACTTAAACATTTTTGATAAATAACACTAGGCATTTTATTTCTTACTTTATCTCTTAAAATAAAAAATATCATTCGTCAAAATATATAGATTAATTTATTAGGTCTTCATTGAATCTGGACTAGGTTTTTTTTTTTAAAAAATTCTGACAAGTATTAAAATTGCTAACTAACTAGTCAACCTATAATCCATTGCTTAACTTATCACAGTCGGCTGACACAACTTTTTGTATTTTTAATAAAAACCCTTAGATTACCAAAAATGTTAACAATTTCAATACTCAAAATCATACAAATGTAAAAAAATAAAAATAAAAAGAAATTTCCACCCCCATCATGGCTAAATTTCTTTTTAGCAACTGTAGAGAAACCTTTTTTCCCATTATAATCTGTTTTCTACCCGCGTGCATTTCAACAGTGAACTAACTAACGTGTGAAACGCACTCTCTTTGATAACAACCGTGACGAATGGTCCAGCAGTTGCCACACCGGTATAATATTTATTTATTTATTTTAAATTTTTTTTAGTCTTTATAAATCTTGTGCAACTAAATTTATGGTCAGTTGACATGGGTTATCCTTATTTCTTAAAACAAAAAAGCTTTTTTAACACCAAATATAGTGTAATCACTATGTTTAATCTCATATATATATATATATATATATATATATATATATATATTATGAGATTCACACTCATGTCACATGGACCCATAATGTGTGTGAGAGTAGGGAGAGATGTGAGTATGAGTTTCATAATATGTGCAAGAGACCACACCATGTTTAGTGTTCAAATAGTATCATCCTTTCTTAAACGTCTATATGATCTATCAATTTAATTCCTTAAGTTAGTTTTTGTATCAGTTTGATACTCTATATTTCAAATTGTTATCAATTTAGTATTTTATCTTTGTTTCTATCAATTGGTCATCCATGTTTCAATTCACAATAGTTTGTGCCACAAATGGCACAAAAGGTACCAATTTGATAATGATTTAAAATGAAAAGAACTAAATTGATATAAAAAAGTGAATAACTAAATTAATAGTGATTTGAAAGGTAAATGATTAAATTGATACAAATTTCTTTTAAACATCATATAAATACATGAGAAAAAAAATGTTGCTTCTTCCAACAACAATGAAATTTCAGCTAAGTAAACCATGCTATATGGGCACTGAACATGCCTCCCACTTAATTAAAAGAGTTTAGGGTGTTATTTTAACATCAAACTTAGTGTTTGTATCAAGTTTTCTCCTCATAGCACATCATAAGGCTCACATTTAAACACTAAGTTTGATATTAAAATAGAATTTGTGTAATTAAAACTAACGAAGTAAAATTGTATGGTTCTGCAGACTGAATTGGGCTGGTCAGCTTTTGACACAGATAAAAAATACCTACAATAATCCAACAATTTACCGTAATGAAAACGGTACATGCTCATGTGCAGTACTTTTTTTTAATTATATTTGTAAATATTTAGATTACACTAATCCGAGCATGAAATTAACTTCTCACCTTTAATAATTCATGATCACTACTACCCATAATTGTATTAGATTGATTTATGTTTAACCTTCCCATAAATGCAATCTATTAGAATCTATAGTTGAATACATTGATAATTGTAACAGTTAGTTAGGATTGGCCTATATATAGGCTGCATCACTTATAATTTGAACAATCTTTCTCATTCTCTCAATTTCACTTTGCATATTGAGTTTCTATTCTCTCTTTTCTCTCCTGGTACCATGAATTTCAACATGGTATCAGAGCCTTGGCATCCGCCTTGAACACTTTCGCTGTGCTCATTTTCTTTTTTTTGTTTTTTTTTCTCTTCATTTTCTTTCATTTTCCCGATTTTTTCTCCCGCTTCAGAAAATGAAAAGCAAAATCTCTCTCTCTCTCCCCCCGTTTCACTTGAATTCGTTTCGAAAAAAAAAAACCTCTCTGAAGTTCTTCATTGACGGTGATGCAGATATGGTATCTGCAACAAGTTCGTTCTTCTCTCTGTACGCGAAACTGCTCCTGCTTGAACCTTGATGCCGTTTTGGAGGTGTTAGAGGAAGTTTCCAGATCTAGATCTGGTTTCACAAAACCTAAACGGCGTCTTCGAGGTGGACACGGTGGTCTTGGGCTACTGAAGCTGGAGCGCGTGAAGGAGTGGAACCTTTTCTCCGTGGCCTGTGAGAACGAGATCGACGCAAGGCGCGCGTCGTGGTGCATCGTCTCGTCGATCGAGCAGAAGGACGAGGACCACGAGGCCGAGATCCGTGATTGCGATTACTCCGGCGACGACGATTCGGTGGTTTCTGATTACGAGAGTGGCGTATCCGGCGATGCGGTGCGGCGGCGCGGCCACAACAACAACCGTGGGCGCCACATGTTTGACGAAAGGTTTGTTAGGCTCTTGGAAAGCAACAGGGCAGGGGACCTCATCCGGAGCAGGTTTGTCCAGGGCCTCGGCTCGCTCGGGATGAGGAGTGGCGTCGTTTCAATCCACAGGAATGTGTGCCACTCCGTGATGGCGCAGGAGCGTGTCCACTGCTTCCAGATCTTCGTGCGTGTGGTGGCCAAGTTGCGCGGCGGCGATCCCAACGTGAAGTGTGCTTGGTGCGGTGCCTCCGGTGATGAAGAAGTGGCCGACATAATCAAACACGGTTTCGGAGGGAAGTCCATGAATAACGGTCTTCGTCTTTCGCCAGATGATTCTCCTCTTGCAAGTGTGAAAAGATGTATTGTTTTCTCTCAATAAGGAGGTAATATTTCCTTCGTGTGAGCTTCTACTTGCTGAATGTTGGAAGCAGTTTGTATTGCTGTCTGTCAAGCATGTATTTCTGCAAATTCCTGATGAAGAAAGGTTACTGGACCTGCACAATGTGTTGTCTATGTGATTGGTATTGGGTTCAAGATCTCCCAAGTATTGTTTCTTGCTTAGTTTGGTTTAGATTTTGTTAAGAGATATTATCTGATCTGTTGCTGCTAGTTTGGCTGTTAAATTCTATCACAAGTTTCTACTTTGTTAGCCTTGTGCAGCTTTGATTCATATCAGGGTGTGACATGGCTAAGCATTGGTTCATATTCTGTTAGCCTTATGACTTTGTATTTGCTCTTATCTTGGGTGGTTAAGCGTTGAATTTTAGCTTTTGCACTTGATAATTGAGCTTTGTTTGCTTCTGCCGATTGGGTGGTTAAGCTTTTGATATCGTGGGACCATTTGCTTTTGCCATGTGTTTTGTCTGTGATGGCATTTGATCATTGTTCCTATGTTGAAACCGTTTGCAATCGGTGCCATTGAGACGTTGAAGGAAGGTAGAAAGGGCTTCAGTGAAAGTCGAAGACTTCACGTTGGAGGAAGGTCGAAGGGGCTTCAGTGAAAGTCGAAGACTTCCAGGAACTAGGGACTTTGGTGGTTGCTGTTGGTTTTCAATCATTTAGCATTGTGTTGCTCTTTGATTTTTCTTTGTATTGTTGTTTCCAAGCTGGACATGTTAGTGCACATTGTCCAGCTTGCGGGGTGCTATTAGAATATATTGTTGAATATATTGATAATTGTAACAGTTAGTTAGGATTGACCTATATATAGGCTGCATCACTTGTAATTTGAACAATCTTTCTCATTCTCTCAATTTCACTTTGCATATTGAGTTTCTATTTTCTCTTTTCTCTTTTCTCTCTTCGTACCATGAATTTCAACACAATCCATAAAAATTTCGCCAACTATTTTTACTATAGAAGAAAACTACTATAAGAATAATGGGTTTAATCTTTATCAATACAAAATTATTATTTATGTTTTCTTAACAAGTGACGTGCATGTCACTTGTTAGCAAAATTCAAGAATAATATAAGGTCAATAAATTTATAATGATATAATAAAATGTAATGATGTAAAATTCATTTACATGTTTTCTTTCCAACCAAACAACAACAAAAATATACTTTTAATTTTTTCCTTTCTTTCTCATATTCTCTTCACATCGAGACAAATCTGCCAACTAAATAACTTGAGAACGGGATCTTGTACTTTTTTTTTGTCATAGGGAAGAGGGTTAAACTCGAAAACTCTAAAAGGGGTGAAGATTTATGAGTTACAACATTAGCTCGACCAATTTTAATACCTCTAATGTTGAAATCCATGGTACCAGGAGAGAAAAGAGAGAATTGAGATTGAATATGCTAGAATGAAATTGAGAGAATGAGAAAAGTTATGTAACTACAAGTAGAGCAAGCCTATATATAGGCTCCTCATTACCACAAACAACCACTAACTAATTAGCTAAACCATTAGCTAATCCTAACTATTACAATTATCAATACTTCAACTATATATTCTAATATCTAACTAACATTCTTTTTGTTGGTATTCACTTTTCCAGGCATTGCTGAATCAGAGAATGACTCAATCCAACTTAAAGAAGCCCTCAAGGATGGTACCAGAATTAGATATCATGATAGCCATTTCAGATACGTACCTTCTTCGATCCTTCAGGTGAGAACCAAATAACGTTTCTTTTATTTAAACCAATAATTGAAGCAGAAGTAAAATTTAATATGAATTTTTGTTTTTCATTTTCCTTGTAGAGAGGGCGTAAACGTGAAGGGATATCATGCATGGTCATTTTCAGACAGCTCTGAATGGGATGCTGGTTATACAGTTCGATTTGGCGTTGTATACATCGATTGCAAAAATAATTTCAGAAGACATCCATAGTTCCTTCTCAAGTGAGAACTAAATTCATGTCTCTTACTTTGCATGCAGTCAAAGTAACGGTTGATATCAATTAAATCAAGCCCAAGGATATGGCTATCCTTGATATTCTCAACTTCTTCGGTTTCATTGAAATTGGATAGAGAACGCAAGGCCTGCGGTTTTCGGCCAATCTAGTGTTATTTTAAGAAGTATTTTATCAAAATGGGGTCCTTAATTTTAAAATAGTTTTTATGTCTTGGATAGTTTTTTAACATTAGAAAAGTCTTGGTGTACATCACATTTGGTGCCACCGTACAGTAACCAAACATTTTTATACACTATGGCCCACTAAATAATTTTTCCCAAATCCATAACCACTCTCCTCTCTCTTTTCCTTCTCACATTCTCAGCAACTCTCTCACGTTCATCTCTCTCTCATATTCACAAATCTTTGCTCCCATTCAACTCTCACGTTCTCTCTCGTTCATCTCTCTTTCTTGTTCACAAAATTTTGGATTCCTTCATCTCTCTCGTGATCTCTCGCCGATTTCTCGTCTCTCTCACTGTTCTCTCTAGTTTCCTTATTCTCTCTATCTCGTTTATCTCTCTTTACTCTCGATCTATGTTTTCTCTCATACCTGTCCCCCGCGGGTTGAAGGGCGACATTGGTTGAAGGCAGCAGAAGGCAGTGCAATGTTAATTTGTTCTGCATATGTCGATTAGAGGTAAGTTAGATTTGTGGGTTTTGTATTCTTCTAAACATGGATATGTGTTTGTTCATTCCAAGAATGTAGGTTTGTTCACCAGGTGTGAATGAGTTTGTTCATTATTGTTTTATTGGTTTGTTCATATAGTGTATACGCATTTTATATGTTTATTCACGCTCTGCATTAATTGGGTTTGTTCATTCTACTAGTTCGGGTTTGTTCACTATATGTATCTGGTTTGTTCATTTTATGTGTATAGGTTTGTTCATGAAGTTTATATAAGTTTGTTCATTCTTGTTGTACATGTTTATTCACACTCTGTATATGTATTGTTTCTTCTACTTGTTTAGGTTTGTTCCCTATGTATATGGGTTTGTTCACTTTATTTGTATAGATTTGTTCACGTAATGTATATAGGTTTGTTCATTCTCGTTGTACATGTTTATTCACACTTTGTATATGCGTTTGTTCGTTCTACTTGTTCAAGTTTGTTCACTATATGTATTGGGGTTTGTTTATTTTATGTGTATACGGCTGTTCATGAATGGTATGTATGTTTATTCATTCTCATTGTACGTGTTTATTCATATTGTATGTGTTTGTTCATTCTACTTGTTCAAGTTTGTTCACTATGGTTATTTGGGTTTGTTCATTTTATGTGTATTGGTTTGCTCACATAGTGTATATAGGTTTGTTCGTTCACACTCCGTAGCTAGGTTTGTTCATTGTACTTGTTCAAATGTGACTTAGAAGAAGAATTCTATATGTGAACCCCCAAGGTTACAGTACTTGTCCATCAAACAAGGTTTGTCTTCTCCATAAGCCCTTGTATGGTCTTAAGCAAGCTCTTCGTGCATGGATCGCAAAATTCAGTTCCATTGTCTATCAACTTGGGTTCTCTTTTAGTCCACGTGACTTTGCTCTCTTCATTTGTCAGACTAATCAAGCATCTTGGCCTTCTCATTTATTTTCTAGGTCTGGAAGGTTTTTCTTCTATTGATGGTATTTTTTTGTCATTCTAGTAGGTTTTTCTTCTATTGATGGTATTTTTTTTATCATAGGCCAAGTATGCCTCTAATCTTATTTCTCTAGTTGCACAAATAGCCACATATGATCCACTCCTCTTGAGCCTAATGTTTGTTTCACAGATATATTGATGGTACTATACTTAATAATCCTACTCTTTATAGACAGCATTTTAGGAGCTTAATCTATCTGACTGTTACCTGCCTTAACATTTCCTATGCAGTGCACTTGGTTAGTTAGTTCATGACTGTTCCACGATCTACTCATTATGTTGCAGTTCTCCACATTCTTTGCTATGTCAAAGGAGCATTTTTTTATGGGCTCCACTTCTCTGACCACTCTTCACTAATCCTTTGAGCCTACTCTGGTGGTAATTAGGGTGGCGATCTCATTGATCGTCATTCTAGCACAGGCTATTGTGTCTTTCTTGGTGACTTTCTTATCTCGTGGCATAGTAAGAAATAGACATTGACTGCTTGCTCCAGTATTGAGCCGAGTATCAAGATCTTCCTAATGCCACTTCTGAAATCCTTCAAATACATTGGCTCCTTGATGATTTGGACATCTCTCATTCCTCTCTTACTAATCTATATTGTGATAACAAAAGTGCTATTCAAATTGCTCATAATGATGTCTTCCATTGAGATTGATTGCCACTTCATTCGCCAACACATTTTGCGTGTTGCTCTTCAACTCATCTCAATTGGGACTCTTGACCAACCTATTGGTTTATTCACTAAGGCTTATCATCTTGGTCACTTCCACACTTTGGTTTCCAAACTCAAGTTGGTTTCATTAGCGCCTACTTGAGTTTGAAGGGGGATGTTAAGATATTATCTTATTTGATATCGAGAGAAGGTATACTCAATTCCAACACGTGTCACTTATGCTCACAAAGTTTATTAGAGTAATTATGCCGTTATGCACGTGGCATCCACAAATTAAGTCAGTTAGGATCAATTAGTGGGCACAGCCATTTAAAGTAAATGGTGTGCTATGTATATAAGCTCAAGTGTTGTATAATTCCATTCAGTTAATGCCATTACTATTTTTGAGCATTGTGTTTGTTAAGCTTTTCTCTCGTTCTCTCTAGTTTTCCTTTGAGCATTTTGTGAGCTCTTGAGTGAAAAGTTCCCACTCTTATATGGCATCTGTTGAAATCCATGGTACCAGGAGAGAAAAGAAAGAAAAATGAAACTGAATAGAATTGATAGATTGAAAGTTGTGTGAAATTACAAGTGATACAACCTATATATAGGCTAACGATAACCACTAACAATCATTAATCATTAGCTAATGAGCTAAACCATTAGCTAATCCTAACTAACTATTACAATCATCAATTACTACAACTATATATTCTAATACCCCCTGCAAGCTGGACAATGTGCACTAACATGTCCAGCTTGGAAACAACAATACAAAGAAAAAATCAAAGAGCAACACAATGCTAAATGATTGAAAACCAACAGCAACCACCGAAGTCCCTAGTTCCTGGAAGTCTTCGACTTTCACTGAAGTCCCTTCAACATTCCTCCAATGTGAAGTCTTCAACTTTCACTGAAGCCCCTTCGACCTTCCTCTAACGTGAAGTCTTCAACTTTCACTGAAGCCCCTTCGACCTTCCTCCAACGTCTCTACGGCACCAGTTGCAAACGGTTTCAACACAGGAACAGCTTAACTACCCACTCGACAGAAGCAAACAAGGCTCAATTAACAAGTGCAGAAGCTGAAATTCGATGCTTAACCACCCAAGATAAGAGCATGTATAAAGCCATAAGCCTAACAGAATATGGACCAATGCTTGGCCATGTCATACACTGATCTGAATCAAAGCCACACAAGGCGTACAAAGCAGAAGTTTGAAGGATAACAAAGCAGAAACTTGTGACAGAAAATGCCACGCTGAAAAATCTGAACCAGAGATGAATATTTGAACAGAAGCCAGTAACCAAACCAACAGTAACAAATCAAATAGTATATCTCAACAGAATCTGAACCAAACTATGTCCACACCAAGGAAATGTTACCACCATCTATTGAGGCAGCTTGTCAAACATCTTGTGCGCATTCTCAACAAGAATCCAAAAACAGAGCATGAAATAAACTCCACATAGCCATTTGTTTTCTTGTAATTACCATTCCAATAACCAAAGTTGCACAGAACATGCAGGTAACAAACCACAAGAAACACAGGTTGATAGTAATCGCAACACAGAAGGTAATGAACCAAAATATTGAAGTAGTATGCACCTTGAATGGCAATAGCAGATCTCAAGCACCAGATACAATCGCTTCTCGCTGTGCACTACATCCTGCAACCAAACAATGTTGCGGTGCTGCATTTCCTTGAGGAGCGAAATCTCTCGTATCGCAGTGCTCGGAAAGCCTTCATCCTCCTGCTCAAGGAGAATCTTCTTGAGCGCGGTGGTCTCATTGGTGACACGGTCGCAAGCCTTACCTTCTAGTATGGTTCCATGGTAGCAGCTTCGTGCTCGCGCAGATCTGAAGAAGAGCACCGTCGTAGCATCCTTCTTGCCGCAGTGCCTCACAAGCGGTACGGTTCCATGGTAGCAGCTTCGTGCTCGCGCAGATTTGAAGCAGAGCATCGTCGCAGAATCCTTCTTGCCGCGGTGCCTCACAAGCGGCGAAATCACGCCGGAAGATGTGCCAGCAAGTAATGGATGAAACAGAGATGGTGCAGATCTGAAGCAAGAAGATGAAACCAAATCAGATCCTGAATCGGAGCAAAAACCACGAGCACGCACGCCTACAACTCTGATGACTTCATCGGGCAGCTCGTCGCCGATCACAGCTCCGATTCCGTCGCCGATCTCGGCTCCGATTCCATCGCCAAGAACAAGTGGAAGAATTGCGTCAGAATCGCGTGAACGGAGGATGCGGTCAACGACCTCATCGAGCTCAACTGGCAGATGCGTCACCTTGTTGCAGATACCAGATCTGCATCACCGTCAATTAAGAATTGCAGAGAGATTTTTTTTTTGAAATGAATTCAAGTGAAACGGAGAGAAAGAGATTTTCCTTTTCGTTTTCTGAAGCGGGAGAAAATCGGGAAAATGAAAGAAAATGAAAGAAAACAAAAGAAACTGGAAGAAAATGTTTTGGTTCTTTTGATTTTCTGAGAAAATAAACAAAGAAAGGGAAAATGAAAAAAAAAACAAAAAAGGAAAATCAGTGCAGCGGAATGTTCAAGGCTGATGCCAAGGCTTTGATACCATGTTGAAATCCATGGTACCAGGAGAGAAAAGAGAGAAAAATGAAACTGAATAGAATTGATAGAATGAAAGTTGTGTGAAATTACAAGCGATACAGCCTATATATTGGCTAACGATAACCACTAACAATCACTAATCATTAGCTAATTAGCTAAACCATTAGCTAATCCTAACTAACTATTACAATCATCAATTACTACAAGTATATATTCTAATAGTATCAGTATGGCCATCGATCCTCACCCTCAATCCTATGTAAATGAGATCTCCAACTCGCCTTCTATGACTCTCATTACCAAATAAAAAATAAAATAACTTTAATTGTAATTATTAAAAAATTAACATGAAATCATTTTTAAAATTAAAAACTAAAGACCAATGAAGGTCTAAAACATACTTAGGACTAAGTTAATCATCAAGTACTCTCAGGTCTTTCATGATTCCAAAGGTAAAACTACAAAGAAATTATAAGAATGCATTTGTTTTGTGGGCCAATTCCACTCGCCGTGTATGTTAGCCACTTACGATTAAAAAATTCTAAATAAATCAGTTGCTTACGATTATAAATGCAGGATAAGATAATCCATGAACAATTCAACTTTATCTGTAATGAAAAGAAATATGCAACAAATATTGGTACTCAATTTTTTTTTCTTTTGATAAATGACCAATTTGAGTTGTTTATAAATTTTGAGGGACTAATATGTCCTATTTTTATTTTTATTAGAAATCAATTTCAGTTATTTATTAATAAAGACGAATTAATATGTTGTATGTTTGGGCCATACAAAATTTAAGATAAATCAATTTTTTTATTTATATAATATTTAGAGTAAACTGCAAATTAGTTCCTCTAATTAAAAAAGAAAAGAAAAGAAAAGAAAAACCTTTCAACAAGGTTTTTGATAATTCAAAATGTATGACAAATTAGTCATTCATATTTTTAAAGGGTTTGTTGAACAAATTAATTCCGGTCGATTTATAAAATACTTCAAATATATAGGGCAAATAAGTCCAGTAAAATATTAAGGAAGGACCCGCATGTCCCAAGATTGAAATTAATTGTATCTACTTTAAGAGATTTTCTTTTAGATAAATGTTTTTTTGCATTCATTTTGAGTGGCATATTATATCGATTAACTTATTATTTATTATTGGATATGATTTAAAGAGGGTGTGTATTCTTATTAAAATCTTATTCAACAATAAATAATGAGTGATGCACGTCCTTGATAGACACCTGCTTGCTACACTTGGCCCTCTCCACCAAAGCCTTTGCTACAAATGATGATTTCACATTGTTATTATTATATACCAACCCACAAGAATGGGTACCTTTTAGTGTCTTGATCCTGTATGTGTGACTACTACCCACCTTACTACACAAACAGGTGAAGTCACATATAGATTTATTCTTGCAAACAACCCTAGCCCTAATTTTGTCATTTTTTACCCACATCACACTTTTATTGTTGAGAATAGAGTGTTCCATCAAAGCATCTTTGAATTGCTTCAATGAGGAAAACTCCATATTCCGCTTGAATTCAAACGATGCACACATGTTGTCAGCTCTAAACTTGACATATCTTCTCCTACCTTCCAATTCAAGATCAGAACCATCATCTGATTCCAATTCCTCTTCGTCAATCTCATCATCCAAGTCACCCACGTATGGCTCATCCATATCTGGCTGCTTCTGCTTCTTTTTTCACCTTTCTTTTTGTGGTTCAGTTTCCTTTTCACTACATTCCCAATTGGATCATCTAAATCCCATCCATCCCAACCATCGATATCATTCCGCATGTCTTATTCCTCTTCACTATCACCAAATATCATGTCGTGTTCTTCGTCATCAGTTTCATTGTCGCCTTCTTCATCACTTTCATTGTCACCTTTATCATCATCGACCTTTTGTTTTCCCTTCCCCTTGTCATTTTGTGCAATATTCTCATTCACCTCCTCATCAGTCTACGTGACAAAAATTTGAATAATAAGATGGCCTTAAATACTTTACATGTTTAAATATGAATAACTAAACCCTAAACTGTAAAAATTACCTCTTCAACTGAATGGTCCACCTTCCCCTTGCCCTTGGCATTCTCCTCCTCCCTCGTACTATCTTTTTCAAGATGGGTCACAGTTTCATTGTCTCCTTCTTCATCACTTTCATTGTCTCCTTCATCATCGTCAACCTTTTGTTTTCCCTTTCCCTTGTCACTTTGTGCAATATTCTCATTCACCTCCTCATCAGCCTGCGCGACAAAAAATTGAATGATAAGATGGCCTTACATACCTTACATGTTTAAATATGAATAACTAAACCCTAAACTGTAAAAATTACCTTTTCAATTGAATGGTCCACCTTCCCCTTGCCCTTGGCATTCCCCTCCTCCCGCGCACTATCTTTTTCAAGTTGGGTCACACAATCACCTTTGCCATCATCATCAACACCTTCTAACTCCAACACGACCTCCGACGTAGAAATGATGCCCATCCCTATTACATGCGAGTCATCTATGATAGATGCCAACATATGAGAATCTGGAACTCTCCACCATAGTAGCACATCATTGCTATATTGAAGCCTTCGGACTTCATTCAGGCACTCAAAATAACATCATCAGTCAATATCTATGTCGTGCAGGCTTCTACAAATCCATTCATATATTTTACTGGCGGCCCTTTATCAATGTTACCCCCGTGGTGAATTACTACAGAAAAAGTCATCCTGAAATAATATAAATGGCTCAAATTCAAAAACATCACAACTTTTACTTAGGCTTGACAATAACAGATAAAATGAACAAGCATTATTCAGAACACAAATGAGAATAATATGTGTCTTAATCCACATTCAGAACTTCAAAATTGTAGGCACAAGCATTATTCTAAACACAAAACCATTTTCAAAAATTGCACCTCCCTAAACCCACAAGCATTATTCAAAACCATTGTAACCACAACCTATCTGTCCCACAAGCATTATTCTAAAGCCTACCATTTAAAATTTTTTACCTCCTCTGACTCTGACACACGGTCCTAGTGAATACGACCCACAACCCTGTGTATAAAAAATGCGATGCAAAGGATTTTTATCCCTACGTATTGGTCCCCACAACCTTGTGAATAACCGAAACAGAATGAAAAAATGAGAAAGAAAGTGTAAGTCACAGAAACATAAAGCAAAGTGAGAGAGAAGAGGGATTCCCTTACCTTTCTGGGGTCACGGTGGAGAGAGAGGATGACGCGACGGTGGGTGGCGACTTCGGATGTTGGTACGAGAGAGAGGGACGCCAGAGAGAAGACAGACGAGAGACGGACGACAGAGAGGGACACTGGACGATAGAGAGGAGAGGGACGACACGTGATGGCGACGACACGGCGGCTGTAGGGGAAATGGAGAGGAGCAGAGAGGCAGGGGGAGAAGAGCACGACGGTGGTGGTTGGGTGGATTTAGGGATTTCAGATTTTAGGGGTGGGTGGACTTGAGGATTTGGGTTTTGGTAATTGATCTTTTTTTAAAAACAGGCTTGAGTCAAATATCAAGGATGAGTCATGGGTCAAACAAAATACAACCGGATTATGCCACGTGGCGATTCCATGTGGCACGCAACGTCTGCGACGTTAACTACCACGTCATCACCGTCAACCCCTAAACATCCACAGGAACCAAAATCAAACATCCAAAATTTACAGGGACTAAAATCTCTACTGAGGGCCTAAAACCAAACTTTCTCATTTTACAGGGGCTAAAAACTTAATTAACCCTTATTTTTTTATTTACACAACTTGATTCAAAATTAAGTTTAGAATCACTTGGATCAGACAAATGTTAGTTATGTAGATAATTAAAGTAGATAGCCTGAGAATTTGTCTAAAATCACTATATAGCTTACTTATTTTGATATTACGTTTTTCTTTTTCAATAATTGATAAAAGGTGGTTTGTTGAGTGCTCTATTTATCCATTTTTAATAATTTTTACAACTAAATTCATCAAATTTTTTTTATTACTTCATGTTTTATATGATTGTAATAAATTTTTCATTAGTCAAATCATTAAAAGAGTCAGCTTATAAGAGGTTTAGAGATTTACGAACCATTTGAGCTTAATATGCACTTCTCTACAAATATTGTATTGAAAAATATTAATTTGTCACATTAGTTCACATAATTCATCAGTATGTCATATTAAATAATGAAATGATAATAAAATTTGATGAATTTAGTTGTAAAAATTATCAAAAATAAATAAATTAAGTAGCATAGGGTATTTGTCCCATTAGGTATTTAAGAAATAACATTTTCTTTCGATAATTGATAAAAGATGGTTTCTCAAATATCTCATGCCACTTTATTTATTAATTTTTTTACCACTTTTACAACTAAATTCATTAGAATTTATTATCATTTTATGTTTTATATGATCGTAATAAACTTTTTATTAGTTAAATCATTGAAAGAGCTAATTAACTTATTAGAGATTTAGAGATTTGCGGACCATTTAAGCTTACGATGCACCTCTCTACAAAAATTGCATTGTAAAGTGTTAATTCATGCCATTAAATCATATAATTCATCCATATATCATATTAGATCGTGAAATGATAATTAAATCTGATGAATTTAGTTTAAAAATTATCAAAAATAGATAAATTAGGTGGCATAGAGTATTTACCAACAAGGTACATTAGAAACTACCTTGATAAAAGGCTTGGAACCTCATAAAAAGAGGAGCAAATCTATTACAACTAGTACAACGGAGATAAAACAGAAATCGACAAAAACAAGGAAAACTAGGTAATGGGCACAAATCCACAACAAAAGCTAGCAAAATGAAGAAGAAAGCGTAAACTAAAAAGAGACGCAAAAATGACCAACAATTTTGCAGGCCATGTCTTCCAAATTCCAATCTTGTTGGCCCTGCTATTGCCCCCCTTCAATTTCTCACCTATACATTTTCACATACAACAAACTTTCAGTACTCGCATTAGTGCAAGAATATGGGAGAATGAAGCCATTATTTCTCAACGCTCATCTCTGAACCTCCCATTGGAATGGGTTGCATGATCAAGGATGCCATGCGATTCTTGACTTCAGGAACTTGATCTGTAAAGCCCTCTTCATTATTGTAAAAAAATAGTGCCACCCTAGGAATATTTATGGCAATATCTAAGAAATCCTGATTCAATGTGGAATTACGAACTTCCTTATCCAACATTTTCCAAGTTGAATCTATGAGGCTCTTTACATGCTCACGAGCTTCTGCTTCAGAACCTCCATTTTCATTCATGTAGCATGCAACGGCTTTAGGCACATCACCTATCTTACGCTCGCCCTACAAAACCATAAAAGAAAAATTATGATCCGCTTGAAAAGAAAGTTAATGTATGTTTATTGATAGAATTTTTTTTCAAAGAAATAATAATAGGAGTAATGGTTATTTAACTCTCGAGTTAACTTGTAAACTCTTACTAGTTTACGATTTCACTATAGAAAACGAGTTAACACTCATGTAAACTCATTTTTAGTAAACTCATACGATTTTAACTAAACTCTCGATTTTACTAGCGAGTTTACGAGTTAAAATTTACCTACGAGTTTACGAGTTTACCTCAAGATGTATAAATTCGATAACCTTTTTAGATACTTAGTTGACTTTATGTGTGTTAGACAATATCTATTAAGTTTACTAAGCCGATTTTATATGTTTATCATAATTGAGTTGTGTTTTATCAAACTATAAAGTAATACATGTACAGAATAAAGTATAACATAACTAAGTGTCATACATTAAGATATATTTTATGATATTTTTGTCATTTATTTTATTTTAAATTTAACATTATTCAATGTCAATTATGAATACAAAATTTAATCATGTTTAGTTCCAAATTATATTGCTTATAACATATATTTTTTACATATCTAAACTCTTACGAGTCAACTTTACCATTCGAATTTGCTAAGCCTTAACGGATTTACTTAAACTCTTGAGTTTGACAATCTTAATAAGAGTTGTGTTATTTGTACTCATTTTATATAAAATATTATGTCAACTTACACCTATCGCACCCATTGATACTCTATCAAATAGTGGATGAGATGTGAGTTAATAGATATACCATATAAAATTAGCACAATTAACAATTTTTTTTTTAACATAGGCAACCTACTTGTGATGTTGCAAGGTCGTTAGCTAGACGTAAAAGCACCGATGGAAGGCGAAGTATGTCTGGGTATTCTTCCAAATCACCCAAGTCTTCATTTCTTGATGGATTTCGAACCGCAAAGTAAGCATGCACAAGTATAACGGTTGCACCTATGGAAACCCATCCATTCTCCACATATTCTCCAAACTTTGGGGTATATCCACTATGGTACCACTTTGCCTCTCTCAAATATGATTTACATATATCTGTCCACTATAAAATTTAGAAGCAAGGATAAAATCAGTTTGATAATAATTATAATTTAGTTATAGATAGTTGTATATAAACAAACACATAATTAAGACAGATATAGATATATATATTGCTATTACCGCTTTCCTCAGGTATGGAATGACGAAGTTTCCATTCTCTTTCAAGGTTTCAAAAGCTATTTCATTGATAGAGTTATAAAGTGCAAGGAAGCATATTTTCATGTAGTCCGGGAGAGCCTCCACGGCGTTAAGATCCCATCTAGAGTTGTGAACAAAATAACAAAAGTAAATAAATAAGTCAATAGAAGAAAGGTTTAAACATTGATGGGGAAGCAATAATGCTAACCTGTCAATTACTTCCGTGAAGAGCTCTAATTCTTCCAAGGTACCATACACATCATAAATGTCATCAATTGTGGTTATAAGACTAGTGACCTTTGTACTGACTCTTCGAAAATAACTGAGATCTGGCTTGAAGTTCATTCCAGCGCCCCCACAAAAGCTCTCCACCAACCTATCCCTAGAGAAATTCAACTTGTCCACTAGGCCAATTGTTTCCCACCATCTTCAAATGGAACAAGAATTGATCAATACTAATTAGTGATTGATTAAGCACATCAATTTTATGGCAAAACTATTAATTTTAAATATTTATGAAAGCAGCGATCAAATTTTTCTTTTTCTTTTTCTTTTTGGTATAGTTAGCAATTGATTTTTTAGTCACAATAACTAGGATATGAAATTTGGGTCACTAAAAGTCATCCCGTGGTCAATTTGCAAATGGCAGAAATAATCACAAAATCAGTTGCAAATTGGTCACTAAATCTAGCAACCACGGTTTTGGTCAAAAAAATTATTTATTAACCAAGGTACAATTGACCTACTCCTTCAGTTGCAAACTAGCGACCGATCATTATTTAGTGAATTTCAAGTAGTACCGTTTTTTTAAATGCAATGGTATCGAACCGATAATGTATTTGAGTGCAATATATCACCTTGATGTATACTTTAGGTCTTCTTGGTGGATGGCTTGAATCATGTTGAAATCCAATTTAGCAAATTGAAGTAGAGCTGGACACATATTGGGACTTCTTTCATATGCATCAATGAACCACCGTGCTTCCCATATTGGCAACCTCCAATGTAATGGAATCTCCAAAGCATGATTGATCAGAAGCGACATGTAGTGGTCACCTCTATTTTTGCTCTGGTATTCTTTGAGAAATTTTAAGGTAAAATCTTTTGCTTCATCCATGATAGATTCGTTATTCAGTGAAAGAAATGAGGCTTCATACAGCGATAACATTCCCTTCACATCATCACATTGGCTTTTCTTGAAACTACCAATTTTACCATAAAAGCTATCAAAAGCATCTGCAAGCACAATAAAAGGCATAAGTTGTGTGACAATCGTGTATAGTTAATTAGTACTCTATTCACTTTTAAATAACCGTCTACTTTAAAAAAAACATTAAAAAAATTAGCTTTTCATAAATAACTGTTCATTTTTAAATCAAGACAAAATTAGTTAATTAACTTTTCCTTATTATAATTGTATTAATTGAAAGTAGTGAAAGATAAAAAGTAAATGAAAAGAAAGAGATTAATAAAGATAATTTCATAACATATTCTTAAATTTTTCTAATAAGGATATTTTTTTAATATTTCTTTAATATTTATGTACAACTAAAAGTGGATGATTATTAGAAAACATATTAGAAGCATATAAATAACATTAATTACTAAGTACAATATTCTTAGTGCATTTGGTATCAAGAAGCCAAAACCTGTTGATACATTATATCCATGTTGCCTTAAGAGTCTGAACTCAAGAGAAGTCTCATATAAATTCTTGTTGCTCTTCAAAGTGTTGAGCTTGTTGTAAGCATTTTCCAATATGTTAGAAATTTCATTGTTAAAATGATGAGCCACTCCAAGCCTTTGAATGATATCTATCAGCTCAAGCTGATTCGCAGCTCCGCAAAGCATCATCCTCACTTCTTCCTTCAGCCCTGCGCTTTGCTTCATGTATTCTTCTTCCTGCATGAATTTAACTAATATGCATTAATTAAACCTGAAAATTGTTCAGTGATCACGTTATAAAACCATGAAATTGCATGCAGGTTTGAGAAACTCGCAGAAAGTTAAACAATATTGAAATACAAATTTATTTATTTTTCCCATACTTTTACCTAATCTATTAATCTAATATTGTACGATTCAAATTACTGAATCACTACTAGTTTAGTTCATTGTGTTGACGCACGAAAAGACCAATTTGATGCCTATTTAAAATGTAGAGGACCAAATCAATAGTTAAAAAAACTTGATAGATAGTAAGAAGCTAAGAATTTCATTTTAGAGGGGAATGAGAGAAAAACAAAGGTTTTGGGAGGGTTTAATACATGTTAAAACAATGATTAAGCCTCCCAAAACCTTTCATTTACTTTCCTT
>QANU01096811.1:1977-29144 GCA_003254905.1 Nissolia schottii | reverse complement strand
GAGAATGGAAAGGAATGCCCCAAATGCTAGCCTTGGCCCCCTATTTATAGGTGTTTTCAGGGGCGAATCGCTCAGCGTGAACAATAACTTCGCTCAGCGATCTGGCGGTCCGCTCAGCGGATTGGTAAGCCCGCTCAGCGGGTTGACTTGCGCAGCAGTCAGTAAAGCTGCAATATCTTGAGCTACAGACCTCCGATTGAGGTGATTCAAATTGCCACTTAAAGCTAAGAGATAGAGCTACAACTTTGTAGTTTACATCAAATCGAGATCCAATCTCCATTATGGCTCAAAATCAATGGCAAAGTTAGTGTTGAAAATCCTCAACTCATCTTTTAACCAAATCTTTTTGGATTTGAATTTGATCTTGCATTCATTGGTCCAAATCTTCTCTTCACATCTTCATTGATCCTCCTAGACATTCATTCCCTGTAATTCAAAATAGAAAAACTACAAAAGAAATATTACATTCCGAGAGAATTAATACCTTATTTTGCCGTTTTCCTTAATTTCTCTCAAAAGAGGACAATGTGTAAAAACGTATTGATTAAGTATTAAACCTACACATTTTAGTATGCATTTGCTCACTTTTAGAGTAATAATAAAATTGACTTATCAGGCGTCCACGTCACAGGTCGATCAGCGCCCTGACTGGGCACTCAGCGCTCTGGCCTGGCTCTTTACTATGTAAGGTCTCACCCAGGTCATAGCATAATAAAGCATCAGGCCGCTCACCGCCCTATAGTGCCGCTTAGCGCCCTAGTGCGCACAGCACCTGAACCTGAGGACAAAACAGCATCCTTTCACCATGTTTCTCTCCCACTTCTTCCAAGCTTTTAGGACTTAAACACACATCATTTTATCCATTATTTAACACCTAGGAACATCCTAACCATGCTTACACAACCAAAATCGTAACCAAGCATTTCTAAACATTTATTTACATACACATGCAACATACAACACAAACTTCAAGAACACCAAAGGAGGTGGATAGCCTAAGTTACCCACTTCCTTAGAGCTTGAAAAATGGTGGGGATGGTAGAGGAGAGTAGTCCTCAAGTACCAGGCATCGTGCAAGCTTCGGTCTGTCTTCAGTCAACTCGATCGAACGAAAATCAGACAGAGTTTCTGCTAAGCTTGGAATTTTTCCAAGAACTTTATAGCCATGGCCAGCCCCCCTAAATTACCCTTTTACCCTTCTCTTAAATAACAAAAATGCCATTTTTAATTTCCTTTTTAATTAATTAATTAAAGTAGATAAATTAAGGGTCAAATCATGAATAGTAAATGAAACAAAAATTAATTTCCTAAGCAATTTGAACCATCACGTGCTACTGCAGATTTTTGACTTTTCCCAGTTCCGTTTTGCTCGTGTTTTATCGTTTGCAGTGCTGGTACGTAGCGCACGGTCGTCCGAAAAATATTCTGATCACACCATCGCGATCCCCTAATTTCCCTCTACCTAAGAGTATTATTATTAGAAGACATTTGTGAATTTTTCTCCGAAGGAGTATTTGCACAGATACCTTTGACGTGTCGTAAAATTCCAATGGCAGACAATCGCAGTTCGGCTGTCTGCGAAACTTCCTACAACGACTAACCCCATATCCTATGGACATTTGACCTAGGAATTTCACATCCTAACCCTCCCAATTTCATGTTTTTGAAATTAGTTAATATCTATTCTTGGCAAATATTTCTCTAACAGGAAACCGGGATGTTACAAACAACATCAAAATAAACACAGGTCAATTTCTTTAAAAGCCAAAATTGATTCTAATAAAGATGATTCTGAAGAAGATGATTGTGAAAACATGAATCTCTTAGTAAAAAATCTTGGAAAGTTTTTCAAGAAAAAGGGCATGCGTTTTGGCCAAAATAACATATTCACAAAGAAAACCCAAGAAGTGAAATTTTCAGGATATAAAATTAACAAGGTTTTCATGATATCATTAGAAGAAATATCATCTAAAAACACGTCTTATGGTCAAAAACAATGATGAATGTTGGTTATGGCACAAACTCTTAGCGCACATTCACATGGATCACCTAAACAAACCTAAGTTTATTAAAGATAGATTGTGTGATGCATGTCAAAAAGGAAAACAAACCTAAGTTTCATTTAAACCTAAGAATGTTGTCTCAACAACTAGACCTCTCCAGTTACTCCACATGGACTTGTTTTGACCATTAAGGACAAAATGTTTTGGAGGAAACTATTATGGTCTTGTAATTGTTGATGACTACTCTAGTTTAAATGGACTTTATTTTTATCACACAAAAATCATGCTTTTGATGCATTTAAAAGATTTGCCAAAATTATTGAAAATGAAAAGTCTTTGAAAATTGCATCTATTAGAAGTGATCATGGTGGCAAATTTGAAAATGCATTCTTTGAGGAATTTTGTATTGAAAGTGGCATTTCTCATAATTTCTCCGCTCCTAGAACCCCACAACAAAATGGAGTTTTAGAAAGGAAAAATAGATCTCTTGAAGAACTAGCAAGAACCATGCTTAATGAAACCAATCTGCCTAAATACTTTTGGGCAGATGCGGTTAACACGGCTTGCTATGTGTCTAATACAGTTCTCATTAGACATTTTCTAAAGAAAACTCCATATGAGTTGTTCAAGGGTAGAAAGCCAAACATTGCACATTTTCACATCTTTGGTGCAAAATGTTTTGTTCTGAACAACGGCAAAGACAACCTTGGTAAGTTCGAAGCAAAAGCAGATGAAGGTATATTTCTTGGATATTCATTGTCTAGCAAAGCTTATCATATCTTCAATAAAAGAACTCATACTATTGAAGAATCTATTCATGTATCGTTTGATGAAACTAACCCCTCCAAGGAGGAAAAACTTGTTTCTCTTGATGATGATGAAAGTGAAGAGCCTCTACCAAGAAATGATGAACAAATCCAAGGAGAAGACAATAATGTAAATGATCAAGTTGAAGAGCAAGTTCAGGACGATTTACCCAAGGAATGGAGAACGCACAGAGATCACCCAATTGATAATATCATTGGCGATATATCAAGAGGAGTCACCACAAGATTAAACCTCAATGATGCTTGCCTACATATGGCATTTGATTAGCAAATCGAGCCATCCAAAGTACTTGATGCACTTAAAGATGAACACTGGGTTCTGGCCATGCAGGAAGAACCTAATCAGTTTACACGAAATGAAGTATGGGAACTTGTCCCTACACCCAAAGATAAACAAATCATTGGTACAAAATGGGTGTTCAGGAACAACCTTGATGAAAATGGCATCATTGTTCATAACAAAGCAAGACTGGTGGCTCAAGGATACAATCAAGAGGAAGGTATTGACTATGATGAAACTTATGAACCAGTGGCCAGGTTAGAAGCTATACGTTTACTTCTGGCATATGCATGTTCTTTAAACTTTCAATTGTATCAAATGGATGTCAAAAATGCATTCTTAAACGGTTATATACAAGAGGAGGTGTATGTTTGACAACCCCCTAGGTTTGAAGATTTTAAGAACCCCTCTCATGTATATAAACTTAAGAAGGCANAACTTAAGAAGGCACTTTATGGCCTCAAACAAGCTCCTAGAGCTTGGTATGATCGATTGAGCAAATTTCTATGCGACAAGGGTTTTGAAAAAGGTAAAGTTGACACCACACTTTTCATTAAAATAACTAAAGGTCATACCCTTCTAGTTCAAATTTATGTGGATGATATTATATTTGGTTCTACAAATGAGCTTCTGTGTAAGGAATTTTCTGATCTCATGCAAGGAGAATTTGAGATGTCCATGATGGGAAAATTGAATTTCTTTCTTGGTCTGCAAACCAAGCAAACTAAGAATGGAACATTCATAAACCAATCCACGTTCTGCAAAGAACTCTTGCAGAAATATAAGATGGATGATTGTAAGACAATAGCAACACCAATGGGATCAAGCACATATCTGGATCCTGATAACTCCGGTAAGCCCATTGATGTGAGACAATATCGAGGTATGATCGGCTCTTTGTTATACTTAACTGCTAGTCGACCTGATATTATGTTTAGTGTTTGCTTATGTGCTCGCTTTCAATCATCACCAAAAGGATCTCACTTAAGTGCTGTAAAATGAATTTTCAAATATTTAAAAGGCATTATCAATATTGGATTGTGGTTCCCTAGACGAAGCATTTGCAAATTGATTGGTTATTCTGATTCTAATTTTGTGGGTTGTAAAACCGAACGCAAAAGCACAAGTGGTACATGTCACATTTTAAGGAATGCTCTAGTCTCTTGGTCTTGCAAGAAACAAGCTTGTGTTGCTTTAAGCACTGCTGAGGCAGAATATATCGCTGCCAGAAGCTGCTGTGCATAACTCTTGTGGCTCAAGCAACAGTTAAAAGACTTCGGTCTAGACCTTGGCTGTATTCCCATTAGGTGTGACAACACGAGTGCTATCAATTTAACTAAGAATCTTGTGATGCATTCTTGAACGAAACACATAGACATTAGACATCACTTTCTCATAGATCATGTTTTGAAAAAAGAAGTAGAACTAGATTTTGTTGCTACACATGATCAACTTGCTGACATTTTAACTAAACCCTCGGTAAAAGAAGCTTTTTATAAAATTAGACGAGAATTAGGTATCTTAGATGAGAGTGATATATGCTAAACTTTCTATATCTGATTATCTGTCTCTAATTGCTTGCTTAAACTGTCATATGACTATTATGTTTTTACTGTTGTTCCCTATACCACTGTTTTGGATATTCTGTTTGTGATCCTTTTTCTTCTTTTTGATGATGTCAAAAAGGGGGAGAAAGGTATCGTTTGGTATTGCTTGGTTCTGTTTTAAACAGGGGGAGAAATCCACTAAAACCAAGGCAGGCCAGATAGTCCAAATCTCAGGGGAGCACAATAAAAAATCTTTAACTTTCAAAGATGGTTTTGGCATCATCAAAAAGGGGGAGAATGCAAAGAAGATTCTTTCTCTGACCTTGATGGCTAGGTTTAGATGAATACAACACACATCAACAAAAAGTAAGAAAAAGGCAAAGACACAATCGAAGAACCGCAAAGATCAACCGGTCAACATATTGAAGGTTCAAGTGTTTTTACCTTAGAGTCTAATAGTTAGCACTTGTTTATGATATTATGCTTAACGGCTCATTAGGTTTTTAATCTAGCAAGTCTAAATCTTTTCCTAAACCCTAAAATTAATTAGCAACACTTTTCTAGGGTTTGCAGCACTTTGAAAACATTTTCTGCATGAGTAATCGATTACCCACTTAATGTAATCAATTACCAACATGAAAAATTTGAAAATATGAAATTTTTTATGTGTGTAATCGATTACTAATTCGATGTAATCGATTACCACTTTTCAAAATTTGAAAATTGGCAACGGTTATGGGTGTAATCGATTACCACACTTGGTTAATCGATTACATGCATGAACTGGTGTATTTTTTCATGAAACTCAGAAAGCCTTTGAGTCTTAACTGTTATATCATTTGTTCTTTCTATTCAGGAAAACTTCCAACCCTGAATTTAGGATTGCCAAAGCCATTGTATTACTTCTTCAACGATTGTGAATCAATTGTGGCACCGTAGTGTTCGGTGTGGTTTTGTAAACACCGTAGTGTTCGGTGTTATTCTGATTATCACCGTAGTGTTCGGTGAGGGTACTGTGTAACCAGGGGAATGGTTGTGTTCTCTTGAAGTTGTCTATGTAAGTGCCTTAGTTGTGAGGTTGTACACAACACAGTTTACATAGTGGAAAAATCCCTGAATCAGAACAGGGGACTGGACGCAGCCTTCGGGGGTTGAAGGTGAACCAAGATAAATCTCTGGTGTGATTTTCTCCATCCTTACACTCTTTACATTCAATAATTTATCTTTTCGCTACATCATCAATCTTAATCATTCTGATTATTACTGATTACCGGTCTTCCTCTAAGAATTAGGGTTCCTATACATTCCCTTTCACAAAAGAACCAAAATCGAGAAAAATCGGGTGAAACCTAATTTACCCCCTCTTAGGTTACTATCTGAAGTTACAATAATATGAAGTTGTTCGAACTTCGTGGACATATTACTCGTCTTTTAACCGTCATGACGCAAAAGCTCTTGTTCTGTTCCTTACTTTCTTTTCTCTTTTTTCTTTTTTTCTCGTGCCGGGTTGAAACTCGCGTTCAAATCACTGTCTGCGTATCATAATCATAAACCAATCCTTCTTGCTAGACTGGGAAGGGGCTTGTTAAGGTGACGTGCAAAGAGAGGGATTTCCTATTACATAACTATGTCATAACTTTGGGCTACTTTGACCCTCTGTGACCGGGGCCGTCTTTAAACTTAATTGGTTCCCTAGGTTCATTCTTTATCTTAATACAATTTGGTGACTTTAACCTCTGGTTATCTACAGTCGTCTTAAAACTTACTGATGACCAAATCCTCATGATGCATATTATTTAAAAGTACAACATATAATCACATAATTATTTACTTCCTTGTAGGTATACTTTTAAAGACTCGGTGCTGGGTTAGAACGTGCAGGCTCATGAGAACTCCTCGATTCAAAGTTAACTTAGTAACCTAGGATTCCTTAGGTCGCTCAACGCCCATGCGGGACTCCCTAGCTACTCAGCCATCCTTGTGCCAAATGAAACACCCTAGCTAACTGCATACGCTTAAGTCGTATGGAAAGCTCACTAGGTTGTTACCACCTGGTGGGAATAGCTTAGTCCATTGTTATCTTTCGAAAATAGTTGTTTAAGAAAATAAGGACCCATTTTTTTTAACTTTTCATTTGCATTGATTAATTATTAAAATAGACCCATGCGTCGGAAAGAACAAGTATAACAAGCGGTAAAGCCTTTGGGCTTAGCGGATAACAGGCAAGTAATAGTAAGCAAGGAATATACATTCATTTGGTCCATCATACAAAGTCACATAGTTATAGTTACCATAAGTAAAGTACAATTAACATATACATAATCCAAAATACATAATATCAAAATGCAAGGGCTACTGGAACACTACTCAGCATGCCCTTGATCAAAATCCCGGCATCTGGCCATCTCCGGTCCATATCCTGTCATAGCCGCTCATGGCTCCTCGGTCGGCTCATCAGCGTCCTCGTAATACGAGTCATCATAGGTCCCTGAATTCATAAGGCAGTGGGGGTGAGAACAGTAGGTTCTCAGTGGAAATAACTATAGTTCTTGAATCTCGGGTCATATTAGGTCGGACTTCAGGCCGTTCAGAGATTTCTAAGTGTGCATACATACTAAACATCCTACTAATTATTATCTGGCCTAAGTTCTAAATGACTTTATCTACATTACTAGGTGATATGGGAATTACTCTTGCTTACTACGTTCTCGTGCTTATTAACATTACGTTTGCATACATAGCCGTCTCGAACGTTCTCTTTGACGGTAATTACAGACTAACAGTTACATAAAATCATGCACAACAGAATGAACATGCTTTTGGAATATATGTTATTCCCACCATAGCAATGCCCTCTTTCGACCCTGCTATGATGGAATAACCTCGCACCCCAGTGTAGACCCTCTTTCGACCTTCTTGCGGTGGGCTTCCACCTGCCGCGTGTCCTCTCTGACCCTTCGGCAGTGGGCAGATATTGTACCCCTACCTAGCATTGCCCTCTTTCGACCGTGCTAGGCGTGATAACCGCACACCTTGCAGGGATGCCATATCGACACCACCTGTGGCAGGCTTCCACCTTCAGGATGTCCCTCTGACCTCCTGAAGTGGGATCGTTATTTGGCTCTCGTGATCACGGCCTCAGAGTTCTCAGCAGCATTTCAGAATTTCACTTCTTTTTAGTACTTGCAACATGTCATGACTTGTTTCTTATTGTTCATTTCATAATCTTTACTTATCTCATAATTACTCCTAATTAATTAACTTTCCTTATCATAAAATGCATGGAATGCACATACTTCACATATTTCATTCACAAATTACAATTACAGCATTGAGTGCTAGACTGTGGGCTTCAAAATAGCTTCCCTGAACACTTCGGTCACTCTCCGCGGACTTAGCAACTACATTATACCTCCGCAGAACCCACTCAGACACTCTCCAGGGAACCACTCAGCAACTCCAGGGAACCTCTGCAGAACCCACTCAGAAACTCTCCCGGTGTCCGATCAACAACTTCCTAGACCCCTCTCAGTTACTATTCGCGGAACCACTTAGCACCATCCCAGGTGCCGCTCATCAACTCTCTGGACTGCTCTCAGTCTCTCTACGCGGAAACACTCAGCACCATCCCAGGCGCCGCTCAACCACTCTAGACTACCCTCAGTCTATCTCCGCGGAACAACTCCCACTCAGCACCATCCCAGGCGCCGCTCAACAACTCTCTAGGCTACTCTCAGTCTATCTCCGCGGAACAACTCAGCACCATCCCAGGCGCTGCTCAACAACTCTCTAGGCTGCTCTCGGTCTATCTCCGCGGAACAACTCATCAACGGTCCCTGGGCGAAACTGAAAACCGATTTCCTTATTTTCCTTCCTTTCTCTTCCCCTTTCCCCATGGTTACTCCTTGAGGTTTTCACACATATTCTAACTATCAAAGCCTATCTAATCCAGGTCACAGGACCCTTCAGAATCATCTCCCTAAATCCTAGCATAGGTTCTAACATATATACAAACATAAGAACATACACACACATGAACACATAACAAGAAACAACCACCAAAGAGGTGAGCAAACTAAAGTTACCCACCTGTAGAAGAACTTGGTGGTGGTGAGGGAAGCTTGGAGTGAAGTCCCACAAGCCTTGTTGTCTCCAAAGCTTGAGCTTCTCCTTTCTCCAAGACGAAGATCCTTGAGCAAGGTGGAGGGTGATGAGGTTGTTCCTCTAGAGTTTGGATGGAAGAAGATGAAACCAAGGTGAGGAGACTTTGGGGGCTGTGTTTCGGTTCTTGGGAGGTGGAGAAAGATGGAAAAAGTGCTTGACCTCTTGATGGCTTGGTGGTGTTCTTGAGGTTTGGCTTGGTGTGTGTTTATGGAGAATGTGGAAGATGACTTTCTCTTGTAAATTTGGGGGAGGGAACTCGGTTTGGGTGGCTGAATGGTGAGGCCATTACGTGACTTTTAGGATTTAGAAAAAGGTGATGAATAGTAGAAGGTATGGGCATAGGTATGGCTAGTGATGGGATTTGGTGTAGTGTGTAAGACAAGTAAGGTGATGTGAGCTTTGGAAGCATGATTTTAGGGAATTAATTTTTGGACAATAATCTCCTCCCTTAACCGTGCAGCCCTCCATTTCAGCTGCTGAAATTTCATTTTCTCCCGGCTCCGGTTCGCTCGTGTTTTATCGCTCGCAGTGTCGGTGCGCTGCGCACGGTCATCCGAAAAATATTCTGTTTATACCGTCGCGGTCCTCTAATTCCCCTCTACCTAAGGGCATTAATATTTAAAGATGTTTGTGAATTTTTCTCCGCGGATTATTGTCACAGACACCTTTTGTGCGTCAAAAAATTTCACCAGCGAACAGTGGCTGTTCGGTTGTCTACCAAACTTCCTAAAGCGACACGTTTTATTTCCTAAGGATATTTTACCTAATAATTTCCCATCTTTATTTTCTAATCATGATTAGAATATTAGTTTGATATTTATGTTTTATGATTATTTTTCTAAAAAAAATCGGGATGTTATGTAACATCCCGAATTTTCTCCTTACGAGAAAATCTCAATTTTTGGCTTAATTAAAAGCACATTAGATGCGATTATTTGGACTGGAAAAATTATTTAGAACATCAATTTATTCCAAACTCCAGTCAAGTAATTGTTTCTTGATCTCGCGGAGTGCCACGAGGTCCGTGCCGAATTTTGACAAAAATCAGAATTTCAGTAGACACTTAAGGTATCTGTGAAAATTTCCTCCGGGTAATAAATTCACGAATACCTTAACCGGACATACCTCTATGGTCCGGGAAATTAGTAGATCGAGGATACGTGCTCGAAATATTTTTAGAATACCCGAACACGACCGAAAAACAACAAAACGCGATCAAACATGATCGCGAAATAAACTGAACTGGTTTGGGAATTAATTCCCACGACAGTGAATAAAGAAAAGGACAAAAGGGGAAATAACTAAAAAGGTGAAGGACAAAAAGGGTGAAAACAAAGTTAGGATATAAAAGGAAATAAAAATTAAAGCAAGGGCAAAAGGGTAAATACACTTAAAAGGATAATTTTGAAAGAAAAAAGAAAAGAAAAAGATAAAAGAAGTGAAAAAGCAACAGCTTCTCAACGAAGCTAAAGGCTCCTGGAGCCTGTATAAGAACTCACGGCCTCAGTGCCATTTCTCTTAAGTTTTTCATCTGCTGTGCTGTTACTCTGTCCGAGTGTGCGCGCGACGATTACTCCGCCGGACTCAGGAAAAATAGTAGGATCATCCTAAAGCTCTCGGGAGTCGTTTCTAACAACTTCCAAGCGCGCCTGGAAAGTGGGTAATCCTAAACCCACTGTCTATGTGGATTGATATATGATTTTATAGGTGTATTTTTGAGTAGCTGATTTAGGTAGCATGATGTGAAAAATATAGAGACTAGGTTATGAAAATGATTTTGAGTAGTTTGGGATGTTAGGAAAATTTAATTGTATTGATTAGAACCCAGAAACTATACTGTTGGGGAAAAGTTACAGCGAAGCCTCGGAGAATTTTGACGAAACTGGCATTTTTACTGTGGGATTCAAATGAAATCCCCAGGGATTCGAATGAATTCCCAAGGATTTCAGTCGAACACAGGAGGATTCAATCGAATGAAAGTCTGAGCAGGATTTCAATCGATTGAATTCTCAAGGGATTCGAATGAAGGAATTCGCAGGGTTTCATTCGAATGACCAGACCTTAGGCATTCGAATGACATAAGATTTTTAGAAACAAAAACTAAGTTTTCGAGACATTCGAATGATGAGGCTTTGTCACTCGAAGGAACGCTGAAAAACTGGAGTGTTGAGCTTGTGTTTGTGTTCTAATGGGCCTAGAGCCTTAGAAAATTGGTTATGTGAGTAAATGTGAAATTATTATGTTATGTTAATTCATGCATCATGAGGATAGATCACTAGAAGTTATTGTCTAATGAATGAGTAATAAATGAAGATGAGAATGAAATGTAGGAACAAGAGCATGATGAGAAAAGATAAATGTGCATACGAGAGAAAAGAATGATGAGACGCATGACATGTGATAGAAAAATGAATGGATTATGATGCGATGAATATGTGTATGATATGGTCCGCTTCCGGCTTAGCCAAGAGGGCGGCCCCTCGCCACCCGGGAAGGGGGTGGAGTCATGTTTGCCCGGGAAACAGACAGAGAAGGCAGGTCGTACACCACCATGGGGACGACGGTCCTGAGGTGTACGAGGGAGTATTGGGACACAGGAAAAGAAAGGATGAATGAGACCGGGGTCCAGGAGTTCACGTCTAGCTCGGAAGAACAAAATGAAAAGAAAGAAAGAAAAGATATGATGAGAACATGCATTGAATACCGTGCCTCATCGGTATGATGACCCCTGCATAGATATTATGAAATGTCCCGTGCCTGGCAAGCATGGTGGAAGGTTTACCGCGCAACATATGCGTGATGATCAGTGTGTCTGTCAGCATACATGTTTATGATGTGGTTATGTAACGATGGTTAGGAATAGAAAGCGCGAGAACCTAGATAAGCAAGACTAGTTCCCTGGTCACGTAGTAACATAGATAAAGCTGTTCAGGAACCTGAGCAAAGATCATAATCAGTAGGATTTTAGTATGTATGCTCACATAGAAACCCCTGAACGGCCGGGAGGATAACCGAGAAAATGAACTATTGGTAATGCTAGGGAACCCCACTGAGGACCAAAAGTTCTCACCCCCACCCACTCGGTTATGGATCCAGGTGTGCAGAGGAATTTGACTGACAGCTGATTGGAGTCAAGACACAAGGACGATGCTGACACGAGGGGAATATATGTTTTGGGAGAACACATGTTTTGTATTATGACTATGACTTGCATATGTTTTGTGTAAATATGTATTACTATGGCAAGATGTAATATGTGGGACCTTGTATGTATGTATATATATATGCACATATACTCTTTATGTTCTGCTTCAGTTACTTTTAGCCTATAGCGATTGTTGTTATACGTTCTCTAAATCACGCACGGCCCCTAATTTACAAGCTGATATTGTAAAAGAATAATTTTCAAATTGGTCCATATTTTCGTATAAGAACTATTTGCAAAGGTAAAAGTAAGGGTAAAAGTTAACCTGGCACAACGCCTAACAACCCTGTGAGCATTGCTTGCTACCATGGAATCAGGCAGTTAGCAGGGGTGTTACATGTTACACCAAACCTTTCTTATGGGTTCATGTCAGACCGCTCAGCGCCTGGGCTAGGCCGCTCAACGCACAGACCAAAAGACAAGCTCAGTGGGTCAACTCAGGGTCAAGCCGCTCAGTGCTCGGTCCTGCGTGAGGCCGCTTAGCGGGCCCGTGTAGCACTCAGCATCTCGTTCTATGCTAGGCCGCTCAGCTGGACTTGTGGCCACTCAGCGGACTAAGTCATAACGTCAAAAATGAAAGTTCTTTCTTAGTGTTTGCTGAGGCTTCTTACACAGTTCCAACCAGCACAGTTATATTTTTCTAACATTAAAACTAGGAAAAATCCTTCATGCATCTTTAACTCTATTTTTCTCATAATATTTCTAATTTTTCTTACTCAAAAATACATACATAAACATACAGATAAAACCCACATAGACAGGGGTGATCGGACTACCCACCTCCAAATCCAGTTTGGAAACGGTAGAAGTGATAAGGAAAATTCCCTGAGCACTTCCATGACGATCCTGCTATTTTTCCGGCGTCCAGCAGCATCACAACAGTGCACAACTGGAGCAACAAAGAAAGAACGAAGAACAAATAAGCAAGAATTGCTTCAGGAAGAAAATGAAAGTGATTGGCGTCAGGGGGGTATTTATAGGCCCCCCACCGGCCATTATCATACATATATATAACATTATATATATAATGTTTCTTATTATATTATATATATATATATATATATTACTATTCATAGTTATTATTATATTGTATGATAATATATTATATATAAATATCTAACTTATGTATAAGCATGACCCGTCCGGTACAATTTTTTATCATGTTTGATCGTGTTTTGTTGTTCGCAGTCCCGGTACTTCGCGTACGGATGTCAGAAAAATATTTCGGACGCACCCTCACGATCTACTAATTTTCCTTATTAGTATTTTGGGTCCGGTGGAGGTATTCTCGGAATTATAATTTTATTAGTGTATTTTACGGTCACTTTAGGTATCCGAAAAAAATTCTCGATTGGTCCGGAAATCGCTCTAAGTGTCAGGAAAATCCGCGAGATTCCGAAACACCAATTTTAACTGCGATTCTTGTAACATCCCGCTTTTCCCTTAGCAAGGATTTCACAAGAGAAACTTCAGTAGAAGCCTTCCGTATAGGTTAAAAATATAAAAGCCTGACTTCTTAGGACAGTAGTGCCTGTAGAAATCTTTCTGTCTAGATTTTCAAAAATCTGATGACACTCAAATGACTCCTTTTGGTCCTTAGAATTCGATTAAGAAAGCAGACCGTCGGAAAAACGAAGTTCCGCTCACTTTTGGACAATTCTACAAACACTAGAACAGGCCCGTTTGGCCTTGTTTAGCCAGTGGAACTGAGCAATTGGCCCCAGTCTTAGGAAATCATACCTTATGTGGGGAAAGATCACAAAATACCTATAGTTAACCCCAAACACCTACTAGGAAGCTTTGGCGATCGCTGAAACGCTAGCGAAACGGTCCCGTTCGGACACCGGTGAGAGATATGGGGTCAAAAGTATCTGTGAAAAATACTCCCCCGGAGGAAAATTTACAAACACCTTCTAAGAATAATACTCTTAGGTAGAGGGAAATTAGAGGATCGCGACGGTACAAGCGGAATATTTTTCGGACGACCGTGCGCGACGCACTGGGACTGCGAACGACCAAAAACGAGCGAAACGGGACCGGGGGAGACCCACATCTGAATTGAGCACGTGGGGACAGTAGATTTTTGTGAAAAAATATTAAAATATAGGTTACTATTCATTGATTTGACCTGATGTGATCTTATAATTATCCAAAACAATTAATTAATTACCAAATTAAATTAGAAAGGGTACAATGGTAATTTTGGCACAAAATTTATGCCCAAAATGCCCCCATCAGCTGTAGCCCGCTCCCCTATAAATACCCCCTCATTTCTCTCATTTTTCATAAATTCAAAACTGTCCTGAAACTCTGCCGGAAATTCGTTCGGTCCAGAGACTCTGCCGAAGCACTGTCAGGAACTGGGAGCCAGTTGGAGACCTCGACGCCCTCATCTCCCTAGCCATCTCTAAACCTCTTTAGGGCTCTAAGAAGGTGGGTAATCCTAAACTTGCTCACCTCCTTGGTGGCTTTATGTGCTTGCTTTGCTTATATGTTGATATTATGCCATATGCTAGAATTATTATATTAGGGCTAGGTAGAGAACTTTGCTATGTCTCTTAAAGTTTTTGATAAGTGCCCAAATTACGCAATTTTTATCTATTAAAAAGGCACTTATTTGCTTTTATTTTAAAGAGAATCTAACTTAATTCCCCATTTTTGTAGGATTTTAAATATATTTTGGAAGATGGATGCAAGCAGAATTAATTGGAAAATAATTCCATGAAGAATGAAGAAAAGGGCACAAGCAGAAAAAGAAGCAAAATGTCACAATCAGGCATGGACCGCTCAGCGCAAGGACAAACTCACTCAGCGCAAATACGACAAGCAGCGCTCAGCGGTGCACCCTTGGCCGCTCAGCGATTGTACCTTGGAGCCACTTGCAGCCGGCGCATTAAATGCGCCAGGCTGGTGCCAGCTGGATTGTGGCGCCGACCCTGCAAAAGCTGCCGGCACATTTATGAAGCCACGTATAATGATTGCACCGCTCAGCAATAAAGCCAGAATCGGTCAGCGGTGACACCCAAACCGCTGAGCGAAGGACCCCAGACTTTGCCTATAAATAGGAGGGCCGAGGCACTCATTATCATCATCTCTTCTCCCCCTAGAATCCTTTCTTTTACACATTTTCTTGTACTTTAAAGCTTAGTTTAGGTTAGGAACAAAGAGGAGGCTTGTGAAGGAGCCGGGAGAATCAAGGAAGCTTGGCGAAGCCGCTGTCATGATGGCGTGAGTACGTGTCATGGTAAGCGTCCAAACCTTGCCTCCGAGATACTCTTGTAAGATGGATTCCTAATCCTCTTTTTGTTAGGATTTTGGTGATTATTGTAGTTTGCTTGTATCTATGTAACTTTTGCATATGAATCTATCTATTTCTATTGATTCGCTTGAATGATTTTATGCCTAATGCTAGCTTTTGTTTAGACTTTTGATTCTTGCCTTGAGACTTACTTGTATGAATGAAAGTTATACTAATTAAGTTGTAACCAATTTAAGATCAAAATTGCTATGCTAAGTTAGATTCTAGACTTGAACGTTGTGAACAAACAGTTACAATCATTAGAGTCGGATCTAAATCATTCATCTAACCTTGTTGCCGTAACAGGACTAGAAGTTAGCCGTTTTAACATCTGGAATAATTCTGGCGTACTTTGTTAAGGTTTGTGTAAGAAATTAACAAATCTAACAAAGGAAGCCTGTGATCTTTTCATATGCGAAAGCAATGTAAAAGATAAGACCTGGTGGCGGGCAATCAATGAAATAATAGTTCTATGTAAGAAGTAACTGGATTCATGAAACTATGATATGATTCAATTCCCAACAAGCTCTGGAACTACCTCTGATTTGTTTCCTATTTACTTTTATGTTGTTTATTTATTTATTTAACTATCAAAAATTTATCAAATCCTTCACTTCATTGTTTAATTAACCAAACTCAAGAATGGTAATTTTGTAACTCTCTGTGGATTCGACTATACCCGACTATACTGCAATTGGATCCCTTGTGGATCTGAAAGCCGTAAAGTAGGATATATATATATATAAATTTAATTTGAGCAACGTAAAGTGCAAACAATAGGCTTTCATCAAATCTGGCACGGTTGTGGGAAACCAGACTATGTCAAGATTGAAGGAAGTGCTATTTGGCTATCATCAAATTTGGCGCCGTTGCTGGGGAGTTGCGTCAAAATTACATAGCTTGAGTTCTGTTTGATTAAACAAGTGTGAATATTTGTAAAATATTGTATAGTTCTTATTTTTACTTTGTGAACTCTTTTGTTCTAATCTTATTTGGCTAGTGTGAACTTTTCTTAACAATTGCGAGGTAAGACTTCAAAAGATCAATTGTTGTTTGACCCTGAGATTGAGGCTACTTCGAGGAGAAACAGTAAAAAGAAGAAAAAGCAACTAGCCAAGCAAAGAGTAGAGCAAGAGACAACTTCATCATCAACTTCTTCGACCAACCAAGAAGAAACCATGGCTGAAACCACTGGAGCTGGTAATAACACAGGAGCTGGCACGGGAGCCAGTGACAATAGGGGTTTTGTTAACTTCACCCCTAGAAACATTATAAAGATGAGCAGAACTACTGGAGCACAAAGATCACCTCAGATGTAACCTGGTTTGGTACAATTGTTATATGCTAACCCCTTTGCAGGTTTGGATCATGAGGATCGATATGCTCATCTGACGAAGTTCTACAAACTCTGTGGGACCGCAGGAATGTCTGAGGCTGATGAATTGGGAAAGCCAAGGAGTGGTTGCTTAATCAAGCACAACATATTCTGTCAAATTGGGATCAATTGGAGGAAAAGTTTTGTGCAAGGTACTTTTCTCAGTCTAAATTTATGGATTTAAAGACTGCTATTTCTACATTTGTGCAGGCACCCGGAGAAAGTCTCTGTGAGGCCTGGGAGAGATACAAATCCATGCTGAGAAAATGCCCTAATCATGGGTTCGATGCAAGGACACAAATTCATATTTTCCGAAACGGACTCCAACAACAGCACAAACTAATGCTTGATGCCGCAGCTGGTGGACAGATAATGTCCAAAACTCCTGAAGAAGCTATCTCCATTATTGATTCCATGGCCTTGACAGACCAACAAGGCCAGTACCACAGAGGACCTAGGAGAGGAGGAGTGCTTGATCTGGGAACCAACGATGCAATTCTCGCACAAAACAAACAACTCCAGCAACAAATAGACGAGGTGAAGAAGGCCTTACAGGTGTGGTAGGAGCGTCCACTTTGCTAGGGAATGCCCAACCCTTCCCATAGGTCAGCGTGTAGGTAAAGTGTTCACGATGGCAGCTGACGAGGTGCAAGAAGAGGAAGGTCTGCTACAGGGTAAGTGTCTGCTTCAAGGCAAGGTTTTGAATGTTTTGTATGACACGGGAGCATCTCACTCCTTTGTATCTGAAGCGAAGGCAAGAGAGCTAGAACTGCCCTTCATATTGCTTCCTTATGCGTTGAATGTGTCTACACCCACCGCATCGCCTGTAGTTACACGTCGTGCCTGTCTTGGTTGTTCGTTGCGAGTACAGGAGCGATGGGTCGTGGCAGATTTGACTTGTCTTCCCCTAGTTGGATTGGACATAATCCTAGGGATGGATTGGTTGCATGCCAATCGGGTGATTTTGGATTGTGCCAGGAAACTGGTAATCTTTCCGGGGGATGACGTTAGTGTACCCGTTCCAAGAGTAAAGCCATCCGTGTTGTACTGTTGCCCGATGGGAAATCAAGAATATATTTTCCTGACATCCTCAGAGGTTACCCCGAGGGAATTGAAGAATGAAGACATTCCCGTGGTAAGGGAGTATCCTGATGTATTTTGTAACATCCCGTGCTTCTACGAGCCGGTAAATGATCCGTGGACAGCCAAAAAGGCCGGGAAACGCCGAAGGAAGTAAGGGAAGCCGAGTTAGACCCTCGAAACACTGGAAAATTGGAGAGACGGACTAGGTTTAGCTGTTTTATAATTTTCGGGAGTCGCCAGATGAGTTTCGACTCGAACGAAAATTTCCCGAATACTGTAAAACATCCGTAGGATTTTTCGGCTTGGTGAAAGAGTCCCTGGTTCCCGAGAAAATTGCTCTGGACCGAAGGGAAAAATAAATGGGGTGTAACGGTACGTCTGAAATATTTTTAGGGCAACCGAAAGCAGGGTTTTTCGGACAAAACGCAAGCGAATCAAAACGGAGCTGGAGGAAGGGCATTAGCTTCTCAGAGAAGTTAAGCAATAAACAAATAAATAAATAAATAAATAAATAATAATATAATAATAATAATAAATATAAGAAACTGAAGTAGAGCTTCAGCAAAACGTGGGAGAGGGGAGGGTTAAAAGCAAAGGAAAATATCTTTTTACTGTGCGCGGTTATTTATAACTTCGAAACCTCTCAGAAGTTACACTCCGTAAGCAGCCGAGGGTTACGTTCCGACACATCTAGAGCTCGTGCCGGAGTCTCCGAAAATTAGCTGAAGCGCACCATCGCGAAGAGGACAATCTCCCCTTCAGAGTCACCGAATCAGAATCCCGATCGGAGGTGGGTAATCCTAAGCCCACTGTCTATGTGGTTTAAATTCTTACCTGTATATGTGCCTATGTGTATATCTGACTACAAAACTATCAAGTAGTATTTTGGGGGGGAATAATGTAAAAAGGGTTTTGTGAACGATGGAGAAATGGAACGCGTAACTGTACTACTTGGAACCCTAGGAACAATAAAGATTTGAGATTTGGAGTCTCGGGAGGCAATTTTTGTAGTCTTCATTCGAATACTACAGGAATTCAGTCGAATAAAAGCCCAGATGAGCTTTCCTTCGAATGAATTCCTCAGCAGTCGAATGAGGCAAATTTTTAGGCATTCAATCGAATGAATCCCCTAGTATTTGAATGAAAGAATGCCGAGGGAATGCAATCGAATGAAAGAACTTTGAGGGATTTCATTCGAATACCACAGCTAGTATTCGAATGAAACCTGGCAGAGTTGGGAGTTTAAGGTTTCTAAGGGATCCAAGGAGTAAGGTTAGGCCATATCTATATGTTTGAGCATGCATCATGAGGCAGGGTCGTCGCAGGAGTTAAGATGACTTTAGACAATTAGAAGTTCACGCTAAAATTTAACGAAGATCATAATCGAACCCTAGGGAATAAAAGTAGAGCCGAGGCGACGAATCACCATGGATTCGGACTGCCTTAGCCAGAGTCAGTAATTATATGATTAGGAAACCCCATTCTCTTGGCAAAGTCTTACAGACACGCCCCTCGCCAATTTGGCAAGAAGAATTGGTCTCGAGCAACGCAGGTAGAGAGACCTGATAACGGCAGAACGGGCATAGGCCCAAAGATGCAAAACGGGCATAGGCCCACTCAGGTAAAACAGGCATAGGCCTGCACGAATGATATGATAACTAAGGGGCCCTACTAAAAGAGGAAAAAGAAACTGGATCGTGTCATAGGGCCGATCTAAGCGCGTCCACACCTGATCATTCATAGATCTGATCCCTCGCCATGCCACAGGGGATGGTTGTACTAATTGTATTCGATGTTTACCTCCTATGAGCCTTACGTGGTTAGCTACCACACCGGTAAAGAGCGCTGCCGGGTCGATACAATAGTAGCAAAAAGAGGTTGTAGTCCGAGGCCACGGCTACAAAGGTGCGAAGGACTAAGTAGGACGCAGCCACAGAGCGTGTAAGAGATCCCCAAATTCCCTCATGCACCATATAATTAAATGTATGAATTGATGACTGATGATGTGATGATAAACATGTATGTATATCTATTTAAGCATTATGAACAACCATTTATGCATTATGTATCATCAAGGGAACGACCCGAGACGAGTAGTTTAATTACGATCAAAAGATAAGAGTCATAAGCGCGCAGCCATAGTCAGAAAGACTAGTTCCTATTCACCTAGTTAAGTTAGATAAAGCTGTTCAGGGACTTAGCAAAAGATAATAATTAGTCGGATTTGTAGTATGCATGATCACATAGAGAACCCCTGAGCGGCCTGGAGGATACTCGAGTAAATGAACCCTTAGTAGCCACAGGAGACTCACTGAGGACCTAGAGTTCTCACCCCCACTCGATTATGGACCCAGCTTGCAGCTATGGCTTCGCCACCAGCTAAGGATGTCTGGCATTTTACGCGCACACGCATGCGCAACTACCGCACCGATACTCTCTTGGAGACGAGCACGTACGCCCCCGCACGCCTACCAGACGAGCCCGATCATCCTCCCAGGCAGAGGCTTGGAGCTCCAGGTACTTCGCCGCTGAACCCTATTTGGGTGGACGAGCGTCCGGGGAGCAGCAGCAGGGATCCGATTTGCCTCAACGGCGATGAGGAAATGACTCCTTCCGAGCCAGAGCAGACACCTACGCCAGCCCCGACGCCAGCTACTGATCGAGGTGCGTACACTCCGCCAGTTCGAGCTCGAGGTCACCGGACCACTGCGCGGAAGAGGATATTGACCGCCCAATCGCACCGCTTCGCCCCACGTGGCTTCTCGGCGGTGACAGATCTGAGTAGCAGTGAGGAGGAGGAGCCTCTAGAGCGACTAGGAGACTCCGAGTAGGTGGAGGCCAGCCAGACCCGAGTGCAGAGTTAGGTTATTGTACCGTACATGAAGCGAGTTGTGCCGCTCGTGTATGTAGTTTGCCTTTAGTTTCTGCAGTTGTACATTATTCCTACTGTTTATGTATATTATCATCCTTTGGATAGAACTATGTATAGACCTTCTGTATTATATTAAAATGGAATGTTGTGTATCTTCGGGCCTCTATGTGTACTTTCTGCCGCTAAAGCTCCACGCTACAGGTATGTATTTATACTCTCTTATCTTTTAGCTATGCCGTTATTCGCTGTATTACTCGCAAGGCTCATTACTTTTCATACACATGTATTTACGAAAGAGGTTTCAAATTGGCCCGTATTTTCAATAACCCTAATTTCAATCGATAAGTNAGAAAGACTAGTTCCTATTCACCTAGTTAAGTTAGATAAAGCTGTTCAGGGACTTAGCAAAAGATAATAATTAGTCGGATTTGTAGTATGCATGATCACATAGAGAACCCCTGAGCGGCCTGGAGGATACTCGAGTAAATGAACCCTTAGTAGCCACAGGAGACTCACTGAGGACCTAGAGTTCTCACCCCCACTCGATTATGGATCTAGCTTGCAGCTATGGTTTCGCCACCAGCTAAGGACGTCTGGAATTTTACGTGCACACGCATACGCAACTACCGCACCGATACTCTCTTGGAGACGAGCACGTACGCCTCCGCACGCCTACCAGACGAGCCCGATCATCCTCCCAGGCAGAGGCTTGGAGCTCCAGGTACTTCGCCGCTGAACCCTATTTGGGTGGACGAGCGTCCGGGGAGCAGCAGCAGGGATCCGATTTGCCTCAACGGCGATGAGGAGATGACTCCTTCCGAGCCAGAGCAGACACCTACGCCAGCCCCGACGCCAGCTACTGATCGAGGTGCGTACACTCCGCCAGTTCGAGCTCAAGGTCGCCGGACCACTGCGCGGAAGAGGATATTGACCGCCCAACCGCACCGCTTCGCCCCACGTGGCTTCTCGACGGTGACAGATCTGAGTAGCAGTGAGGAGGAGGAGCCTCTAGAGCGACTAGGAGACTCCGAGTAGGTGGAGGCCAGCCAGACCCGAGTACAGAGTTAGGTTATTGTACCGTACATGAAGCGAGTTGTGCCGCTCGTGTACGTAGTTTGCCTTTAGTTTCCGCAGTTGTACATTATTCCTACTGTTTATGTATATTATCATCCTCTGGATAGAACTATGTATAGACCTTCTGCATTATATTAAAATGGAATGTTGTGTATCTTCGGGCCTCTATGTGTACTTTCTGCCGCTAAAGCTCCACGCTATAGGTATGTATTTATACTCTCTTATCTTTTAGCTATGCCGTTACTCGCTGTATTACTCGCAAGGCTCATTACTTTTCATACACATGTATTTACGAAAGAGGTTTCAAATTGGCCCGTATTTTCAATAACCCTAATTTCAATCGATAAGTTAGAACAATAATAGTTCACAGCCTAGCCAGGGAAACCTATGACTTAAGCATAGGCCAACTAGCTAGCGTGTTGCATATTTCCTGGTGATATTCCGGAGTTTCCTCCAAGGTGGGAAGTGGAGTTCTCAATTGACCTGGTGGCAGGAACCGGTCCTATTTCCATTGCACCATATAGAATGGCCCTGTTGGAGTTGCAGGAGTTGAAGGAACAACTAGAGGAGCTGATGGAGAAGAAGTTTATCCGATCGAGTGCATCGCAGTGGAGAGCGCCCGTGTTGTTTGTGAAGAAGAAGGATGGCACCATGAGGATGTACATCGACTATAGGCAGCTGAACAAGGTGACGATAAAGAACCAGTACCCGCTGCCGAGGATTGATGATTTGCTAGATCAGCTGAAGGGTGCCCAAGTGTTCTCCAAGATAGATCTGCGATCAGGGTATCATCAGATACGGGTGCAAGAAGAAGATATTCCCAAGACGGCATTCCGATCTCGTTATGGCCACTACTAGTTTACGGTAATGTCGTTTGGATTAACGAATGCACCTGCTGTATTCATGGACTATATGAATAGGATTTTTCGTGCTTATTTGGATGTGTGCGTCATCGTATTCATTGATGAAATACTGGTGTACTCGAAGAACGAAGAGGAGCACGCCGAGCATTTGAGGTTGATAAAGCGTGAGTTCTAGAGCAAAGAAGTGCAATTCCTTGGGCATGTAGTGACAAAGCACGGAGTAATGGTGGACCCATCGAAGGTTGAGGCAGTTAAAGCATGGGAACGCCGACTTCTGTTACTGAGATTCGGAGTTTCCTAGGATTGGCAGGTTACTACAGGAGATTCATCCAGGGATTTTCGCAGATCGCATTGCCCTTAACCAAGCTTACCACGAAAGGAGCAAGGATGGAATGGATGCCAGAATGCGAGAACAGTTTCTGTGAACTGAAAGAGAGATTAACCACCGCTCCAGTGTTGGTGCTACCAGATCCTCAAGCCCCATTTGTGGTATACTGTGATGCATCTAGCGTAGGGCTGGGATGTGTGTTAATGCAGAACCGCCAGGTAATAGCATATGCTTCAAGGCAGTTGCGGCCTCACGAGGTCAACTATCCCATACATGATTTGGAGTTAGCTGCAGTGGTATTTGCGCTGAAAATTTGGAGGCGCTATTTATATGGAGTGCGGTTTGAGGTATTTTCAGATCACCGGAGTCTGAAATACTTGTTTGACCAGAAGGAACTCAATATGAGGCAACGAAGATGGATGGAATTCCTGAAAGATTACGACTTCAGCCTCAACTACCACCCTGGGAAGGCGAATGTGGTAGCAGACGCATTAAGCCAGAAATCATTGCATGCCGCACAGATGATGGTGCAAGAAGCGAAGTTAATGGAAGAGTTCTGAAACCTTAGTGTGGATGTAGTGCCCCAAGAGGGTGGCATGCAGGTGTGTTATTTGCAAATCACCAGTGGCTTTTAGTAACGAATTAAGTGGGCTCAGGAGAACTGTCAGCAAGACACCTGGTGCAAGTTCAAGCAGGCGGTAGAAAAGGGGAAATTTCCAGAGGTGACCATAGGAGAGGATGGGATACTGAGGTTTGATCAACGGTTGTGTGTGCCCGACCAAGACGATCAGAAGAGAACAAATGACAGGTCCCCGAGGCTGACAGACAGATCTTCAAGGCTATGAAGACATGCTGGGCTAGCTATACGCTAGCNTACTGAGGTTCGATCAACGGTTGTGTGTGCCCGACCAAGACGATCAGAAGAGAACAAATGACAGGTCCCCGAGGCTGACAGACAGATCTTCAAGGCTATGAAGACATGCTAGGCTAGCTATATGCTAGCTACACTTTTGTGATGTTTTTGGATGACTATAACATGTATATGTAACTTTATTATAATATTATATGATTCGTTGAACTTATCTGTGAAGGACCAGGTACTTGCTTATGTAAATATTCATGTTATGAATGACTATTGGTTGTATGCCTCACGCTCTATCGTTTGCCTTATATATACTTTGATTCACACATGGCTCATATTTTATGAATAAGCACTCCGCAGAAAAGTTTTAAATTAGTCCATATTTTCCGTAACTCAATATTTTCGAAAAGTAATAACGGATTATAAGTATTCCCACCAAGTGATTAACAACCTAGTGAGCATTGCGTACTACTCGAGGGATGCAGTTAGCTAGGGTGTTACAGTTATTATCAGAGCAGTTTGGTCCGAGCGCGTTTTCTTTTCTGCTTGCACGGTGTTTAACTATAGCACCTTTGTGTATAAGGTCCAAGTACATAAATCAGTGGTACCGGAATACTGATCTGCCCTTGTTCCTTGTGCATACTCAGAATAAATTCGCCATGCACTAAGTCTTGTCTTTGAGATAAGGAATAGTGTGGCATAATGCACTTTGATAGCTAGTGTAGGGTAGACTCTATAAAATTTTTTCCTGTGAAACTTAGCCTTCTGCTAAGTGTCTCCTCGCTATTTGACTGTTACCTATTTTGAAAAACGAATCGTTAGGTAATGAACCCTTACTCAATGGAAGCCCTTTGTTCCTTTCTTCCAGATAAATACTCCCCTATTCCCTACATTTTCCACCTCCGTGAAAGTCCTATGGACAAGGATCCGAGCCTCTACATCTTCGAAATTTCATTTCTCTACGCATCCTTGACCCTCCTTGAGGAAAGTTTCGGGTCAAGATTGAATGCTCTACTCCTCCAAAGGAATAGACTCTTGGACAGGTCTTTCTTTTTCTTCAGTGGCAGGTTTTAAAGACCATGCCATCCAGTTCTCAATCGAATTCAGTTGGTCCTATTCCGATGGAGTAGGGTCACAGTTCTTTCTACTCCAGCCTCTTGCACAGTTCCAACTTTTGTTTCCTGAATTCGACCCATGATGCAAGTTGTCCCCTTTACAACCGATAGGGAAATCCATAAATACGGAGATAGGTGGAAACCCGATAGTGAAGAGATTGATAGAGATCTTATAGGTTAATACGCCCTACATTCACCATAAGTTGGATTCCCCCAATGGATAAGTAATTTCCCATGGGACACGCCCTTTGAACTAGGATCACCAACCCCAAATGCTTACCTTAGAGATCCCATGGGGAGGAAAAGGTGGCAGCCTAATAGGTGAGATTAGTCCAGAGGAAGAGTTAATGCAGTAGAGTATATTTTTGATGTAAAATGGTGATTCGGGAGGACGAATTACAGAAGCCCTAAGAAGGTTTAGCAAGGAGTGTCATAGTAAGGAGAAAGCCATTGAACCTTAAGGATCAGATAGATAATTTGCCCCGGTAGGTTGATTAAAGGCATCAAGAGTAAGACGGAAGTCGGAATAGCCTTCGAAATCGTAGGAGGAGATCGGGTCAAGAGTTTATGGGAAGGAGTAGGTGGAGGAATAACTAGAGACCTTACAAGATTTTACCTTAGACATAAAGAGGAGTGTGGATGGACTTCGAGTCTGGATTAATCCAATACATAAGGAAACTTAGGAGTCGCCTGAGATGACTATTAGGGAGTTAACAAACTTCGTTTACTATCTACTCGTTGAGGTTAGGAATCCAATGGACCAATAGGACAGAAAGCCAATGAAAAGACGATGGAACCTAACCCGGTGGACGAGAGATTTTCGGAGACTAGAGTTAAGCGTTAAGGACCGAACTGCACTATGATTTCAAGTGCAACAGATTAGTTAGGTGACCCCCACGAAGGAAGATAACCACTTCTCTTGAACTGGTATCGTAACCATACCGATGGCCCTGCAGTAGCGGTGAGTCTTTACCTTGACATCCAACGGAGTATAGGGTGAAAAGGAGTACGTTCAAGGTAAGTGAGTAATAAGAACTAACACCTTGAGACCCTTGGACGTGTAGAAATTTCGAGGGCAAAATTTTTCTAAGGGGGGTGGAATGTAACATCCCAGTTTACCCTTAGCAAAGGTTTCGCCTAGTAAGTTCGTGTGCAAACTTTTTTGGAGGTTGGAAGCATAAACTACAGGTGTCCGTCAAGCACCGGGACACCTGTGACTATGTGGCGAGGGTGGACAAGTGCTAGATTTAGGGAGGTTAGGCTTTGGAATGTCGAAGGGGAAGAATAAGGCGTATTGAGCAGATGTAGAAATACAAGAAAGTAAAGAGAGGAGTGCATGAGGGTCGAGGGAGCAAGGTAGTGGAATAACTAAGTTTAAAGAGGACATGTATACATCGTATAAATGGGGTTAAGGACGTAGGTAAGAGTACAACTAGGGTTGGAGGTGTAAACATAAATCTAAGAAGGTGGAATAATAATCAAGTTTGACAAGATCAAGTTCGAGGGCGGATGTATAAGTCGATTTAGGTTTCACCTAGGGAAGTGTGAAAGGTTAGGCTCTGAAGGACAAAGGAAAGTGTATTAAGCTTAAGAAGAAAGAGGTGCTAAATGTACGAGGGAAGAAAAGAGAATATGGATTCAGAAGCGATGGAGGGTGGAATGATAACATTAAGATATTATGGTGAAAAGGGAGAATCTAGAAGGGATAAAAGGAGTATAGAATACCAGAGAGCTTAGAGATAAGAAATGATGCCCAAAAACGTTGGTAACGTTGGAGACGTCAGGAAAGTAGAAGCCTGAAGCCCGAAGGACAGAAGTATCTGTAGAAATTATTCTGTTTAGTTTCTCAAAATTCTACTAACACTCAAATGATTCCCCTTGACCTTGAGAATTGGGTAGAAAACTTAAAACGTCCGCCAGACAGAGTTCCGCTCACTTTCGGACAATTCCGCAGACGCTAGAACGAACTCGTTCGACCCCGTTTAGCCAGTAGAATTGAGCAGTGGGCCCCAATCTTGGGAAACCATACCTTATGAGGGAAAAGATGACAAAACCCCCCATAGCAACCCCAAATTGTTACTAGGAAGCTTCGGCGATCGCGGAAACGCCAGTGGAACGGCCCCGATCGGACACCGACGAGAGATAACGGGTCAAGGGTATCTGTGAAAAATACTCCTCAGGAGAAAAATTCACAAATGCCTTGAAGTGATTATACCTTGAGGTAGAGGGAAATTAGAGGATCGCGACGGTATAAACGGAATATTTTTCGGA
>QANU01096773.1:25203-36679 GCA_003254905.1 Nissolia schottii | reverse complement strand
TCTAATGTAAAAACACTTGAACCTTCAATATGATGATCGGTTGATCGTTGCAATTCATCGGTTTTGTCTTTGCCTTTTTCTTGCTTTTTGTTTATGTTCTTGTCTTCATCAAAACCTAGCCATCAGAGGTCAGAGAAAGAATCTTCTTCACATAAACCACCTATCTTGTATAAGAAAATGATATTTGATGAATAATATATGACCATATATGTGTTGATGCTTTATGAGATATTGAATGATATTTATGTTAAGAAAAGGAAGATAAAGTACCCAAGGACGTGAACACTTCTGGTAGATGCCAGCAAGTGGAAGTACACCAATGGTTGATGCCAGACGGTGGAAATATACTCTTGTGTCATGTCATGAGGGAAGGCCAATGAGAAAGAAAGAATAAGACCACTTCTGGTCGTGTCATCAGGGCATGCCAGCAAGTGAAGGTCCAACTCCTGGTGGGGTCGTGAAGGCATACCCCTCGCCATTCTTTGATGTGGATGGTAATTCCTATCATTGATTGATGACTTATGCTATTGAGCTCTCGTGGTTGAAGCCATCAGGTTAAGTGCTCCTTGGTCGTCAACAGTATGGAATTGAAAGTATGTTGTAGCTGTATGGCCATAGCTGCAAAGGAGGATGTTAATAAGAAAGATAATGATTATAAGTTGATGCTTATAAGATAATGATTTTAAGAGGATGTTAATAAGAAAGATGATGATTATAAAAGAACCCTATACTCTTTCATGCATATGTAAGTGAGGTAGGTATAAGCTGATGTATGTGCAAGCAAAGTGCGAGACGATCCTAAAGTATGTTATAATGAGAACTTTGTGAGGAAGATTATTTCTCAGACCTTGATAGCTTGGTTTTGATGATGACAACAACATTAACCAAAAGCAGAAAAAGGGAAGACATAATCAAAGAACCGCAAAGCTCAACTGTTCATCACTGAAGGTTCAAGTGTTTTACCCTAGTGTCTAAATAGTTAGCATGTGTTATGATATTGTGGTTTATGGCTCAAAAGGTTTTCATCATAAACAAGGATAACACTTCTCTAAAACCCTAAAATCATTTAGCAACACTTTTGTAGGGTTTTCAATACTTGGAAAACATTTTCTACATGAGTAATTGATTACCCACTAGCAGTAATCGATTACCAACACGAAATTTTGAAAATAACTCAAATTTTATGTGAGTAATCGATTACCAATTTGAAGTAATCGATTACCACCTTAAAGAATTTGAAAATTGGCAGTTTCTAAGTGTGTAATCGATTACCACACTTGGATAATCGATTACATGCTCGAATGGATGTGTTTTTTCATGAAACAATGCGATGTTTGGCATCTGTATGCTATGGCAATGGTTCATGAACAGGCACCTCTGCCTATATAAGGTTGGAACTCATGCAGAACAAATACACAACACCAGAACTACAATCTTTCATCAATTTTACAAGTTCTAATAAATTTTCAAAGTTCATTTTCAATCCAAAAATCAGAAAGCATTGAGCCATAACTTTTATATCATTTGTGCTCTCTCTTCAGGATTATCCTTCCCTGAGTTTAGGATTGAGTCAAAAGCCATTGTACAAATACTTCTTCAATCTTTTACTGGTTGTAAACACCGTAGTGTTCGGTGTGTTTTCTGATTATCACCGTAGAGTTCGGTGAGGGCATTGTGTAACCAGGGGAACGGTTATGTTCTCTTGAAGTTGTCGGTGTAAGCGCCTCGGTTGTGAGGTTGTACACAACACAGTTTACATAGTGGAAAAATCCCTGAATCAGAACAGGGGACTTGACGTAGCCTTCTGTGGTTGAAGGTGAACCAGAATAAGATCTCCGGTGTGATTTCTCCTATCCCTACACTCTTTTATATTCAGAAATTTACATTTCCGCTGTATTAACATTATCAATCATTCTGTTTATTGCTGGGTATTGATCATAATTTAGGAATTAGGGTTTCAAACCAATTACCATTTTCAAAGAACCAAAATTGTTCGAAAACAAGAGAAACCTAATTCACCCCGTCTTAGGTTGGTCCCCTAAGAGCTAGGGCAAAGAATAAAAGACCTAGTAATGTAGGTAGATGATCAGAACTAGGTTAATCGGTAATAATACTAAGTAGGAATTTAGTGTATACTGTAACATCCCGATTTTTTTTCTTTATAAAAATTTCGCATAATTTATAATTTTGCCTAATTAAAAGTACAAAAGGGACGATTATTTGGACTGAGAAAATTATATAGAAAATTTATTTCTTTCAAATGCCAGTCAAAATAATTGTTTCTTGATCTCGCGGAGTGCCGCGAGGTCCGTGCCAATTTTCGCCGAAAACTGGAATTCTGGTAGGCGCCTAAGGTATATGTGAAATATACCCTCCAAGCAATAAATTCACAAATACCTCAACCAGACATACCCTCCTGACCAGGAAAATTCGTAGATCGCAGATATGTGTTCAAAATATTTTTAGGATATCCGTACACGAGCGAATTACGATCAAACATGATCGAAAAAGGAAACGTGGCATAACAACACGTGGAGTACTGATAAGTGCCCAATTTACACAATTTTCAATTCCTAAAATGGCACTTATTTGCATGTGTTTTAAAAGATTTGTCTAATGAATTCCCCTTATTTTGTAGGATTTCTAATATATTTTGGAAGATGGATGCAAGTGTAATTTATTAAGGAATAATCCCATGAAGAACGGAAGAAAATGGCAGAATTGGAAAAGAGCTTAAAGAGGAAATTCGAGCAGGACCGCTCAGCGGTACAGCACATTCGCTCAGCGCACTAGAGACAAAACACCGCTGAGCGGTGTTCCCTTGGCCGCTCAGCGGATGGACGTCGACAGCCACTTGCACTGGCACATTTAATGCTCTAGGCTGGCGCCAGGTTGGATGGCGGCGCCGCCCTGCAAAAGCTGCCGGAGCATTTATTACTCCGCGTGAAAGGATAAGCCGCTCAGCGATAGTGCGCCGCCGCCCAGCGATTAAGAGTTTATCGCTCAGCGAAGGTACCAAACCCGCTGAGCGATGGACCCCAAAATCTGCCTATAAATAGAGGAGGCTGAGGCTCATTCGAGGTATTCCATCCAACCCCCTCCATTATTCACTTCTTCACATTTTCTTTGTATTTTCAAAGCTTAGTTTAGTTTAGGTTAGGTTAGGAACAAAGACGAGGCTTGTGAAGGAGCCGGAGATTGAGGAAGCTTGGCGAAGCCATGGCCATGATAGCGTGGTAATGTGTCATGCTAAGTGTCTAAACCTTGCCTCCAAGATTCTCTTGTAAGATGGGTTCCTAACCCACTTTTTGTTGGGATTTTGATCATTATTGTAGTTGGCTTGTATCCATGTAACTATTACATGTGAATCTATCCTTTTCTTATGATTTGCTTGAATGGTTTTATGCTTAATGCTAGTCTTTGTTTAGTGTTTTGATTCTTGATTTGGGATTTAGTTGTATGAACGGAAGTTATGCTAATNCATTTCATCTAATCTTGTTGCCGTAACTGGAATAAAGGTTAGCCGTTTTAACATCTGGATTAATGCTGGCGTACTTTGTTAAGCTTGTGTGCGAAAGTGGCAGTTTAACAAAGGAAACCTATGATCTTGTCATGTGCGAAAGTGATGACAAGTTAAGAACTGGTGGCGGGCAATCAAATGATAGTTCTATGTAATAAGTAACTGGATGCATGAAACTATGATGTGATTAAAATTCCCAACAAGCTCCGGAACTACCTCCGATTTGTTTCCTATTTACTTTTATGTTGTTCATTTACTTATTTAATTATTAAAACAATTATCAAATCCTTCACTTCATTGTTTAATTAAACAAACTCAAGAACGGTATTTTTGCAACTATCTGTAGATTCGACTATACCCGACTATACTGCAATCGGATTCCTTTGGAATCTGAAAGCCGTAAAGTAGGATATATATAAATTTAATTTGAGCAACAAAATCATAGATAAGCTTTCTAAGAGATTGGCACAGTTGTGACAAAACCTAAGCTGGGTCAAGATCTTAGAAAGTGGTTAAAAAGGCTTTCATCAAGTACTCAGCCATCCTAATCCGAATCCTGTAGCTGGTGAATTATCCAACTTTTTTACTTATTAAATTAATTAATAAACAAGCTACAATATCGAAGCTAGAGTGGTTATAAATACCCCCACATGCCCCTAAATTTTTACCATTGAAGAACTTCTCAGTTTTCACATACTTTCCAGTACTAGTGGTACACAGTGCGATTTCACTACAGGCATCAGAAAAATTCACGAAGCACTTCCACGCTCTCAGGAAATTTCCCACTTAAATCCCACCAAGTCAGATTTTCGTTTAGAGGTGGGTAATCCAACCACCACTGTCTATGTGGATTTATATGATATTTTTTGTGTCCGGTTTTGGAAAAATAACTGAAGAAATGTTTCGTAGAAATTATAAAGAGGATGCTGTTAAAATTATGTTGGGTAGGTGTAATGCTAGAAAAGTATAACTGTGCTAGTTGGCTTCATGCAAAAATATTTTTTTACAAAGTTTCGGAGAACAAGTGACGCTGGAACGTGGTGTTACTCCAGGGCGTTAAGCGGTCCAGCCCAGGGCGCTGAGTAGTCCAGCTGTAACATCCTGCTTTTTCCCTTAACAAAGATTTCATAAATTAAACAAGGGAAACAATCCCTCACACAAGCCTTCGGGTTAAAAGTGTCTGTAGAAATAATTCTATTCATTTTCTTAAAATTCTGCAGACACTAAAACAGATCTTTTTTGTTCTCTAAGTGCAATAGCGGGTTTAAGGTATCTGTAAAATATATGGTTATGGAGGAAAGTTCACAAATACCTTAGATTAACTCAAATCCTATACAAGAAACATTAATGGATCAACTTAAGTTAGTGTCTTCGGATACCCGTACGCAGAACATCGGAACAGCTAACGACCAAAAATGATCAAACATGATCAGCATTTGGTTCCAAAGGGAAGAAGCAATTCGGCTAGCCTTTGAAGGAATCACAGGGTGTCCACATGCACAAAAGAACAAAATTTACAAGGCAAAGTCCTATAACCTTCCCTGGCGATTCATCATGTAGCATCCCGCTTCCTCCTCGGCGAAAATCTCGCTCGACAGCTGTTCAGCGATTCTCGTTGTAGGATAAACTATTAAAGATATAAACTCTTAGGTCAAATGTCTGTAGAAAAAATTCTGCTCAATTTTGGGAAATTCTGCAGACAGTAGAACGAACCCTTTCTGCCGTCTGAATACAATCACGCGTCTAAAGTATCCGTAAAAGGTACAGCTACAGACGAGAATTCATAAATACCTAAATACACCAAAATACATGGCCATGAAGCAGCCCACTTGGCTCAAGTCAACATTCAAAGTGGTGAGTCATGAAAATGACATTTAGGAAAAAGACAAAATATGGGTATTTTGGTAATTTTGGCCCTAAGGGAAAAATGGGAAAGGGATTTTCGACCAAGAGGCCTATAAATACCCCCCAAATCAGAAATTTTATGTAAAAATTGGAAAACCTTGCCAAAGCTCTGTCCAATTACACAATCGACCATTTTTCTATCAAATCTAAGACTCAGACACTTCATGTATCCAACCTAGTTCAAATTCTTCAGAAGTCCCCTAACCTAACCCTACAAAAGCCCTCAAAATCCCTAGAGAAAGCTTGGAAAGATTCATCCCAAGAAGATTTAGAAGCCATCAAAGCAAGCTAGAAGTCCTCAGGAACCACCAAAACCGGGAAAACGTGGGTAAACCAACATAATCACTGTCTATGTGATTTAGGATGTGTTGAGTTGTGTTTTGTGCTAGAAATACCTGTGGTTAGGATTCCTTTTATGTGACTTTGAGTTGTATATATATATATATATATATATATCGTTGAGGATTGTTTGGATCTGTTGATACTGTCTGTGCTTCTGTCAGAAGTTAGGAAAGCCTAAGCGGTAAACGGAACTATATCACTTTTTTATCAAGAACTGTGTGCTGGGATTTTTATCTTGAAAACCTAATGTTCTTTTTGGATTATACACGAAATTTTGAGTGGGGATGTCAAGTTTTATGATTTTTGGAGTCCCCGATGAATTTCTCAGCAAACAGGCAGAAAATAGGATTTTTATGGCAAAAGGGCAAAACGGAAATTTCACATCTTGGGACTGAAAAACTGGGTTTGTTTTTAGAAAATATGGGTGTAGAAATATCAAAAAACTTAAAGGCAAGTCTTGAGTCCATCGGGTTTTTGAGAACAAAAATTCCAAAGAAAACAGGCCATTTACGGGGGCGAAACGGAAATTTTGGGAAAAAGGGGAAAACTGGAGTTTCGTGGAACTGGGAGTGAAATATGACTTTTTAATCATCAAAAATGATCTTAGGGCTATCAAAAACCTTGGGGTAAGGTCTTGGACCTCTCCGGTTTCTGATCACTATTTTCTGATAGAAACCAGACGTTTGTTTACTAGTTACTAGTTTGATGTCTATTTATGTTCAAGAAAGGCTGGAGCATGAATTTATGTTCTTTATATATGTTGAAATTGATTAGGAAAGTAAGTTTCTTATTATTGTTAGAAATTGATGATTTATGTTAAGGATATGTTTAAACATTAGATGTTGAGCTATGTATGTTCTATGTGTTATGTGTTACATGAATATATGAATATGTGCTAGATGTGCTATGTATTTCATGAGGTAATTGATAGGAAATTATGAGATTTATGATGGAATTGATTTTTAGAACATGGAAGTATGTTAATTGTTATGAATTGAGGATTTATGTTTAAGGCATATGGACTGTTAACTGGAATGGACTGTATTGATGTTGACTGGAATGGACTGTATTGATGTATATCTTATGTGATTACGTGCCATGGAATGGATTAAGGAAAGTAAAGGAAAAAAGGAAAAGGGCATGATGTCATTAAGTCCCTAAAAGGAATAAAGGAGGTTAAAGGATTCTTTTCCTAGCTGTGCCACTAATCGGCAAGAAAGGCAAGCTGAATCCTGGGTATATCTCATCCCTAGCATAAGGATGGACTCTCTTATCGTTAGCTACTTAGGTTAAGCGTTGCCTGGTCCTCACGGTACTGAGACGGAAAGGAAGCTTGTGGCGGTAGGCCACCGTTACGGGGGGTTGAGCTTGAGTATGTGCTATAAGTGATATACAACTATACATAAGTGGATGCGCAAAGAAGCTTATAATTAAAATGGGCATGATTATAAGTGGACGCGCACGGAAGCTTATTAAGTGATTATGTGAACTATGTGATTATGTGACTTAGGAAGGAAGGTAGAGAACGGATGACTTAGTTAATGAAGAATAGGTTCCCCAGTCACATAGATAATTTAGATAAAGTTGCTCAGGCTTAGCATGAATATTAATAAATAGTAGGGATATAGCATAACTGTAACACCTAGAAAACCCTGAGCTGCCTGAGAAATCCCTTAATCCCTAAGGTTTCCCCACTGAGAGCGCTATGTTCTCACCCCACTCATCCATGACCTCAGGATTCGACAAAGGACAAGGAGAGGAGCCGCATGAGGAAGAACCCTCCCATGGGAGGATGGCTGAAGACTAGACGATTAGCTACTAGATTATATATGTGTACTTGTACTTCTATGTGACATTTGCACTTAATACTTATAATACTAATTAAGCATTTGCTTATGAATGTATGAAGGACCGTTGTTTGTTACCTTGGCATGTATTAATTATATCTTTATTTATAGTTAAGCATGCTATGTTTCCGCTCGCAATGTATGCTCTAACGCGACCAGGCTCCTAATTTACGCCATGTAACGTACAAAGAAAGTTTTAATTTGGTCCATATTTTGGGTAGCAATATTTTTTGAAGTATGAATGGGACTAAGTATTATCCCCACCAAAGTAGATAACAACTTAGCCAGCAAGTTTGTGACTTAATCGTAGGCTAGCTAGCTAGGGTGTTACACCAGCCAGGGCGCTGAGCGGCCTAACTTGAAGATCTTGAATTTTCATAACAATGTCATTATGGAATGTAATTGCAACAACATGTATCACAAGGACTCGGTCGTCATTAAGGTGTTAGGACGACTGTAGATAACTAGACTACAATCACCTAATATCCACAAAGATCATAACTAAACCCTAGGAAAAAAGGTAATATTCTTAAGAAAGGCTTGACCTCTAATGGTTTGGTATACCTTAAAGAAAAGGACGCAGTTATATGATTAGGGTTATTCCTTCTCTTGGCACGTCTACGGATAAGCCCCTCGCCAGTCCAGTAAGATGGATTGGTAAATAATTAAACGCAGGATAAAACCTGAACCAGGACTCTGGTAAAACGTAACGTGCCCCAAAGTAGTGGTAAGTCAAAATAAAGCACTCCCCATAGTCGCAAAACAGAACACAATACACCCCAAGATAGTGGCAAGTACAACGTATAATATGCCCCAAAATAGTTGGCATCACGAATACAACATCACAATTACAACATGCCTCAAAGTAGTTGGCATCACGATTACAACGTGCCCCAAAGTAGTCGGCACCACCAGTACAATATGCCCCAAAGTAGCTGGCATGAAACGTAAACGAGCCCCCATTTGCTCATGTCGTAAAGGCAGGCCCCTCACCCTTCCTAAGTTGGACGAGTGTAGGTTGTAGTTGCGACCACGACTACAAGAGTGGAAGGACGTAACTAAAAAGGACGCTGCCACAGAGCGCGCAAGAGAATACCCCCTCCTCATGCATAAAATATGAATGTATGTATGTATATATGTAAGTAAATATGTAAATGTGTACAAGTTATCATCGAGGGAACATCCTGAGACGACTAGTATGTAAGTTATAGTGACCGTGAGTAGGCGATCCGACATTGCCTAACTCAAACGAATACAGTTAATCAAGCACGAAACCCTAAGTATTATCAAGAATAGAAATCCCCAATTACCTAGTAAAGTAGAAAAAGCTACTCAGGACTAGGATGGATAATAATAAACAGTAGGGACTTTTAGTATGCATGACACCTAGAGATCTCCTGAGTGGCCTGGATCCTAACCGAGTAATGAAGCGATTGGTACGACCAAGGGTTTCCACTAAGAACGATCTGTTCTTACCCCACTCGCTTACAATTCCAGGAGAACCAAATGACTTCGCCGAAGAGAGCGGCCCTGCTACTGACCCGCACGCGGCAACGTAACCCCAAGATTGGGGTAATCACGGAGACGTGCACCTACGCACCTACTAACGCCCCAGTACAGACCTTACCTCTACTAGTGACGCCACTTCGACTACACCGAGCGACGACCGAGCGACTACATCGTCCGTGAACCCCATTTTCTGGATGAAGACCCAGGGGCGATGCCAGAAGACCCCATCAACCTGAGCGACGACAGTGACGAGGAAGCTCCCTGGCTGAGAGGCAGGTAGAGGTGGATCCTGCCTTACTCACCCCTCTAGCCAGACCCCGTGGTCGCAGGACCACTGCAAGGAAGAGGGTGACTCTGGTTTCACAGCGCCGGTTCGCCCAACGGGAGTTCACCACAGTTACAGCGGTGTCTAGCGGGGATGAAGAGGTGGAGGAGGACCCCGAGGAGGAGTTAGGAGCGTAGAACTGCAGGCATAAATCGTTTTCGAAGATAGTATGACTGTAGGAGTAGGAACTATGTATATAGACGCAATGGAAGAACCATGTAGAAAATGTATGATAAGACTATGACTATATGGCTAGACTCTAACAAGATAATGTACATTATAGTTGCTGTATATATATGTGTGTGTGTGTGTGGAACATTTTGACCGAGCTATTTGTACAAGTGCATGATATTTTGCAATTGTGTGTATGAGATTCCTATATCAGGAATTGTGCATTTTAAACAGCTACTTACACGCATGGTTTCTAATTTCCTAACACCAGTAGTTGCGTAAATAGTTTTAAATCGGCCCTACTTTAGTAAACCCCTATTTTAAAGATACTAGTGAATGAGGAAGAGTTCGCACCTCAAAAGACAACCACCTAGCCAGTATGGGTTATGACTTAAGCACAAGCCATCTAGCTAGGGTGTTTCATATACTGTGACACAGAGATCCCTGAACGGCTTGGATCATAAATGAGATAATTAGACTTCCCAGTAACCAAGGGTTCCTGAAACACCCTAGCTAGCTAGTCTATGCTTAATGTAACACACCTAGCTAACTATTTATGCTTAAGTCTATGCAACGCTCACTAGGTTGTTAAGTAGTTGATGGGAATACTTATAGTCCTTTGTTACTTTCGAAAGTACTTGGTTAGGGAAAATACAGACCATTTTTAAACTTTTTCTGCTTGTGATTTACTCTCAAAGTATGAGCCATGCATGAATAGGATACATGAAATACAAGCGATAGAGCCTTGGGCTTATGATTGTTAAGCAATTATAGCATAATCAGAGAGAAACAAACACGTAGTCCATCATATATATATATATATATATTCACAACAATTCACATAGTATTATAATAATTTACATATACACCACATGTCTGTCAAAATACAATGTACATTCCACAAAATAAAGGTTATCTAACGCGCAACGCCCTTTGCATGTCTTCGGCAGCTTCGAAGTCTAGCCTTACCGATACCGGCAGCCGGTAACAGTTCTTCATTGCTCCTCCTGCTGCTCCTCATAGCCTTCGTTTGCTCTTGGAATCATGAGGGAGTGGGGGTGAGAACATTCGTCCTCAGTGGGATACCTTAGCGTAGGGTTTACTTCTTTATCTCACTTATGAACCAGGCCACGCAGGAGATATCTAGGTGTTCATGCATACTACATTCCTACTGATTATTATCTTTGCCTACGTCCTGAGTAGCTTTATCTAGTTTACTAGGTGACGAGGAATTCTTATTCTTTTCCTTGTCTAGGTTTTCATGCTTATTTAACTTTATGCGCTTGCTCATATAGGTCGTCTCGGGCGTTCTCTTGACGGTACTTATACATCTTATCTCTTACATACATTTAATCGTTCATCACATACTTATGCATGGGGATTCTCTTATGTAACACCACTACTTTCAGCTTACGCTATAGTCGTAACACTGATTATAGGGTTGTTATCTGCTTGGTTGGGGTTACTTTTAGCCCCTACTTTTAGCTTGGAAAATATCACTTACTCGAAAATACGGACCGTTTCGAAATTTTTCTCGCTTCTTTACTAGTTTATAAATTAAGAGCCATGTGCGTCAATGAATTATACATGGATACAAGCGATAGAGTCTTATCAGACTTAAGCGATATCGTAAGAGAGAGTTGTCCCAAATATTTTATAATATATATAGATGTACACACAATCAATTGGTCCAGCATACAACTACATAGTTGAGTAATATTATAATTAACATTTACCACATTTAGTCGCCAATGACCTGATTAGACTGTGTGACTGTTACATGCTACACGTCACTCATCCCTGCTCTGCTTGCCTTTCAAACGGTAGCACTGGTTGCTCCTGTGCGATGTCTAGGCT
>QANU01096773.1:14017-24958 GCA_003254905.1 Nissolia schottii | reverse complement strand
GATAAAATAAAATATAAGACGATTAATGAACTTAAGTTTAGGCAGGTAAGAAATATGTTGGGAATTGAATTGTAATATTACTTTTGATGTAACCAATAACTCAGTTAATATGATCTATGAGTTCATGTGATTTTTCCGCCACCAGTTCTTAACTTAATCATCTTTCTCAAGCATGTTAAGTTCACAAGTTCTTTTATTAAGTTGTCAATGTCTCGCACAGACTCAACAAAATACCTTGATGTTAAAGCGGGTGTTAATGTGATTAGTTCGTGGTTCCCAGTTACGGCGGTTAAGAACTAAATGAATTGATCTAGGTCAAGTTCAAATAGTTGTAACTTTCGTTCACAATATTTAAACGTTTGAATCAAACTTAAAGAATAGCAAGATTGAAATTTAACTTGGTTTGTAACTTACTTAGAATAGCTTTCACTCAAACAAGTAAGTCTCAAGTTAAGAATCAAAATACCAAACATAAGTTAGCATTAGGTACAAGATCAATCATAAAAACCATAGAACTACATAGAATCATATTCATGAATTTAGACGGATACATAAAAGCAATAAAACGCATCAAATCCCAACAAAGAAAGGAGTTAGCTATCCATTGTCATGGATAGGTACAACTTACAAGGGTTTAAAGCAATGGTTGGTTGAGAAGAGAGGTGAAATGCTTCCACACGTCCACCACGGTTCACAACCGTTTTACAATCCGGCAGCACTTCCGTTAAGGAAAGCTTCTAAACCCTAATTTCCTACCTAACCCTAGCTTAGGAAAATATGGAATATGAGTGGGATGATGAAGGAGGAAGGAAGGAATGAGTGATGCCCCAAATGCCTCGGCCTCCCCTCTATTTATAGGGAAAATTTGAGCAGACCGCTCAGCGGGTTGGTACCGCCGCTGAGCGGTTCAGTATTGGGCAGACCGCTCAGCGGGTTGGTACCACCGCTGAGCGGTTCGGTAAAACTTGGCGGCTCATACGCGGCTTCATTAATGACGGTGGCGGCTTGGGTTGGCGCCAGGCTGGCGCATTTAATGCGCGGTCAAAGGCGGTTGTTGACATCAAACCGCTGAGCGCTTAAGCTTGCCCGCTGAGCGGTTTGTGCTTAATCCGCTGAGCGCTCGTGTCCATCCGCTGAGCGTTTACTGGTCAAGCCGCTGAGCGCTTGTGTGTATCCGCTGAGCGGTTGTGTTTTTACTTGCAACCTTCTTACTCTTTTGTCCTCTTTGCCTTTTGATCCATTCTTCTAGGGATTAATCTTTATTATTCTTCTTGTATCCCTCTTCCATAATATGTAATAAAACCTACAAAACATAATACTTTATTTAGGTAATTTGTTTAAAACATAAACGGATAAGTGCCATTTTAATTAATAAGAATTACGAAAATTAGGCACTTATCAAGGCTCAGAGGCTTCTGCTACAGTAGAATTTCTTATCCTCGTTCCAAGGTAAGTCCAGGTCCTCGCAGCATGCCTTAGGTTCCTGCCTGGAATCATAACGAAGTGGGGGTGATAAGTGCCCAATTTACACAATTTTCAACTATTAAAATGACACTTATTTGCGTATGTTTTAAAGAATTATCTAACCTAAATCCCCATTTTTGTAGGATTTATAATATATTCTAAAGATGGATGCAAGCACAATTAAATGAAGAATAATCCCTAAAGAATGGAGCAAAAGGGCAAAAGAGGAAAAAAGAAGTAAAATGATGAAATCAGGAGCATACCGCTCCGCGGTAGAGCCATCCTGCTCAATGCACGTCACGACAAAGGGCTGCTGAGCGGTGTACCCTTGGCCACTCAGTAGTGATGCCCACCGGAGCCACTTGCTGCCAGCGCATTTATGACGCCAGCTGGCGCCACCCTGGTATTGCGGCGTCGCCCTGACATGTCGGCGCCGCCCCTGTAAAAAGCTGCCAGCACATTTATTACGCCACGTGAAATGATCTTGCTGCTCAGCGATAACGCCTGGCCACTCAGCAGACTAGCCTTTACCGCTCGGCGATGGTGCCCAAACAGCTGAGCGGTGCCCTTGGATTTTGCCTATAAATAGAGGAGGCTGTGCCATTCAAGAGGACATCCCTAGACACCCCATATACATCCATTCTCCCCTAAAAACTTTATTTCTCTTGTATTTCAAAGCTTAGGTTAGTTTAGCAACAAAGAGAAGGCTGGTGAAGGAGCCAGGAGATCAAGGAAGCTCGGCGGCCGCTGTCATGATAGCGTGAGAACGTGTCATGGTAAGCGTCCAAACCTTGCCACTGAGATTATCTTGTAAGATGGATTTCTAATCCTCTTGTTGTTGGGATTTTTATGAATATTGTAGTATGATTGTATCCATGTACTTTTGCATATGAATTCATCAGTTTCTATGATTCGCTTGAATGATTTTATACTTAATGCTAGCTATGGTTTAGTGTTTTGATTCTTGAATTGAGACTTACTTGTATGAACGAAAGTTATACTAATTAAGTTGTAACCAAATTAAGATCAATATTGCTATGCTAAGCTAGATTCTAGCTCGAAGGTTGTGAACGAAAGTTACAATCATTAGAGTCGGATCTAAATCAATTCATCTAATCTTAGTTGCCATAACTGGAATAAGGATTAGTCGTTTGAACATCTGGATCAACGCTGGTGTACTTTGTTAAGTTTGTGTGCGAGAGTAACAGCCTAATAAAGGAAACCTGTGATCTTTTCATGGCGAAAGTGATGAATAAGTTAAGAACTGGTGGTGGGCAATCTATGAAATGATGATTCTGTTGTAATAAGTAACTGGATGCATGAAACTATGATATGATTCAATTCCCAACAAGCTTTCGGATCTACCTCTGATTTGTTGCATATTTATTTTTATGTTGTTTATTTACTTATTTAAACTATCAATAATTTACCAATCCTTCACTTCATTGTTTAATTAACTAAACTCAAAAACGGTATTTTTGACACTCCCTTTGGATACGACTATACCCGACTATACTGCAATTGGATCCCTTGTGGATCTGAAAGCCGTAAAAAGATATATTATTTTTAATGACTGAGAGTGTAAATAAGCTTTCAACAAAAATTGGCGCCGTTGCTGGGGAGTTGCGTCAAAAATACATAGCTTGAGTTTTGTTTAATTAAGCAATTGTGAATATTTGTAAATTACTGTATAGTTTCTTATTTTGTTATAAACTCTCTTGTTGTAATCTTATTGGCTAGTGTACATTTCTTTAGCTATTGCGAGGTAAAGCTTCAAAAGATCAATTGTTGTTCGACCCTGAGATTGAAGCTATTACAAGGAAAAACAGGAAAAAGAAGAAGAAACAACTAGCCAAACAAAGACAGGAACAAAAAGCAACATCTTCATCATCAACCTTTTCAGAAAACAACCAAGAAAAAGCCATGACTGACAACACGGGAGCTAGTGACAATAGGGGTTAACTTCACCCCTAGGAACATAATAAGAATGAGCAGAACCACTGGAGCTCAACGATCACCTCAGATGCAACCTGGCCTAGTACAATTAACGTATGCTAACCCATTTGCAAGTTTGGATCATGAGGATCCTTATGCTCATTTAACTAAGTTCTACGAACTCTGTGGGACCACGGGAATGTCGGAAGCTGACGAAGAATCTGTCTTCTTGAGGATGTTTCCCCTGACGCTGATCGAAAAAGCCAAAGAATGGTTGCTGGATCAACCACAACATGTCTTGTCAAACTTGGATCAATTGGAGGAGAAGTTCTGTGCAAGGTATTTTTCTCAGTCCAAATATATGGACTTAAAAACTGCTATTTCCACTTTTGTGCAGGCACCAGGAGAAAGCCTCTGTGAGGCTTGGGAGAGGTATAAATCCATGTTGAGGAAATGCCCCAATCATGAGTTCGACGCACGAACACAAATTCATATCTTCAGAAACGGGCTCTAACAACAGCACAAACTTATGCTTGATGCTACAGCAGGTGGACAAATAATGTCCAAAACACCTGAAGAAGCCATCTCTATCATTGATTCCATGGCCTTGACGGACCAACAAGGCCAATACCACAGAGGACCCAAAAGAGGAGGCATGCTTGAATTAGGCACAAACGATGCAATTCTTGCTCAAAACAAGCAACTCCAACAACAAATAGACGAGGTGAAAAAGACCCTAAGCGAGCTGCCGAAGCAAATCAGAGAAGCTCGCGATTCCAAAAAGCAGCAGGTATTTCAATGTGAAATTTGTAATGGTGACCACCCGTCTAGTGCTTGTCATTTCAGGGAAGAAGAAGTCCACTTCCTTGATAACCAGCAGAGGCCGCCTTATCAGAATAACTTTCAAAGAGGGCCAAACTTTCAGCCATGGAGGCAAGAGGCAGGACCTTCATTTAGCAAAGCTCCGCAACAGCCATACCAACCACCCTGCCCATATCAGAATCAGCCGGCAGTGTATCCAAATTCCAAATTAGAGGAGACATTGAATCAATTTATGCAATAAACGATGCTTAATCAAAAGAACAATGAAACCACTATCAGGATTTTGGAAATACAACTAGGACAGCTGGCCACTGATATAGCGGATTTGAAGAAAAGTAGATTCACGGCCAACACAGAACTAAACCCAAAGGACTCTTGTCGCGGAAGGAGAGTTGATGATGAAAAGGTAACTAAAAAGAAACAGGCGTCGAGCTAACGACGTAAAAAAAGCGCTTCCTGGGAGGCAACCCATTGTTTGTGAGTTTTTATTATTTTAGTAGTTTATGAATTTTAAGGTGTTAGAATATGTTTTTATGAAACATGGTGAAAAAGAATGCTAAAACTCGAAATGAACCAAATCAAATTCAGGGAACCGCTCAGCAGAACCCATGTATCACTCAGCGAAAGCATTTTATAGCTCAGCGGCCTGAAACCGAATTTAGCATTCTGTTTTCCAATTGAATCAAGAATTAAAAAGGTTATCTAAATCATGTAATTGGGTTTGAAATTCGAAAGTGCTAATCTTTTTCACTAACGCTAAACTCGAAGCACTTTGATTTTAAACCTAATGACTGATTTTAAACCTTTCAAACAATTGTCTGAGAAAGGTGCACATGATTTAAGTTGGGAGCAAGATTCTTAGCTGGTTTAGAAATGGAAAATTTTGAAGAATAGAATCTTTTTAAAAGCACCCTTAATCAAAACTGCGAACTTGAAAAAGAACAAATGTTTCATTTATTGAATCAAGAACATTGTGGGAATTTCTGACCACAATAGTGGCAACTTCTGACCACATAAGCGGGAAATTCTGTCTGCAAAAGAATTCAAGATGAAAACATTATCTTTTAAAATTTGATCATATGATTTCTCTAATGCTTGCTATGTTAGTCCTTGGAAAAGGAATTTCTAATTGTTTTGCAGGCCTCAAAGCAACAAGAAAGACCTTCCAAAGCATTGTAAAAAAAAAAAGAGAATCAATTTTGAACAGACAAAGAGGAAGAAGAGCATGATTCTTCGGAGAAGATGAGCCTCTATCTCCTCAACAAATTGAAGCAAAAGTAGCCCAAGAAGGCTACATCAAGGGAACTTATTCACCATAACCAGGGATCATCTTTAATTTTCTAGCATCTTAATTAATTTTCTTTAGTTAGCTTAATATGTGCTTAAGACTTGTTTGTTTAAGAACAATGCTGACTATTAGTTTATTTTGCTTGAGATTGATACATGAACAAACACATCATGAATTGAATTGTTTCAGTATCCATAATAGACCTTTGTGAGTACATAGATATCATGAACATGTCAATATGCACCTATCTACTTGAACATAACCTTGACAGTGTTTTTAAATCAAGGAAATGAAACCTAACCCGTGAGGAAGTGAGCCTAAACACTAACTGAGATAGAGAGAATCACCATTGTTTTGCACAATTGAATTTGTTTGAGTCTCTAATTTTGCTAAATGTATGGAAACAATAGGAAATGATCAAGGCATTCTGTTCATTAAAAATTAAACCCACTTGGCCAAATAAAGCCTATCCTAATTAGGAATATCCTTTGATACCCCATTTGAGCTTAACATGAGAACATTCTTGGTTGTTACATAATCTCTGAGCCTTAAAAAGAAAAACAATAACTTCCCTTAATTTCTACATTAAGAGAGTATTCAACTGGATTATGTGCAAAGATCTAAGTCAGGGGGAGATAAGGATAGGTAAAAGTGGGAGCAAACAAAAACGTTGAATCAAAAGAAGGAATTGAGCAGAAAAAGAAGAAAAATCTTATTCCCAATCCCAAAACAAAAAGCAGAAAAAGAAAAAGGATTGAGGAAAAGAACAAGAAGAAAAAAGGGAAAGAAACAATGTTAAACAAGTGACAATAGGATTTGGTTTACAATGCTCTCTAAATTAGACATACTTGCATACCCAGAAAAACCAAATTTCCTTGTAGCCTGGCCACGTTACAACCCTCAAAAGACCTTCTGTGATCCTTGAATGACCAAACTATTGGATTGAATTATGAGACAGGTAACAAATTTAAATTGTTGTGATTCAATGGTGACATTGAGAAAAACACTCACCTTGAATTGGTCCACCGACCATTGTGTGAATAAAGATAATTTCCTTGATGGAAAAGACATTAGATAGTGTGATTTGTTTATGACATTCAAGTAATTGTGCATTTGATTAATGTTAAGGTTGCTCTATGATATCTCACAGGTCTCAAGCATGAACTATCTGAATTATTTCAATAACTGATTGTTCATAAACATCGATCTTTTGTAAAATAAATTCTATTACCTCTTGTTTGAGGACAAACAAGGTCTTAGGTCAGGGGGAGTGATAAGTGCCAAATTTACACAATTTTCAACTATTAAAATGGCACTTATTTGCGTATGTTTTAAAGAATTATCTAACCTAAATCCTCATTTTTGTAGGATTTATAATATATTCTAAATATGGATGCAAGCATAATTAAATGAAGAATAATCCCTGAAGAATGGAGCAAAAGGGCAAAAGAGGAAAAAAGAAGCAAAATGATGAAATCAGGAGCATACCGCTCCGCGGTACAGCCATCCCGCTCAGCACACGTCACGACAAAGGGCCGCTGAGTGGTGTACCCTTGGCTACTGAGCGGTGATGCCCACCGGAGCCACTTGTTGTAGGCGCATTTATGACGCCAGCTGGCGCCACCCTGGTATTGCGGCGCCGCCCTGACATGCCGGCGCCGCCCCTGTAAAAAGCTGCCAGCGCATGAAATGATCACGCCGCTTAGCGGTAACGCCTGGCCGCTCACCGAACAAGCCTTTACCGCTCAGCGATGGTGCCCAAACCGCTGAGCGGTGCCCTCAGATTTTGCCTATAAATAAAGAAGGCCGTGGCATTCAAGAGGACATCCCTAGACACCCCATATACATCCATCCTCCTCTAAAAGCTTCATTTCTCTTGTATTTCAAAGCTTAGGTTAGTTTAGCAATAAAGAGGAGGCCGGTGAAGGAGCCAGGAGATCGAGGAAGCTCGGCGACCGCTGTCATGATAGCGTGAGAACGTGTCATGGTAAGCGTCCAAACCTTGCCTCTGAGATTATCTTATAAGATGGATTTCTAATCCTCTTGTTGTTGGGATTTTGATGAATATTGTAGTATGATTGTATCCATGTACTTTTGCATATGAATTCATCAGTTTCTATGATTTGCTTGAATGATTTTATACTTAATGCTAGCTATGGTTTAGTGTTTTGATTCTTGAATTGAGACTTACTTGTATGAACAAAAGTTATACTAATTAAGTTGTAACCAAGTTAAGATCAATATTGGTATGCTAAGCTAGATTCTAGGCTTGAAGGTTGTGAACGAAAGTTACAATCATTTGAGTTAGATCTAAATCAATTCATCTAATCTTAGTTGCCGTAACTAGAATAAGGATTAGTTGTTTGAACATCTGGATTAACACTGGTGTACTTTGTTAAGTTTGTGTGTGAGAGTAACAACCTAATAAAGGAAACCTGTGATCTTTTCATGCGCGAAAGCGATGAATAAGTTAAGAACTGGTGGCGGGCAATCTATGAAATGATGATTCTGTTGTAATAAGTAACTGGATGCATAAAACTATGATATGATTCAATTCCCAACAAGCTTCCGGATCNTGATTTGCTTGAATGATTTTATACTTAATGCTAGCTATGGTTTAGTGTTTTGATTCTTGAATTGAGACTTACTTGTATGAACAAAAGTTATACTAATTAAGTTGTAACCAAGTTAAGATCAATATTGCTATGCTAAGCTAGATTCTAGGCTTGAAGGTTGTGAACGAAAGTTACAATCATTTGAGTTGGATCTAAATCAATTCATCTAATCTTAGTTGCCGTAACTGGAATAAGGATTAGTCGTTTGAACATCTGGATTAACGCTGGTGTACTTTGTTAAGTTTGTGTGTGAGAGTAACAACCTAATAAAGGAAACCCGTGATCTTTTCATGCGCGAAAGCGATGAATAAGTTAAGAACTGATGGCGGGCAATCTATGAAATGATGATTCTGTTGTAATAAGTAACTGGATGCATGAAACTATGATATGATTCAATTCCCAACAAGCTTCCGGATCTACCTCTGATTTGTTGCCTATTTATTTTTATGTTGTTTATTTACTTATTTAAACTATCAACAATTTACCAATCCTTCACTTCAGTGTTTAATTAACTAAACTCAAAAACAGTATTTTTGCAACTCCCTGTGGATACGACTATACCCGACTATACTGCAATTGGATCCCTTCTGGATCTGAAAGCCGTAAAGAAGGATATATTATTTTTAACGACTGAGAGTGTGAATAAGCTTTCAACAAAAATTGGAGTGCTTATAGGCTTTCAACAGGGGGTACTTCGGGGAATACCTATTCGTTTAGCTTCAATTATGATTCTGCCGCTCAGGAGGTCTCTAGGTGTCAAAAAATACTAATACCCCTATTGATCATTATCCATACTAGGCCTGAGCAGCTTTATCTACGTTACTAAGTGATCGTGGGGAAATCTAATATTTCTTAACCTAGTTATAGAGTCTCGTGCTTGCTAGCCTATGCCGTCAAGGCCTTGTGTTACTGCATCACGTACCCACTTCTTTCTACTCGAGATGTCACCATGTGACGTTCATTCCACGTACATACATATACATATAGCATTCATCAAGTAACATTCATGCATGTCTAGGGAAAGGGGTTCTCTTACACGCCTATGGCTGCGTTTTTTTCGTTGTTGGGTGCCCTCACTCCCTTGCTGACTGCGAGATCGTCATCCCGTACATTCACAACACACTTACAACCATTCAACTGATAAAATGGCGGGAGTGTACCCTGGTGGTAGCACTGGAAAATGAGGGCTCGTGTGCGTCCGAGCTATGGGGACGACTTCTCGGTGTCCGAATTTCGTGCACAACTTTTCTGGTGTCCGAACTGGTGGACATGATATGCAGTTGTCCGAACTATGTGGACATAGTACTCGTCTTTTAACCGTCATGACGTAAAAGCTCTTGTTCTGTTCCTTACTTTCTTTTCTCTCTTTTCTTTTTTTTATACCGGGTTGAAACTCGCGTTCAGATTGCTGTCTGCACATCATAATCATAAACCAATCCTTCTTGCTAGACTGGGAAGGGGCTTGTCAGTATGACGTTCCAAGATAAGGATTTCCTATTACATAACTATGTCATAACTTCGGGCTACTCCGACCCTCTGTGGTCGGGGCCCGTCTTTAGACTTAACTGGTTTCCTAGGTTCATTCTTTATCTTAGTACAATTAGGTGACTTTAACCTCTGGTTATCTATAGTAATCTGAAGCCTTACTGACGACCGAATCCTCATGATGCATATTATTTAAAAGTACAACATATAATCACATAATTATTTACTTCCTTGTAGGTATACTTCCAAATACTCAGTGTTGGGTTAGAACGTGCGGGCTCATGAGAACTCCTCGGTTCAAAGTTAACTTAGTAACCTAGGATTCCTTAGGTCGTTTAGCTCCCTGGCTAGGTTGCTCAACGCCCATGTAGGACTCCCTGGCTACTCAGCCATCCATGTGCCAAACCTTTCTCACAGGTTCAGGTCAGACAACTTAGCGCCAGGGCTAGGCCGCTTAGCGTACAGACCAAAAGACAAGCTTAGTGGGTCAACTCAGGGTCAAGCAGCTCAGCGCTCGATCCTGCATGAGGCCGCTCAGCGGGCTTGTGTAGCCGCTCAGCGTTTCATTCTATGCTAGGCCGCTCAGCGGGCCTGTGGGGCCGCTCAGCGGACTAAGTCACAGGGCTAAAAATGAAAGTTTTTTTCTCAGTGCTTACTGAGGCTTCCTACACAGTTCCAACTAGCACAGTTATATTTTCCTAACCTCAATTTCTAAAAGTCCTTCATGCATCTTTAACTCAATATTTTTCTGATAACATTTCTAATTTTTCCTACTCAAAAATACATACATAAACGTACAGATAAAACCCACATAGACAGGGGTGATCAGACTATCCACCTCCAAATCTAGTTTGAAAACGGTAGAAGTGATGAGGAAAATTTCCTGAGCACTCCCATGACGATCCTGCTATTTTTCCTGCGTCTGGTAGCATAACAGCTGTGCACAACCGGAGCAACAAAGAAAAAGAACGAAGCAGCAAGTGAAGCAAATTGCTTCAGAAGGAAAAATGAATGCAAATGGCGTCAGGGGGCTATTTATAAGCAGCCCCCACCGCCTAAATACATATACATATACATATATATATATACACATATACATATATATATATATATATTATATAACTATTATTATATTATATATATTATATAGGGTTAATTATGTTTTTAGTCCCTGTAAAATTAGAAAGTTTGATTTTAGTCCCTGCATAAAAGTTTTAGTCCCTCCAAAATTGTAAAATTAGGTTTTAGTCCCTGGGGTGGGGTGAGGGCTGACGTGGCGCTGACGCGGTGCACCACGTGGGATGCCACATGGCATAACCCCAAAACCCAACC
>QANU01096773.1:0-13457 GCA_003254905.1 Nissolia schottii | reverse complement strand
GGTCGGGTCAGAATTGGGTTCGGGTCATGGGTCTGGGTTGGGTTTTGGGTTATGCCACGTGGCGCGCCGCTACCCTCACCCCACCCTAGGGACTAAAACCTAATTTTACAATTTTGCAGGGACTAAAACTTTTATGCAGGGACTAAAATCAAACTTTCTAATTTTACAGGGACTAAAAACATAATTAACCCTATTATATATTATTATTATATTATTATATTTACTATTTATTAGGATTATTTTAATATATAATAAAATATTATAATCATATATATATATATATAAATATCCCTGCCACGGTTGGCAGGGGATATGGCTTCAGTTCAATTTTAATCATGGTTGATCGCATTTTGTCGTTTGCAGTCCCGGTACTTCGCCTACCACTATCTGAAAAATATTCCGGACGCACCCTCGCGATCTACTAATTTTCTTTATTAGTAGTTTGGGTTCGGTGGAGGTATTCTTGGAATTATTATTTTATTAGTATATTTTACGGTCACTTTGGGTATCCGAAAAAATTCCCGATTGGTCTGAAAATCGTCCTTATTCTCAGGAAAATCCGCGAGATCGCGAAACCCCAATTTTAACTGCAATTCTCATGAGTTACAGGTAATAATTTAATTTTCTCGCCTCCCTGACCGACTTATAATTATTTATTATACTAAATCTCTGCATAGTGAAAAAGCGAGATGTTACATTCTATCCCCTTACTGGAATTTTGCCTCGAAATTCCTGCGTGGGAAAATCCTCGGGTCTTCCGCTTTCCCACTAAGGCTTTTACCTATTACCATTCTGACCTTAACTGCTCCTATCAGCATCTTGCTCCCGTTTGTACCCTAACTCGTCTCCACTCTAAGGCTCACCCAATTATCCTACGTCCTCACGAACGTAATCTTTCATACTTTCCTAGGTAAGACCTGGCTTGCATCCGTCACTCTTATACTTAATCCCCTTGATTTTCATTCAATCTCCTTAAATTTATGCTTATACTTACACCCTATTCGTGCCCTTACCTAATTTTTAACCTAATTCATATTCTATCTTCATATCCTCGTTAAAGACTTATCTATTCCACCTCCATGCTTAACCTAACTTTATACCCTCTCATACCCTATTCTTTTAATTCCCTTCTTCTCCACACCTGCTCACTAAGCCTTTTTCACCTTCAATTCCCAAAACTTAGTCTCTCTAGCTTTTACTCTCCAAACAGAATACACTTGAGAACTCAGACGCTCCTATCAGTTACCTAAATTCTCTCATCTCTTGCGCACCTTCTAAATTGATTCATGTAGGGTTTGAAAAGGTCGCCCTCTCCTCTAGTTCTACGAGACGTTTCCCCGCTTGGCCCTCTTCCTTCTGTCTCCCTCACTACCTGCTACGGTCAGGCTTCTTGCTGACCTCTCCAAAATCTAGCACCTGTCCACCCCAATCGCATAGTTACGCACATCTATGTGAATGGCAGATGCCTGCCTCTAAAGCTTCCCACCTCTAAAATAGTTCGTATACGGATTTATTATGCGAAATCCTTGATAAGAGAAAAATGGGATGTGACATCGTACGCTTCTGGCCATACTTGGGGACCGGGGTCGCATATTTCTTGTTACCTTTAGTCCGCCACCTTTGTAACTGTGGTCGTCCGGCTACAACCGCTTCGTTTCCCGTACTGACGACGACCAAGTAGCGCTTTAACCTGAGTGGTTGCAAACCACTAATGGAGAACTTGGATCCATTTATTGACTATCAGTAGGGCAAACCATCCACCTTGCGGGACGACGCAGGGCTCGTCCTTTCAACACAACCAGGCGTATACTCACACAACATCATCATCATTATCGTTTAGGTGTGACGTCACCCTCATTCATTCATTCTTTCTTTCTTTCTTTTCGTTTAACATCATTGACCAATCCATCTTGTTGGACTGGTGAGGGGCTTGTCCATAGACGTGCCAAGAGAGGGACTTCCTATCATATAACTATGTACTTGTCTTAAGGTACACCGAACCCATAGTGGTAGGAACCTTCTTAAAACATCACTTGTTCCTGTTGAAAGCCAAATGTTAAACTTTCTTCAATCTTGACGTAGTCTGGTTTCCCACAACTGTACCAATTTAAATGAAAGCCAATTTGCACTTTTGTCGTTCAAAATAAATATATATCCTCCTTTACGGCTTTCAGATCCACAAGGGATCCAATTGCAGTATAGTCAAGTATAGTTGAATCTACAGAGAGTTGCAAAAATACCTTTCTTGAGTTTAGTTAATTAAACAATAAAGTGAAGGATTTGATAATTTGTTTGATAATTTAAATATGTAAATAAATTAACAACATAAAAGTAAATAGGCAAAAAATCAGAGGTAGATCCGGAAGCTTGTTGGGAATTGAATCATATCATAGTTTCATGCATCCAGTTACTTATTACACAGAACTATCATTTCATTGATTGCCCGCCTCCAGTTCTTAACTTGTTCATTGCTTTCGCACATGAAAAGATCACAGGTTTCCTTGGTTAAACTGTCACTTTCGCACACAAGCTTAACAAAGTACGCCAGCGTTATTCCAGATGTTAAAACGGCTAACCTTTATTCCAGCTATGGTAACAAGATTAGATGAAATGATTTAGATCCGACTCTAATGATTGTAACTTTCATTTACAACGTTCAAGTCTAGAATCTAGCTTAGCATAGCAATATTGACATTAACTTGGTTATGACTTAATTAATATAACTTTTGTTCATACAAGTAAGTCCCAAATTAAGAATCAACACACTAAACAAAGCTAGCATTAAGCATAAAATCAATCATGCAAATCATAAGAAAACTGATAAATTCATATGTAATAGTGCATGGATACAATCATACTACAATATCATCAAAATCCCAACAACAAGAGGATTAGAAATCCATCTTACAAGAGAATCTTAGAGGCAAGGTTTGGACGCTTACCATGACACGTTATCACGCTATCATGACAGCGGTTCGCCAAGCTTCTTCGATCTCTTGGCTCCTTCACCAGCCTCCTCTTTATTGCTAAACTAACCTAAGCTCTAAAGTACAAGAGAATGGAGTGTTTTGTGGAGGGAAGAGGGTGTATGGATGAATGGTTCATGAATGGCACAGCCTCCTCTATTCATAGGCAAAATCTGATGGCCATCGCTCAGCGGTTTGGCTACCACCGCTGAGCAATTTAGTTGTTATCGCTGAGCGAATAGGCTTAATCGCTCAGCGGCATAATCATTTCATGCGGCTTAATAAATGCGCCGTGTAACATCCCGAATTTTCCTTAGGGAAATAATTGTAAAACATAAATATTTAATTAATTTTCTAATCATGATTAGGGAATTAAAATGGGAAACTAATTAGAATATCTCTAGGAAATAAGACGTGTCGCGGCAGGAAGTTCGGCAGACAACCGAACAGTCGTTGTTTGCCGGCAAAATTTTCTGACGCGCCAAAGGTGTCTGTGAAAATAATCTCCCGGAGAAAAATTCACAAAACACCTTTAAATATTAATACCCTTAGGTAGAGGGGAATTAGAGGATCGCGACGGTACAAACGGAATATTTTTCGGACGACCGTGCGCGACGCACCGACACTGCGAGCGATAAAACACGAGCGAACCGGGACCGGAAGAAAATGAAATCTCAGCAGATAAGATGAGGGCTGCACGGCTAGGAGAGCGGATTTCTTGTACAAAAATTAATTCCCCAAAAATGTGCTTCAAAAGTCCCATCACCATACCTTTCTTACACATGCCCATACCCACCCATACCTAAGCCCATGCCTTACACTATTCACCACCTTCTCTTTATTCCAAAAATCAATTAATTTCCCTCACAATCTGCCCTCCAAAACCAAGCTCTTCTCCCCCATTTCACAAGAGAGATTTCATCTTTCATAGTCTTCAAACACACACACCAAGCCAAGCTCCAAGAACACCCAACACCAAGCTTCAAGCCAAGCATTCTTGCCACCCTCTTCCACCTCCCAAGAACCGAGGTACAGCCCCTCAAGTCTCCTCATCCTTCTTCATCTTCTTCCTTCCAAAATCAAGAGGAACAACCTCTTCCCCCTCCACCTTGTTCGAGTTCTCACCTTGGAGAAAGGAAGCTCAAGCTTTGGGAAGCAACAAGGCTTGTGGACTTCACTCCCAACTTTCCTCACCACCACCAAGTTTTCTACAGGTGGGTAACTATGCATAAATCACCTTCCTTGGTGATCTATATGTGGTTATGTTGAGTATGTGATATAATGCTTTTGTTGTTAAAGATTTATTGAGAATAAATATTCTGTTACCTGTTGTTTGTATTTCATGTGTTTTATGATTTATGAATGTTCTTGTTGATGCTGTATATCGCTGGGTCATGTGGGGTTTTGAGATGATTGTGAGAACATGTGAGGAAATGAGAGAAAACCAGCCACAGAGAGTAAGCGCCGAACGGGGTCCGCGGAGGATCCCTAGAGTGACTGAGGGGAGTCCGAAGAAAAATGTTGAGCAGCACCTGTGATGGTATTAAGTTGTTCCGTGGATAGTGACCGAGGGAGTATAGAGTTGCTGAGTAGGGTTCTGCGGAGGATCCCTGAAGAGTAGAGAGGGTTACGTGAAGTTGCTGAGCGGTACCAGGAATGGTGCTGAGTGGGGTTCCGCGGAGGAACCGGGAGTGCTGAGTAGGTCATGTGAAGAGTGCTGAGTGGGCACCAAGAATGGTGCTGAGTGGGGTTCCGCGGAGGTCCCCTAGAGTTGTAGAAGAGTTCTCCCCAAGCTGTTTAGTGGAGTCTAGAGTTGCTGAGTGAGCACCAGCAGTGCTGATGGGTTCCGCGGAGGATCCCTGGAGTGCGGCGCTGAGTGGGTTCCGCGAAGGACCCCTGGAGTGCCGGGAGAGTGGGTTCCGCGTAGGACCCCTGGAGTGTTGAGAGGGTTAAGCAGAGTGCTGGGTGGGTTCCGCGAAGGACCCCCGGAGTGCTGGGAGAGTGGGTTCCGCGGAGGATCCCTGGAATGTTGAGAGGGCTACGTGAAGAGTTCGGAGTGTTTTCCGCGGAGGTTTATGCGTTATTATTATTTAAAGTAATATGTATAACTGAAATATGTGAACTATGTGATAAAGTATGTTCATGCATTATGATTATTGAAAGTAATATGTTAGCATGCCATGCATCATGATAAGGTACATTCAGAGGACTAGAAGTTAATCAGGTAATGAGTAAAGATTATAATGGAAATGAACCTTAGGGAACAAGTCATGTCATATTATGTGCGGAAGAAGAGAAGAAAGAAGAAATGTTATGAGAAAGTTAAGATGAGAATATAAAGAAATGCTATGAGAAAGATAAGATGATAATATGCTGAAATGATATGAGAACGAAAGAAAAGAGGAAAGAATATGAGAAACAGAAAGAAAAGATGATATGCTGAAAGAATATGAGAAAGAGAAAGAAAAGTTGATATGCTGTCGGTAGGTAGCTGGCAGCGGGTTCACTCTTCTGTCGGTAGGTGGCTGGCAGGAGAGATGAACCAATTAGCACAACCCTCCTGTCGGTAGGTAGCTGGCAGGATGCGGGGTCACTTCCCTGTCTGCAGGTGGATGGCAGGGAAGGGGACGATGGTTGTTGTCGGTAGGTAGCTGGCAACGGATTCACAGAGATGAATCAAATATGATTATGCTGATAAGTGTTGTCGGTAGGTAGCTGGCAACGGATTCACAGAGATGAATCAAATAAAGAAAAGAATATGAAAGGCTGAAAGCAAGAGAAAAGCATGAAAGAGTAAAGTATAAAAGAAGGAAAGAATTATAGTATGTGATATATGCTTGAATGTATGTATGTATGCAATGTATGTGATAAGGTATGTATGGAAGTATGAACAAATAAGAAGATGAGTAAATAAGTAAGAAGATAAATGAATACGAAGAAGATAAGTAAATATGATGTTAGTACCGTCAAGAGAACGCTCGAGACGGCTATGTATGTATAAGCGAATGAAAGTAACAAGCACGAGAACTTAGTAAGAAAGATTAGTTCCCCCCTATCACCTAGTAATGTAGATAAAGCTGTTCAGGACTTTAGGCCAGATCATAATCAGTAGGAATGTTAGTATGCATGTTCACTTAGAAACACCTGAGCGGCGGAATCATAATTGAGTAGAAAAATAAAGAACGATCCCCAAGGTTACCCACTGAGGACCCAAGGTTCTCACCCCCACTCCTTTATGATTCTAGGATGGCACGACATGTACGCCGAGACGGAGCCGGTATCGGAAGACATGCAGAGATATGGACGTCAGAGGATTCTGAGGAAGCGACGAACAAAGACTTCTGTTTCATGTTTTAGATTAGCTTAAGGGATTAGGTGCTCCCTTAGCTCATATGGAAATGTATTATGACTTGTATACTTGACTTTATAATTATGTATTATTATTTGACTGTGCAACTATGTGATGGACCGAATAGTTATATGTTTATGTATTTTCTCGTAGGATCTCTAACACTGCCACCCTGTAGTTAATTATTGCTTAAGTCCATTGGGACTCTATCATTTGTATATTTATATGCTATCTTAATCACGCACGGCTTCTACTTTATAAAGTGATAACGCACACGAATGATTTTCAAAATGGTCCATATTTTCAAGTAAGAAATATTTTCCAAGCTAAAAGTAGGGGCTAGAAGTAACCCCACCAAAGCTGAAAACAACCTAGTGAGCTTTGTTTACTACATACGGGTAAACAGTTAGCTAGGGTGTTTCACGCCGGCAGCTTTTGCAGGGGCGGCGCCGCAGTCTAGGCTGGCGCCAGCTGGCGCATTAAATGCGGCAGCTGCAAGTGGCTTCGAGGTACATCCGCTGAGCGGCCAAGGGTGCACCGCTCAGCGGTGTTTGTCCTTTTCTGGCGCTGAGCGATATGGTCCATGCACTGAGTGGTCCTTTGCTGATTTTGTCATTTTGCTTATTTTTCCGCTTTTGCCCTTTTGCTCCATTCTTTATGGGATTTTTCTCAATTAATTATGCTTGCATCCATTGTTCAAAATATATTATAAGCCTACAAAATCGGGGAATTTAGTGAGATAATTCTTTAAAACACAAGTAAATAAGTGCCATTTTAATAGGTCAAAATTTATCACTCCCCCTGACTTAAGACCTTGTTTGTCCTCAAACAAGAGGTAATAGATTCATTTTACAAGAGATCAATGCTTATGAACAATCAATTAATACAATGAATTGAAAAATTTCAGACAGTTTAAGCTTGAGACTTGTGAGACAACATAGAATAACCTTAACATAATGAAATGCATAATTACTTGAATGCCATAAACAAATCACACTATCCAATGTCTTATCCACCAAGGAATTTATCTTTATTCGCACAATGGTCAGTGGACCAAATTAAGGTAAGTGTTTTACTCGTTGTTACCATTGAATCCAACAATTAAAATTTGTTACCTGTCTCACTATTCAATACAAGAGTATGGTCATGCAAGGATCACAGAAGGACTTTTAAGGGTTGTAATGGGGCCAGGTTACAAGAAAAATTGGTTTTTCTAGATATGCAAATGTTTCTAATCAAGAGAGCAATGAAAACCAACTTCTGTTGCCACCTGTTTCTTTTCTCCAACTTTGATTCTTACCCCTTTATTCTTCTTGTTCTTTTCCTCAATCCTTTTTCTTTTTCTTTTTCTTTTTGGATTGGGAATAAGATTTTTCTTCTTTTTCTACTTGCTTTTGTTCTTTTGATTTGACTTCTTTATTTCTTCCCACTTTTACCCATCCTTGTCTCCCCCTGACTTGGATCTTTGCACATAATCCAATTGAATGCTCTCTTAATTCCGGATTTTAAGGGAGATCATTGTTTTTCTTTTAAGGCTTAGGGATTATGTAATAACCAAGAAATTTTTCATGTTAGGCTCAAATGGGGTGTCAAAGGATATTCCTAATTAGGGTAGGCTTTATTTGGCCAAGTGGGTTTAATTCTAATGAATAGAATGCCTTGATCATTTCCTATTATTTCCATACAATTATCAAAATTAGAGACTCAAACAAATTCAATTGTGTAAAAACAATGGTGATTCTCTCTAGCTCACTTAGTGTTTAAGGATCACTCCCTCACATAGTTAGGTTTTATCTCCTTGATTTAAAAACATCTTCAAGGTTATGCTTATGCAAACAAGTAGATAGATGCATATTGATATGTTCATGGTATCTATGTATTCACAAAGGTCTATTATAGATTCTGAAACAATTCAATTCATGAGGTATTTGTTCATGCATCAAACCAAGTAAAATAAACTAATACTCAGTATTGTTTTCAAACAACACGTCTTAAGCACAAATTAAGCTCACTAAAGAAAATTAATTAAGGTGCTAGAAAATTAAAATTGCTCCCTGTTTATGGTGAATGAGTTTCCTTGACGTAGCCTCCTTGCAGTGTAGGCTACTTTTGCTCCAATGTGTTGAGGAGATAAAGGCTCATCTTTCTTGAAGAATCATGCTCATCATCCTCTAGAAGTGCGTCTCTCTTTTGTTGTTTTTAGGAACTTTATTGGTTGTTTTCCGGCCTACAAAAACAATCCAAAATTTTCCTTTCTTCCAGGTAGCATTAGAGAGATCATGGTTTTATTTTGAACCCTTTTGTAGACAGAATTTCCTACAACTGCGGACAGAATTTCTCTCTTATTGTGGACAGAATTTCCCACAATGATTTATGGATTCAAAATAAAACATGTTCCTTGAAGGTGCTTAAAAAGATTTCCTTTCTTGATAATTCTTCAATTCTAAAACAGCTAGAAATCTTATTTCCAGATTAAATCATGTTACACCAAGTTTGTTGAAAACTGGGGGAAGTTTTAAGAATCAGTCATTAAGTTAAAATTTTAAGTGCTTCATGTTAGCGTTGTTTGGAAAAGATTAGCACCTCAAAATCTTACCCTAATTACATGATTTAAATAAACCTTAATTCTTTTTCACCATGTTTTATAAAAACATATTCTAACACCTTAAAATTAATTAACCTTAAAATTAATAAATTACTAAAATAATAAAAACTCACAAAACACTGGTTTGCCTCCCAGACAGCGCTTGTTTTATGCCGTTAGCTCGACGCCTTTTTCTTTTCAACTCTCTTCTTCATCATCAGACCTCCTCCCATGGCAAGAGTCTTTTGGGTTTAACTCCGGATTGGCCGTGAATCTACTTTTCTTCAAATCCGCTATATCAGTGGCCAGTTGTCCCAGTTGTATTTCCAAATTCCTTATAATGGTGTCATGGTTCCTTTGATTAATCATCGTTTGTTGCATAAACTGATTCCATGTCTCTTCTATCTTGGAATTTGGATAAACTGGTGGCTGATTCTGATATGGGCAGGGTGGTTGATATGGTTGTTGCGGAGCTTTGTTGAATGAAGGTCCTACCTCTTGCCTCCATGACTGTTGATTTGGCCCCCGTTGAAAATTATTTGGATAGGGCGGCCTTTGCTGGTTGTCCAAATAATGGACTTCTTCTTCCCTAAAATTACAACAAGAAGACGGGTGATCACCATTACAAATATTACATTGAAATACCTGCTGCCTTTTGGAATCTCGAGCTTCTCTGATTTGCTTGGGCAGCTCGCTTAAGGTCCTTTTCACCTCGTCTATTTGTTGTTGGAGTTGCTTGTTTTGAGCGAGAATTGCATCGTTTGTGCCTAATTCAAGCATTCCTCCTCTTTTGGGTCCTCTGTGGTATTGGCCTTGTTGATCTGTCAAGGCCATGGAATCAATGATGGAGATTGCTTCTTCGAGTGTTTTGGACATTATCTGTCCACCAGCTGCAGCATCAAGCATAAGTTTGTGCTGTTGTTGGAGTCCGTTTCTGAAGATATGAATTTGTGTGCGTGCATCAAATCCATGATTGGGACATTTCCTCAGCATGGATTTATATCTCTCCCAGGCCTCACAGAGACTTTCTCCGGGTGCCTGCATAAAAGTAGAAATTGCAGTTTTTAAATCCATAAATTTGGATTGAGAAAAATACCTCTCACAGAACTTCTCCTCTAATTGATCCCAGTTAGACGAAATATGTTGTGGTTGATCCAGCAACCACTCTTTAGCTTTTCCGATCAGCGTTAGGGGAAACATCCTCAAAAAGATAGATTCTTCGTCAGCTTCCTACATTTCCGCGGTCCCACAGAGTTCGTAGAACTTTGTCAAATGAGCATAAGGATCCTCATGATCCAAACCTGTAAACAGGTTAGCATACAATAATTGTACCATGCCATGTTGCATCTAAGGTGTTCATTGAGCTCCAGTGGTTCTGCTCATTCTAATAATGTTCCTAGAGGTGAAGTTTACAAAACCCCTGTTGTCACTGGCTCCTGTGGTGTTGCCAGCTCCAGTGTTATCTCCAGCTCTAGTGTTGTCAGCCATGTTTTCTTCTTGGTTGGTTTCTGAAGAGGTTGATGATGAAGTTGCTTCTTGCTCCGTTCTTTGTTTGGCTAGTTGCTTTTTCTTCTTTTACTATTTTTCCTTGACGTAGCTTCAATCTCAGAGTCAAATAATAATTGATCTTTAGAAGCCTTACCTCGCAAGAGCTAAAAAAATGTACACTAGCCAATAAGATTAGAACAAGAGTATTCAAAATAAAGAAAGTTCATAAAATAACAAAATAAGAACTATACAATATTTTACAAATATTCACAATTGTTTAACTAAACAAAACTCAAGCTATGTAATTTTGACGCAACTCCCCGGCAACGGCGCCAATTTTGTTGAAAGCCAAATGTTAAAACTTTCTTCAATCTTGACGTAGTCTGGTTTCCCACAACTGTGCCAATTTTGATGAAAGCCAATTTGCACAATTGTCGTTCAAAATAAATATATATATCCTCCTTTACGGCTTTCAGATCCACAAGGGATCCAATTGCAGTATAGTAGGGTATAGTCAAATCCACACGGAGTTGCAAAAATATCGTTCTTGAGTTTAGTTAATTAAACAATAAAGTGAAGGATTTGATAATTTGTTTGATAATTTAAATATGTAAATAAATTAACAACGTAAAAGTAAATAGGCAACAAATCAGAGGTAGATCCGGAAGCTTGTTGGGAATTGAATCATATCATAGTTTCATGCATCCAGTTACTTATTACACAGAACTATCATTTCATTGATTGCCCGCCACCAGTTCTTAACTTGTTCATTGCTTTCGCACATGAAAAGATCACAGGTTTCCTTGGTTAAACTGTCACTTTCGCACAAAAGCTTAACAAAGTACGCCAGCATTATTCCAGATGTTAAAACGGCTAACCTTTATTCCAGCTATGGCAACAAGATTAGATGAAATGATTTAGATCCGACTCTAATGATTGTAACTTTCGTTCACAACGTTCAAGTCTAGAATCTAGCTTAGCATAGCAATATTGACATTAACTTGGTTATGACTTAATTAATATAACTTTTGTTCATACAGCAAGTAAGTCCCAAATTAAGAATCAACACGCTAAACAAAGCTAGCATGAAGCATAAAATCAATCAAGCGAATCATAAGAAAACTGATAAATTCATATGTAATAGTGCATGGATACAATCATACTACAATACTCATCAAAATCCCAACAACAGGAGGATTAGAAATCCATCTTACAAGAGAATCTTAGAGGCAAGGTTTGGACGCTTACCATGACACGTTATCACGCTATCATGACAGCGGTTCGCCAAGCTTCTTCGATCTCCTGGCTCCTTCACCAGCCTCCCCTTTGTTGCTAAACTAACCTAAGCTCTAAAGTACAAGAGAATGGAGTGTTTTGTAGGGGAAGAGGGTGTATGGATGAATGGTTCATGAATGGCATGGCCTCCTCTATTTATAGGCAAAATCTGATGGGCATCGCTCAGCAATTTGGGTACCACCGCTGAGCGATTTAGTTGTTATCGCAGAGCAGAAAGGCTTAATCGCTCAGCGGCGTCATCATTTCACGCGGCTTACTAAATGTGCCGGCAGCTTTTGCAGAGGCGGCGCCGCAGTCGAAGCTGGCGCTAGCTGGAGCATTAAATGTGGCGGCTGCAAGTGGCTTCGAGGTACATCCACTGAGCGGCCAAGGGTGCACCGCTCAGCGGTGTTTGTCCTTTTTTGGCGCTGAGTGATATGGTCCATGCGCTGAGCGATCCTTTGCTGATTTTGTCATTTTGCTTCTTTTTTCGCTTTTGCCCTTTTGCTCCATTCTTTATGGGATTCTTCTCAATTAATTATGCTTGTATCCATTGTTCAAAATATATTATAAACCTACAAAATTGGGGAATTTAGTGAGATAATTCTTTAAAACACAAGCAAATAAGTGCCATTTTAATAGGTCAAAATTGCGTAACTTGGGCACTTATCAGTTCCCTAGCATTCAATTAAGATCTTTAAACATTAAGTGATTAACTTCTAGCTATCTAAGGTTGTCCTAACACTTAAGTGACAACCCTATCCTCATGTTGCGTTGTATCATAACCATACTATATTCAATGTTCCACATACATCATACAGATCAACATACATCATACAGATAAATGCTTGTTGGAAACATGCGGCCCAAGATAATTTTCATAAACATTTATTCCCTAGCCTAGGTTAGCTCGGCGACCTAGAGTTTCCTGGGTTGTATAACAGCCCCGAGAACTCCTGGTTCACTTTGTCACCCCTGTCCAGGTCTTTATGGAACAACCAAGTTTCAGGCCGCTCAGCGGTCACCTGGGCCGGTCAGTAGTCCCCGAAGTGTTCCAAGCTTCAGAAATGTTTTCCAACCTATTTGCTAAGTCTAAGCCCTAGGCCACTCAGCGCCCTGGGCGCAACTTAGGCATCCTCCTTTACTTTCTTGCTTTATTTTCCATCCTTTCCTATGTCCACTTCTTAGGACTTTTCCACAAGTTCCAACAACCATAATCCAACATATTTCAACTTACAAAACTTATTCAAATCATCTATACAACCTAAACCTAGCATATCTAACATAATACACAACAGTTCACAGAATTACACAGAATCACACACAAGCACACATAAGCCACCAAGGAGGTGAGCAAGATAAGTTTAAACACTTCCTTAGAGTCTTGGAGATGGTTGGAGATGGTTAGGAGGGTGAGGTTTCCCTTGGTGTGTAGCTTTCCTAGCTAGTTTCCTGGTTCCGGCAGCGTAACGACAGGGTTTCTGAATAGAACGAATTTTGAGCAGAGACTTTAGGAAATGAGAAAGTGTGAAAATGAAGAGTGATGAAGGCATATTTATAGGCTACGGGCCTTGGGCCAATTTGGGCCACAAATTAATTTGAAAAAAGAAAAAGGAAAAATAAACTAAAATGAACGGATAAAAACGGTGAGTCATGTAACAACCCAAATTTTTCCCTTATGGAGATTTCGCTTAAATCCTAATTTTGCTTAATTAAAAGCACATTAGAGGCAATTATGTAGACTGAAAAAATTATTTAGAAAATTTATCTCTTTCAAATGCCAGTCAAATAATTG
>QANU01096772.1:0-13145 GCA_003254905.1 Nissolia schottii | reverse complement strand
ATATTGACTCTCTCTTGACGTTGACGTTATACGAAAATAAGTCAATCATGGATGGGGCACTGGTATTCAAATTCAGATGTTTTTAAGAGTTTGGTTAACAAGTGTTGTAAGAATATTGATTAAGAAATTTAAAGTGTAATAATTTTTAAATTTTAATGTTTTATGTTACATTTAAAATTTATTAATTTTATTTTTTTTAGTGAAATAATTTTTTGAGTTTTTTAATTAGACCTTATGATACTTGTTAGATAAATCCTATTTTAAAGTAAGAATCTCATTTAAAAAAAATTGAAAGTTCGCTCTTTTAAATTAATAAAATAAAATTCACACACAAAATTTACTTTGTTGATGTACAAGTGTAAACTCATTATTTTTAGAATTTTTTATTTTAAAAATTTTGGAAAGGAAATAAAAAAAATTATAAAATTCAGTTATTTATTTTCATTTATTGTTTTTACCATTTCCTTCCTAAAATCTCAAAAACAAAAAATTCTAAAAATAGAAAAGCGATGTCCATATATATAAGGTTTTTTTAAAAACTTTTCTCCCGCGCACCATATAAGCCTTTATTTTGTCCTTTTTCCCCCACCTTATTTTGTCATCAATGATTCATTTTTTAGAGAATTTTTTTTTTTGAGTGTCATCTAAAATTTACTACGATAATAAAAATACTGTCGACAACGTAATATAGAGTGGCTTCAAAAGCAAGAAAGAACTATAGTTCGGCTGGCTTATTGATTGGGCTATTTGAATAAACGCTGCAAGCTCCCTTCTTTTGTTAATTTTGGCATGTATGGGCTGAAGCCCACCTAGAAATCCAACTCTTGGAAAAAGTGAGCAAATAGTTTGCTGACCTGAAATGCCTTAATGTTCAAATAGTTCGTACCCAGTAACCACAACGAAATGACCAAAATATACAGTAACCCACTTAGGAGTGTACATTGGGTTACCCAACCTGTTGGTCGGCTCAACTTAAAGTTGAACATGACTTGGGTTAGACCTCATTTGACTTGATACTTTATCAATTGGGCAATGATTTGCTATATTTTGAAATTAAATCGCTCAACTATTTGATGAAGACTTTTTTTTTTTTAATCTAATGTTATCCATCTTTACCTAATGCTCTCATCCTTGACCAAAAAACACAAAAAGACTCAAACAACCTAAAAAATCATTCAAAGCCTCTCCACCAAAACAAAAAAAAGGAAAGAAACTCTCAAACGCAAAAAATGCCACCAAACCCTAAAATAATGACAAATTCTATAAAAAAATTACCACAATCATTCGTTGACCCGTTCGACTTGCCCGACAACCCAACGAATTGACTTGAGACGGGTTACCTCATTCAAAATTGCATAATTTAACTCGCTTGACTCATCGTTGAGTTTGTTGGATGATTGAGTTCATCCAAAAAATATGACTTGAATATACCGACACATACCCCTACCCACAATATTATTTGCGCAAGATATCTACCTCACATCTCTCATGGGTAACTACGGGTGGAAGTGAGTCGGACTGAGTCGAGTTAGTTAAGTTCAGGCTCAACTCACTTCTTAATGAGTTGAGTCGAGCTCGAACTCATCTAGAATCGAGCCAAATTTTTGAGCTCGAGCTCAGCTCATCAAGCTCAAGTTAGCTCACGAGCCATATAAACTTGATTGAATAACTCAAATTATATACAAATTTACAAATTAAGTTTTTTTTATGCTTAATAAATCATAACATATGGTCATAACAACGTATACATACTACCACTACCAATAATAATAATAAGAGTTTTGCTAACAAGTGCCCTAAGGGCACTTGTTAAGAAACCTAAAGTAAAAAAGTATTTCATTGAAAAAGTAAGCTTTTAATGTTTTTAATGCTTTAAACACTTCAAATTTTTGTTTTTCCAATAAAATTATATCACTTTAGTTTCCTTAACAAGTTCCATTTGGGCACTTGTTAGCAAAACCTTAATAATAATAATAATAATAACAACAACAACAACAATAACACACACATACATACGCACACATAATCGAGCCAGCTCAAAGCTACTAAGTCGAACATAACAAAACCCAAGCTTGGTTCATTTAATAAACGAGCTAAAATTTTGAGCTCAAGCTCAACTCATGAGCTCACGAGCTTGGTTTATCAAGTCATTAACGAATTAAGCTATAAATAGCTTACGAGCTGACTTGACTCACTTCCAGCCCTATGAGCAATCAGGTCACAAATGATTTAACTACACTGGAAATATTTGCTAAGGAATTTGATTGATTATCCATCAAATATATTTAACTAAGACTTCGTTTGATGAAACTTTCTGATAGGGTGCTCTAGCCCTCAAAAAGTATAAGTTAATTTTTTTTGTTTGGTAAATAAAAAGTAGAGGTGCTTTTGCTATTGGCTTTGAAAAATTATGAGGTGCTCTCGGAACTTCTTATGAATAATTTTTTAAAACTTACTTGTGCTCTAAACTGTCAAAATATTAATATATCCTTAAATTTTAATGGTCATTATTATTTTCTTTAATATTTATGATTATTATAATAATTTTAAATATAAAAAATGTGTTTAATATATAATTACCCAACATTATTTTTATAGTTTCTATGTATTGAGAGCTATATTTTTAATTTATATCTATTATGATTTTTTGAAAATAATTTTTAGAAAATTAAAGAGCTCCGTATATCTCAAAAAGCCACAATATCATTAAAAATAAAATTAAAAAAATAGAAGCTTATGGTGAAAAGTCACACAGTATAACGGGAAAAAAGAAAACCAAACGGATCCACTAGTGCCCCTACTTTTTAACATATGTGTTGAAAGGCATAGCAAAGTTTTTACGCAGCTTTGTTCGAGTTGCTAACGGGCAGTTTGTAAGGAATTAAAGAAATTATTACTTAACAAATAAATTTTTTATGAGTTTAATTTCTATCAATTTACTGTGCAAAGTTTTTTACACTATCATTCAATCAAATTTTTTTATACAAATATTTTATACTGTCAATGGATAGAAGTAAACATCAAACTCTTTTTTTATTATTAATTTCTTGGCATTATAATATTTATTTTGCATATAATGTACGCATAATATATCTTCGTTTTATCATCAATCCAATTTGGTAATTTTTCATAACCAAAAATGGATTCGGCCACCATGCAGGAACCCATGTAACCGGATGTGTTTTACATAAAGAGCGTCACATGTTAAAGAATTTAATTTCAATGAATTTTCTTAATTTAAATAAATATTAAATTTCCATTGCTAGAAAGCAACAATTTTTCAACTCAGTCTAGTAATGATCCAATATGCGGGACAAAAATACACCAGGCGAGGAAATGGCCTATTGAATAACTATTCAATTTCTTTTGTTTGAAAACATAAAGAACAGTTTAGTCTCTGCGAAACCCAAACTAAAATCACAAAATGAACACGGGTATAAATGAAGGATTAATTATGTTTTTGGTCATGTAAAATTTGAAAGTTTGATTTTAGTCCCTATATAAAAGTTTTAGTCCTTGCAAAATTTAAAAGTTTAGTTTTAGTCCCTGGTTTGACTAACTCCAGGGACTAAAACCAAACTTTTAAATTTTGCAGGGACGAAAACTTTTATATAGGGACTAAAACCAAACTTTCAAATTTTACAGGAACTAAAAACATAATTAACCCAAGAATGAAAATAGATGATACAGGGCAACCTAAAAACTTGCTATACAGAAGAATAAACGTATCACACAGACCTGAATACAAACAACAAACTGTCTCAAAGGAACTCATAACACTTGAAATTTGAAACTGTAAAAGAAAAAGAAAACAAATGCTTAACCATGACGCTTTCCAGACAGGCTGATAGAGCTGACTTTCATAGGAGTTGCCACCACCAGAGGAGCTTCTGGGGAATCACTAACAGCAAAGTTGTCATGCATAAATCGCGATTCTACAATTGACTCATCCTTCAGCACTATCTTATAACAGTAGCAGCTCTTCAGCCCTTGTTGATTCCTATAACAGTCATGAGCACTGTTCTTTACCTGCTGAAAGTCCCATATAACACTGAACTTGCCCACAGTCGCAACAAGGTGGCGTTCTTGTTTACCATTCTCCGTAACCTGAAAAACAACAACAAATGTGTGATACTTGCTGCAATTTGACTGCCTCGGTAAACTAGTAAAGTATATTAATGAGTATTAAAACAGGTTTCCACCACACATGACAAGAAAGCTATCAATTCACATATGACAATCGCATGAAACAGAGATATCACCAAGTATCTGATTCACTTTACATGCAAGTATGCAACATGGCAACAAAAAAGGAATTCTATCTTGAGGTGCAAAAGTACCATATCAATATATATGTTCACTACAAATGTTAATGAAGTGAATACTAATGGGTACGTGATATACAGAATATGAACACGTTTTTGCCTACTGTCGCATAAAGAACCATTTCCCTGTTACTCTTAAGTCTTTTACTCAATCATTCAAGCCAAAATATTTCAAAATTTCAGCCCAATTTACAGAAAACANGATATGTATGAAGATCTTTACGCAAATATAAGGCAAAGTAACAACAAAAGGAAATAGTGATTACCCATGAGAAATGGCCACCATGGAACTTATTGCTTGCGCCAGCCAAATGTGAATCCAGAGGTGTGAGCTTCAATAGCCTCGGAGCTGGTATCCTGTTTCCCATACGGCCTCCAAATCCAGTCTTTGTCTTCCCATCTTTATCAGTGAACAAAGTACAAATCAGCACCAAATAGGTATCCGTGGTGCCCAGCACCCACTTTCCATCATAAGTAACATCAACGTGAGTGATTGGTGAACCAAGCCCCGGGAATGCAGTCTTAGCCATCCTCATCGAAGTCTTTGAGTACAGCCTAATCTTCCCATCAAGGGACCCTACCACAATGGAGCCATCTCCAGTAGTTGCGAAGCACTGAAAGTTAGTCCCTCTTGAAAATTGATGCCCCTGGCTCCAATTCAACACAGGCGAATTCGACGTTGCAATGTTCTGAACCATTCCTTTCTTGTCACGCATATCCCATTGACAAAGCCTGTTATCATCCAACCCCAGGAACGTGGATTCGGAAGGGTCCAGCTGCGACCCCTTGGTGTCGTTGGTGATGTCCCTCATGGTGATGTCAGCACCGTCCTTCTCGAACTTCCATTCCGTCACGACCTTCCCGGTTTCGATGTCAAGCTGGTGAAGCTTCGAGGCATGGGGCTTCCCTTCATTCATGGGGCTCATGAGCATCATGTTGGTCTCCGCCCTCATCAGCAGGGCCTTGTTCGGCATTTCCTGCCGGAAGTTCCCGCCGGAGAACTTCACGGCGACGCCCTTGCCGTGAATGCCGCGGTTGAAATTCCGGTAGACGTGAACGCCGGTGTCGTTTACCATGAAGCTGTTGTCGAGCGCTCCCAGAGTGACGCTCTGAACTCCGCCGTTCGCGGCCTCCTCGAACTCCTCCAAGAGATCGTCTCTTCTCCTGACAGGGGTGGCGGCCTCCGGAGTCTTGTCGAAGCTGTCGTCGGCGTCCTCCCAGACGGAGTCGTCGGCGGCCTCGGGCTTCACCCATCCGATGAACTCCTTGCCGTAGACCTTGACCTTGTTCTCCTCCGTGGGCTCGAGGCCGTGGACGTTGTGGAAGAGTCGGTCCTGGAATTCGGTGACGAATTTCCGGTAGGACTCGTCGGTGGGGAATTTGAGGGCCCAGACGCCGTTGGAGACGAAATCGACGCGGCGCTGGTCGCCGAACATCTTCAATTGCATCTCGCTGGAAACCCTAGCGCGTACCTTGGAACCTACCTTCAGGTACCATTCACCGTCGTCGTTTTGATAATCATCGTCGTCTTCGTTTTCATCGTCGTTTGATTTGGAGGATCTGACGAAGGAGTAGGAGGCACGCTTGTCAGAGAGGATCCACTTGGCGGCAGGGGTGTTGCCGCCGATGTGGAGGTAGAGCTTGACGGCGTTTTGGGGAAGAGAAGAAGAAGACGGCGACTGGTACTTGAGCTTCAGGGCTTTGAGCCTGGCGTCTACTTCGTCGAGCTGGCCTGGCGGTGCAGTGGATTTGGTTAAGGAGGAGGGTGAAGCGTCTTCGTAGTGCTCTTCCTCTTCTTCTTGTTCGTCGTAATCGGAATCGGAGTCGGTGACATCGAGGCCCTCCCGGCTCTGAGAGGTACCCATCGGATTGGAATTTGGGGGGGCAGAATTGAATTGAGGATCTCAGGTTTCTGAATTTGGGTGATGGAAGAGAGAGCGAAATGATTTTGATGTTTGAAAAGGTTGGGAATGTGTGGGGAATCAGTTAATTTAACGGTTTTATAGCGTGTGTAACCGAGTAGTGAGGCATGCTTTGCTGCTCTGCTCTTCTTGCTTTGGGCGTGGATTTGACGCACTTTTTTTTTTTTCAAAAAAATAATTAATTAAACAATTAACTCTTCTTCTTCTTTTTTGACGTCTCATAAAACAGTTAACTTGGCTGCTAAGTTAAGTCAGGAATTGGGGATTTGCCTTCCGGTTTTCAGTATTGGGCTGGCGTTAAAGCGGAAACTTAATTGTTGGGTTTGGGACACCAACTTCGGACAAGATTGTTCACAATTTTTTTTCAAAAAACTGAACAAAACAAACTACAGACGAGGTTTGTGCACTTATTTTTTAATAGTAGTAGTAGTAAGAGTCATTTTACATGGAATGTCGTCTGGATTCAACACTTATTTACCTTTAGATGGATATAAACTGAAAATGGAGTTTTTTACTCTCTTGTAAGAACTTATTACTAAAATACCCCCGTTTTAAAACATAATACAGGAGTATCCCCTTTATCGTGCAAAAAAGCCAATTGGCTTGGACTCATGCACGCAAGCTCAATTCCCTTCTCAACTCTTTTTACCAAAACAACAACTACTAAAGGTATATAAACACTTAAAAGGTTTGTGATCTAACCAATGTGGGACTAGAGCTTTTGAAAAACATAAGCTTTGTTCTACTTCTCCCAAATACATAAGCTTTTGAAATACATAAGCTTTGTTCTACTTCTCCCAAATACATTATAGATTGGTATTTATACAACCAAATTCTATAAATAAATATATGAATGTATGAATTAAAAAGGACAATAAATATATGAATGTAGCAAATAAGCAGAAAAAAAAAAAAAAAGAACAACCTCAACAATTTCAATCTTGCTGAAATGATCAGTTTTATGCTCTCAGGCCTCAGCCACTCACATTAACATTCAATTTGGACTTTTTATTTTCCTCCCAAAATGCATTTTTGTTTGCTCTCAGTTCTCACTAATTGTGCTTCTGACTTGTTGCAATTGTAACAATTAGGCTCTACTTGAAGTCTAATTCCAAAATTGGAGAACGTTTCAAAGGAAGTTTCAAAGGCGAAATACGATTGTCTTTTATTTGGTGAGTCTTCAAGATCACTGCTAAATTTTTTCTCTCTTATTATCCGTTACCAAATTGCTGTGAATTTTGGTGGTATCATGCTTATTCATTTTAGCAAGAATGAAATTGTTGAGGTTGTTCTTTTTTTTTCCCTGCTTATTTGCTACATTCATATATTTATTGTCATTTTTAATTCATACATTCATATATTTATTTGTAAAATTTGGTTGTATAAATACCAATCTGTAATGTATTTGGGAGAAGTAGAACAAAGCTTATGTATTTCAAAAGCTCTAGTCTCACATTGGTTACATCACAAACCTTTTAAGTGTTTATATACCTTTAATAGTTGTTGTTTTGGTAAAAAGAATTGATAAGGGAGTTGGGCTCGCGCGCATGAGTCCAAGCCGGTTGGCCATTCGAAGGCCAAACCGATGGATTCCCCCTGCGCGCACGATAAAGAACGTCCTAGCCTTTTTGCAAGATTATTTTTTGAATTTTTGTAGCTTACTCGTTGTCGAATCTTGCCACGTCAGCAGAAATGGGGTAGTCCTGTATTATGTTTTAAAACGGAGGTATTTTGGTAATAAGTTCCTGTGGTAGGGACAAGAAAGTAAAAAACTCCTGAAAATGTTGTTTGTTGTTAAAGCCATGTTATTTTACCTCTATTGATTTGATTTTACATAGGTAGTAGGAGGTTCTTTTTCCCTTGCTAGCTATATGCAATCTCATAGCCACTCTAAGATGTTTTTATGCAAAAAAATTTTTTTTTAAATCAAATACATATAAGCTGAAAAGCTAAAAAAGAAGTTGTACTGGGACTCAAACATCAATCACTTTATCCACAAAATGCTATAAACGTGCGCCATAAGAAATTGCTTTTTCATATTCAAGTAAAAAAGAAATAAAATCAAATACGAACTTGATGTCACAAATGAAATATATTACACCGTTTGCATGTAATATTCAATTGATGTCACAAATGGAACTTCTTTTGGGGTTGAAGCAAATCGGTAGAGAAAAGATAAAGAAATGGCAGGAAAATTGCAAATAATAACTAAATATACAATACTCTAAGTCAATTTCTAGAAATTACAAAATATTATTTTAATGAATTTCTTTATTAAAGTTTCAAAACTTTTTGACAAAGCATCAAATGGTTCTTTCAAGTTTCAATCTTTTCAAGATGTTTTCCAAAACTCCCACTTGAATTTAAATTATGAATTCAATAGTGCAAGTATATAAAGATGTATAGATAATTCAGATTTGCTTTCACTTCATACGGGTACCATCAATTCTATCCACCACCAAATCCTGAACATTCTGCACGAATCCACGAGCTTAATCCACAATAACAACAGCTGTATCCACAACCAGCATCAGATCTCCGCCACAGCAACAATCGATGAGCCACATCCTGCACAAAACAAAAGTAAGGATAGCATAAATTACTTGTAAGAAACCTGTAATGCAACATCAAGTAAGGATAACATATCACTCCAAATTCTCCTCCAACCCAGATGGACTCCATAACAAGAAGTATTCTTCTATTTATTTTCCATTTGGTGCTGTCAAGTACATTCAGGGCCTGCAAATGTACCATTGAAAAGTAGGAAGGGTCAAACTTATATACTGAATAGTGAATACAATAAGAAACTTATATACGTAAAACAATAGGGCCGAAAGAATTATGCCATTAAATAATGAAAATTAATATGGATGAAGGCTCAGATAAGAACTCAAGTTCAATACAAAATTCAAATGAATTGTAAATGTATCAGACTACAAATATTAAAATATCCTAAAATATTTACACCGAATCAACATTATTTGATTAAAAAAAGAAAAAGAAAAACTTTGGATATTTCTATATCAAGAGGGACTGGGTTCATTATAGTACCAGCAAGTCATTGTATTACTAGAGATTGATCACGTATCACAGCCAAAATAAATCTGACACTCATAGTTTATACTTGAGCTCATATAAGTATATATTGTTGCTAAGTACTCCAACTTTGGATGGCACTATTGACTCAAAAAAGGCATGGTGCTACTTGAGCTCGTACAAGTATAAATCGCCTCAACTTATAATTGAGCTCATATACAAGTAAATAATGAATAAAAATCATATTTGAGCTCATACAAGTATATAATGTGACATTAATCAACTTAGATTACAAAAACCTCTTCAATTGACTCAAAACCTGCCAATCGACCTAAATTCCCATCCGTAATCATCGGATCACAACCCTAATGACCAAAATTGAAAATCCCTAAGGTTAAAATAAGACATGGACATGAACAAACGCCAAAATGGAGGTACTTGGTTTCGTGCATAATTTACCAAAATACTATAGAAAAATTATATTTGTAAGCTGATTCCAAACTCACCACTTATTAGTGGCATGCTTATATCATAAAGACAGAGGATTCTAACAAAAACAAAAGAAGCCATCCCGACTCCCACAGAAAAGAAGGAAAAATGGCAAAATTCTGTAGTTGAGGGTTACAGAAGGAAACCAAAACCACCACAACGATTTTCAATTTCATGGCTCCACATCCACACGAGATCTAATACCAGCAGAGAGCACACAGAAAATGCTTGGACAAATGGATGCGAAGTCAGTGCATCGGCATCTGAACCTTCATCAAAGCAAGAACCACCAGATTTGAGAGGAGAAGAAAACCCAAGCCACGACAAAGATGAATATGCAACCCACAACAACTAAGGAGCAGACCGCATCGGATAAGACATTCGTAGCACAGATGCAATGAAGGAGGCATAGATGTAAACAATTTTTTTTTAAATGAACATGGGTCATAGGTCTCGTGCGTCGTGGGCGAGTCAGGTTTTGGGTGGATGGGTTTGTCAAGTGCTTGTCACATGACGTGTCACATGACACATTTAACAGTCACGTTGAAACACTCTAGCTAGCTAGTCCACGCTTAAGTCGTAAACCTGCCGACTAGGTTGTTATTTCTTTTAGTTGGGATAGTATTTAGTCCCGCTTATGAGTTTAAAAGTACAGTTACCCAGAAATATGGACAAATTTTAACTTTTCTTTATACGTATCATAGTACAAAATATGAGTCTGGTTCTCGACAGAACATATATTGTAAGTGGTACCATAGCATACTTAACTAATATTAATTAGGTATATTCAACATTCATAGCAACGAAAGGTCCATGCCATATATTCACAAATAGTTACACATGTAATAGTATAGATGTTATGTACAATTACATAGTAGTACAAACATATAGCCTACTGACTAAGGACTAGTGCAATATCTCTATCGTAGCTCCGATTTCCCTATTCCTCTGTCCATATTCTTCAGTGTTGCTCGTCCTTGTATTGCTTGCACTGCTTTGACGTCCTCTGCATCCTCGTCGTGCTCGCCTAGAACCATAAAGGAGTGGGGGATGAGAACAATGCGTTCTCAGTGGGAAACCTTAAGCGTCGTAACTCATTCATACTCAATCATGATTCCGCCGCTCAGGGGGTCTCTAGGTGTCACAAATTGCGTAGTCCTACTAGTTATTAATATCCATACTAAGCCTGAGCAGTTTTGCCTAAGTTACTAAGTGATTGGGGAACCTATTCTTCATTATCTACATCATCTGTCTGCTAGTCTCGTTCCTAACTCATAGACTGTCATACAATTCACATATCTACACTACTGCAAGAATCGCATTTTCTGAAAACTGGTATAAATTTCAGCTGGCATCCACTTATACGTATGCTCTACTAGGCTGGCCTTATAAGCATATTCGCCCTCGTCCTTTATAGCGGTGGCCACACGGCTATAACCACACCTACAGCCCGCATCGTGGCAACCAAGTAGCGCTGAACCTGAATGGTCTGGACAATGAGTAAATCGCCAACCACGACTGAGGTTACCACCCTGGGATGGCGTTGGGGTCAGACATAGGACTCGACCGGGACTAAGACCTTCTCGAAAAACTGAGCCTAAGCCCTTTTAGAGGGGGTTTTCTCTCATCATCATCATGTGCACAGTTCGATCATTGATGCACCGGTTCATATATAATAAACATAGTTCATCATCATCTTAAAGCAATCATATTCATTCATCATCTTAAAGCAATCATATACACAGTAGTATCATAATCTTCAGCATTTATTTCATCATATCAAACAATCATCATATAATCTCCTATCATTATAAACATCTAACATGTATTATATCATATAGCTAATAATTATTTCAAACTGATTCTTAACACATATAGAGAATATATCTTCATGCTCAACATCTTCATGAACATAAACAGGTAAATTCACAATTAACAAAACAAGCGTCTGGTTTCTGTCAGAAATTAGCAATCATAAACCGGAGAGGTCCAAGACCTTACCCCAATGTTTTTAGTAGCCCTAAGATCATTTTTCATGTCTAAAAACCTAGATTCTGAATCTCACTGCACAAAATTCCAGTTTTGCCCATTTCCAAAATTACCATTTCGCCCCGTAAATGCCCTGTTTTCTTTAAAATTTTTGTTCTCAAAAACCCGATGCACTCAAGACTTTCCCTTAAGGTTTTTGATAGTTCTAAATCCTTATTTCATGAAAACCAACCCAGTTTTTCATCCCAAAACACGAAATTTCCGTTTTGCCCTTATTTTCTTAAAACACCATTTTCTGTCTGTTTGCTGAGAAATTCATCGGAGAGTCTAAAAATCATAAAACTTGACATTCCCACTCAATTTTTTTGTGTAGAATCCAAAAATAACATTAATTTTTCATGATAAAAATCTCAGCATACAGTTCCTTCCAAAATCATGTCATAGCCCTATTTTCAACTTAAGCTTTCCTAACTTCTGACAGAATCACAGACAGGACTAACAGATCCAGACAATCATCAACCACGTATATATAACTCAAAGTCACATAAAAGGCATCCTAACATCATATATCATCTATCAAAATCACATAGACAATGGATAAGTCGATTTATCCACGTTTTTGCGTCCGACTACGGTTTCTGCTGTGTCCCGTGACCTTTTCTCTAACCATGTTGCTTCCTAGTTCTTCTTAGGATAAATTTCTTCTAAGAATTTCAGGGTCTGTTTGTGCTGTTTGTGGGTGAAGGTTAGGGAGTTATTGAAGAACTTTGTCTAGGTTTAGTGTAGGAGGTCTCTAGGTTTCCGGTTTAATTGAATAACGGTTGATTGCGTGATCGGACAGAGTTTCGGCAAAATTTTCTCTTTTTTCTCCAAATTTTCAGATTCCTAGGGGTATTTATAGGTCAAGCCACGAAATTCACTTTTCCAAAATGCCCTTGGACCAATTTACCATTTTACCCATAGCTTATATCATGCATGACATCATGCATGGTGACTCACCACCATGAGTCACCCTTGGACTTTTTGATCAAACCATTCGGCATCCTTATGGCCATGCAATGACCTTGTGTCTTGGTCACTTGTGTGGCCGAGAATTAAAGGTCTCCAGTATATCAATTTTGATCCGATTTTATCGTTTTCGGTCCTGGTACTTCGCGTACGGCTGTTCTAAAAATATTTCGATCACGTCCTTGTGATCCCCTAATTTTTCTAAGTAATAATCTAGGTTCATTTGAGGTGTTTGTCAATTCTCGTCTGTAGCCATACCTTTTACGGATACTTTGGACGCGCGGTTATACTCAGACAACAAAAATGATTTATCCTAGTGTCTGCAGAATTTTGTAAAAATGCATAAAATTATTTCTACAGACACTTTTAACCTGAG
>QANU01096724.1:5613-33500 GCA_003254905.1 Nissolia schottii | reverse complement strand
TATGAGATTATGGACATAAATGCTAGAAATGATGTTAGGACTTAGGAAGATAATTCTGAAGGGTCTTGTGACCTGGATTAGATGTGATTATGATGCTTGAATTATGTGCGAGACTCATGTAGGGTGCCATGGAAGAGAAGGAAAGAAAATGGAAGAGAATGGCAATTCAGTTTGCATGTCTCGAACAGGGGTCGCTGAGCGACGTCTCAGGCACCGCTGAGCGAGACATGGCTTACGTGGAAAGGTGAAAAGATATTTTTAAATTAAGGTAGTGGAAGAAAGCTCGAGAAAGTTTCAGTCGCTGAGCGATAGGGTTGTTACCGCTGAGCGATGCAACCTTTATCGCTAAGCGCCAAGGTCCAAACCGCTGAGCGAACCTCAATTTTCGCTGAGCGGCTTGAGACTAAGGAAAGCTGATGGTACCCTCTTGAGGCTCATAGTATGGTATTTAATGCTGTATGATGATTGATAGTTGAATTGAATGTCCGTGTATTCTGTATGTTATGAAATAATGTTGACCATGCATGTGATGTGTACTTTATGATGGAATCTGGGCTATGTTATGCATTCCTGAGACACTTAGTTAAAGACATGATAAGAAACGCTGAGATAAGTAATTATGCTGAAATGAACCATAGGGAAACTAGTATGCCATGCTGCAGGTACCATTAATGCTGCTGAACTAGGGCCAATGCCCAATGCTGCTGAATAAGGGCCAATGCCCACTGCTGCTGAAAATATGGCTATATGCCACATGCTGAAAAGGGCTAAATGCCCCAATACTAAAATTGGCTTTATGCCACATGCTGCTGAGGTCGCGATCACGAGAGCCAAATAACAAGCCCATTTCAGTAGGTCGGATAGACATAATGAAGATGGAAGCCCGCCACAGGTGGTGTCGAGATGGCATACTGGAGGTGTGCGGTTACCACGCCTATGCATTGTCGTACGGGGGCGAGCTTAGGTGGGGGTACAATACGAGCCGACTGTCGAGGGGTCCCTAGGGGCACACGGCAAGTGGAAGCCCACCGCAGTAAGGTCAGGACAGTGTCGGCCTATACTGAGGGTGTGAGGTTATTCCGTCATACTAGTGTCAACAGTGGACATTACTATGGTGGGAATAACATCTATTCTGTTATGCTGCTGTATTCTGTTATGCTGTTATATGCTGCTATGCTGTTATATTTTGTCATGCTGTTTTATTCTGTTATTCTGCTGCATTCTGTTAAACGTGTTACGCTGATAATTCTGCTGCATCTATTCTGCTGAACTCTATTATGTCTGTATTGAGTGATTCTGTGATGTTGAGTGTATTCGGCTTATATGCTGTTATTCAGTCTGATTTAAATGTATAATCTGCTATTATGCCGTACCGTCAAAGCGCACGCTCAAGACGGTTCATACGAAATGTTAATCAGCACGAGAATGTAGTAAACAAGTGTAGTTCCCATGTCACATATTAATGCTGATAAAGCCGTTCAGATAGGCCAGATAATAAATGGTAGGGATTTTAGTATGTATGTTCACTAGAGAACTCTGAGCGGCCTAAAGTCCGACATAATCTGATGTACGACTCAGGAACTAAGGTTATTTCCACTGAGAACCTATCGTTCTCATTCCCCACTATTTTATGACTTCAAGTACAGAAAAGGATGACTCTTATTTTGAGGATGCAGAGGAGCCGCCCGATGAGCCATGAGCGGCTAGGAGATAGATAGATGGTTATGTTTTGCCAAGGGCTTACTGTGTAGCATTCCAGTAGTCCTTGTATTTTGATGTTGTGTATTTTGGATTTTGTACATGCCATTTTGACCTATGTACATATTATGTATACAGTGATGTGACTTTGTATGGTGGACCAATGGATGTATATTACCTGTTTTACTTATCATAATGTTATCCGCTTTGTTATTATATTTGCTTATTTCCAACGCATGGCTCTATTTTGGTATTGATGTAATACAAACAAAAGTTTAAAACGGGTCTTTATTTTATGAGCAACAACTATTTTCAAAAGATAACTGTGGACTAAGGTATTCCGACCAGGTAGACAACAACCTAGTGAGCTTTGTTTACTACGTACGGGTAAACAGTTAGCTAGGGTGTTTCACATGCAACGCTAAACCCTACCAGTTATTATCTTGTACCTACACCCTGAGCAGCTTTATCTAAGTTACTAGGTGATTGGTTCTCTAATCTTGTCATTACCTGGGCTTCGTGCTTATTAACATTATGTTGCTACTAGAGACATACTATTCGTCTTGGGTTGTTCCCTTGACGATACATAATGCATGAACAGTTATACATAATGCTTAAGCAAACATACATACATACTCATCAGCATATCATCAATCATCAATTCACACATTTTATTACATAGTGCATGAGGGAATCTGGGGATCTCTTATATGCTCTGTGGCTACGTCCTACTTAGTCCTTACACCTTTGTAACCGTGGCCTCGGATTACAACCTATTTCTTGCCACTATTGTATCGACCCAGCAACGCTCTTTACCGGTATGGTAGCTAACCATGCAAGGCTCATAGGAGGTAATCATCGAATACAATAAGTGCAACCACCCTCTCTTTCTAGAGTGGCGAGGGACCAAACCTATGAGTGGTCAGGCGTGGACACGTTTAGATCGGCCCTATGACTCGATCCGGTTTCTCTTTCCTCTTTAAGTGGGGCCCCTTAGTTCTCGTTCCATTGGTACAGACCTATGCCTGTTTTACGTATCTGGGCCTATGCCCGTTTCTTATCGTGATCAGGTCTCTTTACCTGCGTTGCTCATAACCAATTCATCTTGCTGAATTGGCGAGGGGCGTCTCTATAAGACTTTGCCAAGAGAATAGAGATTTCCTAATCATATAACTAGACTCCTTACTATGGTTTACCGTACCAACTGGGTTCAGGACCTTCCTAACTTTTCTTGGTTTCCTAGAGTTCAATTATGATCTTCGTTAGACTTTAACGTTAACGTCTAATTATCTAAGGTCGTCCTAACTCCTAAGACGGCCTTTCCTCATGNTGCTCTTCTGGTACTGCCAACCTTTATGGCTCTACGTTTTGCTTCGAAATTAGGGTTTATAAAATAACAGGCCAATTTAAAACTTCTTTCAATCATACTAAGGAAAATAACGAGCCATACGCATCATACATCACATAAGTATATCATAAAAAGGTAGAAGAAACACGAGTACGTACCTGGCGCACGGTGAGTACCCGAAGAAAATACACATACGGCCCGAAGATTCCACACACATAATTATACATTAATATTATCATAATACATAATCCTCCTACACCCATACATACATGATTATCATCCTACATACACAAAGATACCTAGAAACATAGTTTACATACACGGATGAGAACTACTCATTGCGTGCACGGTACAATACCTAACTCAGTTAGTACTGACGGGGCTCTGCTACAGCTACTCGTCAGAATCCTCCTCCCGCTCCTTGGGATCCACGTCATCCTCGCTGGAGATGTCCGTCACCGCGGTAAAATCGCGGGGTGCGAACCTGCATGGTTGCACAGGGAGTACCCTCTTTCTAGCTGTGGTTCGTCGTCCTCGTCCCTGAACGGGCGGTGTAACCGGCTCCTGATCTGTAGCTGGCTCGAGTACCGGCTCTGGCTCGGGCCTCGATGGCGGACGAACATCCACTCAGTCGACGTGGATCGGATCACGGGTACTGCTACCTGGACGCTCATCGATCCAGATGGGACGCATGGGAGACGATCCAGGCCCTTGGAGCCTACGTCGGGACTGCTCCGGGGTCTCCCCTGGCATGTTAGCAGGAGGGAAGGTGCTAGTCTCAAGCAACGTGTAAGTGCGGTAGTTGCACTGTCATGAACGCGTGAACAACCAGACGTCCTTAGGAGGCGGCGATGACATGTCTACCAACTGGAGTCATACACGAGTGGGGATAAGAACAGCTTCATTCTTAGTGGAGAAACTCGACGTGGCCGCTATAGTTCAATTGCTCGGGCACCCTCCAGCCACTCAGGGAAACTTCTACGTGTCATGCAACGCTAAACCCTACCAGTTATTATCTTGTACCTACACCCTGAGCAGCTTTATCTAAGTTACTAGGTGATTGGTTCTCTAATCTTGTCATTAGCTGGGCTTCGTGCTTATTAACATTATGTTGCTACTAGAGACATACTATTCGTCTTGGGTCGTTCCCTTGACGATACATAATGCATGAACAGTTATACATAATGCTTAAGCAAACATACATACATACTCATCAGCATATCATCAATCATCAATTCATACATTTTATTACATAGTGCATGAGGGAATCTGGGGATCTCTTACACGCTCTGTGGCTGCGTCCTACTTAGTCCTTACACCTTTGTAACCGTGGCCTCGGATTACAACCTCTTTCTTGCCACTATTGTATTGACCCAGCAACGCTCTTTACCAGTATGGTAGCTAACCATGCAAGGCTCATAGGAGGTAATCATCGAATACAATAAGTGGAACCAACCTCTCTTTCTAGAGTGGCGAGGGACCAAACCTATGAGTGGTCAGGCGTGGACACGTTTAAATCGGCCCTATGACTCGATCTAGTTTCTCTTTCCTCTTTAAGTGGGGCCCTTTAGTTCTCATTCCATTGGTATAGACCTATGCCTATTTTACGTATCTGGGCCTATGCCCGTTTCTTATCGTGATCAGGTCTCTTTACCTGCGTTGCTCATAACCAATTCATCTTGCTGAATTGGCGAGGGGCGTCTCTATAAGACTTTGCCAAGAGAATAGAGATTTCCTAATCATATAACTAGACTCCTTACTATGGTTTATCATACCAACTGGGTTCGAGACCTTCCTAACTTTTCTTGGTTTCCTAGGGTTCAATTATGATCTTCGTTAGACTTTAACGTGAACGTCTAATTATCTAAGGTCGTCCTAACTCCTAAGACGGCCTTTCCACATGATGCATGCTTTCATATACCAAAATAGACATACCCTGACTCATTGGACTCTTTGGAACCACTAAAATCTTAAGTCCTTCAGGATTCATTCGAATGTCTAGGGTTTCATTCGAATGAATTCCTGCGAGTTCTTTCATTCGATTGAAATTGGGATTCAGTCGATTGAAAACCTTCTGAGTTCTTTCATTCGAATGAACTTGGGATTTAATCGATTGAAATCTGAAGTTTTTCTTTCATTCGATTGAATAAGAATTCAATCGATTGAAAGCTCAAAATTGGCTTTCATCCGATTGAAAACTCCATTCAATCGATTGAAAGCTGATTTAATAGGACCCCGAGGCTTCAGTTCTCATTTTTCTCCAAAAGTTTACTATTCCTAGGGTTCCAATCAGTACAGTTATGCATTTCATTCATCAAAATCTCCCAAAACCCTTTTCACCCTACATTTCCCCAAAATACTACTAAACATTTTTACCGTCCAATACACAGAATAACTCACATACAGTCAAAACTTAAACCACATAGACAGTGGGCTTTAGAGTTAACCACATCCGATGGAGATTCCGGCTAGATAGCCTCGATGCTCGTAGTTTCGTGATCGCTACTTCGTGCTCCGGAGATTTTTTCGGGACTCCAGCAAGAAACCGAGATGTGTCGGAACGAGACCGGTGTTTGTGAAAGTGACCGAAAGCTATATGAATTTTCTTAGGGCAGCTTGGCTATTTATAGCCATTGAGGCCCCCCATTTTCCTTTTTCTTTTCTCTTTTTCTTTTTTTTCCTTCTCTGTTGCTTTTATTTTCTTATTTATTTATTTATTTTTAATATATGAAAATATCTCCTGATGGAGATAGAAACCCCACCAGGACCGGTTCTGGTTTCGTTTGGTCGCGTTTTGTCCGATTTATCCCCCCTCCGACTGTCCTAAAAATATTCCGGACATACCGTTGTGATCCATAAATTTTTCCCTTCGACCGGGGAGTTGTCGTTCAAGGATTTCTGATATCCTTGCCTGGCCAAGAACTACCACCGGTGATTTCCAGTATCCCAAATCTTTCCCGTTCGAGCAGAAACTCGTCCGACAGCTCCGGAAAAATTTATGGGGTCCCGAAACCTAGCCACTTACTCCTCCGTCTTCCGAAAGTTTGGAGGTTTAATCTCCCCGTCTCCTGATTTCTTCACTCCTCTCGGCCGTTTTGGTGTCGCAACTGACGAGCTTCACGGACAGGACGGATTCAGGATGTTACACTTGCCACTACTTTGGGGCCTATATCACACCACTACTTTGGGGTGTGCCACCATCACTACTTTGGGATGTGCTTTTCTGATGCCACTACTTTGGGGCATATCTTTATTTCTTTCTTTCCATTCTTGCTTGCTTTTCTCTCGTAACTTGGTTGACGCCCGCGCTCAAGTCTAAGCCTGCGTTTGGTCATTGACCAATCCATCATGCTAGACTGGCGAGGGGCTTGTCCGTAGACGTGCCAATAGAGGGGGAATTTCCTATTACATATCTACGTACTTATCTTTAAGGTCTTCCGAGCCCTTATGGCCAGGACCGTCTTAAGATACTTCATTTTCCTCAGGTTCAATTATGATCGTTGTTAAGTTTAGGTGATAACTTCTAATTTTCTAAGGTCGTCCTAAGGTCCTAACGACGACTGTGTCCTCATGATGAACAATAACATTAGTATAGACATAATACACATTATCATAGCACATAATACATAATCATTTACATCATCATACATACATTAAAGTGAGACAGTGGTTGTCGGGATATTCGTACACTCTTTTTCTTTAGAATTTTGACTACTAAAAACCCGATGGGTCCTGCAACACCCCTGCTAACTGCCCACTTCCATGGTAGTGAGCAATGCTCACAGGGTTGTTGTTCGTTGCGTAGGGTTACTTATAGCCCTTACTTTTTTACCTTTGAAAGTAATTCTTACACAGAAATAGGGACCAATTTGAAATTCATTCTTGTGATTATCAAGTTACAAATTAGGAGCCATGTGTGATAAAGAGACNTTACATCATCATACATACATTAAAGTGAGAAAGTGGTTGTCGGGATATTCATACACTCATTTTCTTTAGAATTTTGACTACTAAAAACCCGATGGGTCCAAGACCTCATCCTAGGGTTTTTGATAGCTCTAAGATCATTTTTCACACATATAAGTCTGGATTTTATGCCCAAGATTCAGCAATTACAGATTCACCCTCTTTACCCAAAATGCCATAGTTTACCCGAAAAACCCGATTTTCTTTAGAGTTTTGGTTCTCACAAACCCGAGGGTCTCAAGACTTGGTCTTAAGGTTTTTGATATTTATAAATCCATTTTTCATGAAAACAAACCCAGATTTTTAGTCTCAAAACCTGAAATTACAGTTTTGCCCTTGTTTGTCGAAAATGTCATTTTTACTCTAAAAGTCTGATTTTCTTTGAAATTTTATTTTTCGAACACCCGAAGGACTCAAGACTTGGCCTTATGGTTTTTAATAGTTCTAAATCCATTTTTTATGAAAACAAACCCAAATTTTTAGTCTTAGTGCCCGAAATTATGAAAATGACAATTTTGCCCTTATGTGCCCATAACGTCGTTTTTCCTTTATGTCGCATTCTTTCAAAATCAAACCCATGTACCAACCTTGGACCTCCATAATGAAATTTCCAGCAACCACATAACATTACATTTAAACACCACATAACACATGCAAGCATCATTTTACAACAAATATCACATAAGCATATATAGGACCATCAAAAGATGGTCTAAGCTAGATTTACCCACACTTAAGCAAACTTGAACAAGATTCTTGGCTATACAAAGGAGGATCCTTGGCAATGCTTGGCCACGGTTTTCACTCAAGGTAACTGGTTGCCTTGCATGTTGTAACACCCTAGCTAACTAGCCTGTGCTTAAGTCACAAGCTTGCTAGCTACGTTGTTATCTGTTTTGGTGGGGATGATACTTAGTCCTGTTTATACATCAGAAAATATTGTTACCCAAAATATGGACCACATTAAAATTTTCCTTGTACGTCACACAGTGTAAATTAAGAGCCTTGTCGCATTAGAGCATACATTGCGAGTGGAACATAGCATGCTTAAGTAATAGAATATGGATATATTCAACATACCTCAAGATACAAACATTGGTCCTTTATACATTCTTAAATACGTACATAGATTATGTTCGGAGTAGTAAGTACGATGATCACATAACAGTGCATATACACATATACAATCCACTAGCTAATAATCTAATCCTCCGTTGTCCTGCCTTGGAATGCCTCCTTTTCATACCGCTCCTCTCCTGGTTCTTTGTCAAATCCTGGAGTCATGGATGAGTGGGGTGAGAACATAGCGCTCTCGGTGGGAAACCTTAGGGAATAGGGGACTTCTTTTTCTCATTCACGCTCTAGGCCGCTCAGGGATTTCTAAGTGTCACAGTTATACTATGTCCCTACTAATTATTAAAATTCACGCTAAGCCTGAGTTGCTTTATCTAATTTACTATGTGACTGGGGAAAACCTATTCTTCATTAACTACGTCACCTGTTCTCTACCTTACTCCCTAGGTCACATATGATCACATAATTCACTTAATAAGCTTCAATGTGCATCCCCTTATAACTGTGCCCATTTTAATTATAAGCTTCTTCGTACATCCACTTATGTACAGTTGTATATCACTTAGAGCATATAATCAAGCTCAACCCCTCCGTAGCGGTGGCCATACCGATACAAGCTACGTTTTGTCTCAATATCGTGAGGACCAGGCAGCGCTTAACCTGAGTGGTTCCTCTTTCCACGAATTATCATCGCTCACGATAGGAGTATCCATCCTTGTACTAGGGATGGCAAGGAGATCTACCGCCATCCTTGTGCTAGGGACGAGGTAATATCAGGGTTCAGCTTGCCTTTCCTGCCGGCTAGTGGCGCAGCTAGGAAAAGATTGGTTTCCTTTAACACTAATATCCTTTGGTTCCTTTTAGAGACTTAGTGACGTCACACCCTATTCCTTTTATTAATTCCTTACATATACCTTTCATGACACCTAATAATCACATAAGTCATACATCATTTTCCAGTCAACAGTTCATAATTCAGTCTAATAAATCACATTGCGTACATAACGTATCCTCGTAACCTATAACTTTACATAATTCATACCATCAATTATATACTATCACTAACTTCACATATAAGGAACATAATCTCATGCCTTAAACATGACAAACATAAACCTGGCAACTAGCAAAACAGACGTCTGGTTTCTGTCAAAAATTAGCGACCATAAACCGGAGAGGTCCAAGACCTTACCCCAAGGTTTTTGGTAGCCCTAAGATCATTTTTCATGTCTAAAAACTCAGATTTTGAACCCCACTGTACGAAATTCCAGTTTTGCCACTTTTCCCAAAATTACCATTTCGCCCCCATAAACGCCCTGTTTTCTTAGTAATTTTAGTTCTCAAAAACCCGATGGACCCAAGACTTGCCCTTAAGGTTTTTGATAGTTCTAAACCCATATTTTCTTAAAACAAACCCAGTTTTTCAGTCCAAACACGTGAAATTCCTATTTTTCTTTTTTTCATAAAAACCCCGTTTTTCTGCCTGTTTGCTTAGAAATTCATCGAGGACTCCAAAAATCATAAAACTTGACAGCCCCACTCAATTTTTTGTGTAGAATCCAAAAATAACATTAGTTTTTCATAGCCCTAGTTTCAGCTTAGGCTATCCTAACTTCTGACAAAATCACAGACAACACCAACAAATCCAGACAATCATCAACAACATATATATATATATCAAGGTCACATAAAAGACATCCTAAACACAGATATATCTAGCATAAAACATAGCACAAACTCATCATACATCTTAAATCACATAGACAGTGATTATGTCGGTTTACCCACGTTTTCCCAGTGTCGATGTTTCCTACGGCTTCCAACTTGCTATGATTCCTTCTAACTCCTCTTCGGCTGAGTTCCTTCAAGCTTTCTGTAAGGATTTTGAGGGCTTTTTCTGGGCTTAGGTTAGGGGATTTCTGAAGAATTTGAACTGGATTGGATATAGGAAGCGTCTGGGTCTCTGTTTTGATCGAATAACAGTCGATTGTGTAATCGGACAGAGTTTTGGCAAGTTTTTCTAATTTTTACACAAAATTTATGACTTGGGGGGTACTTATAGGCCTCTTGGCCGAAAATCCCTTTCCAATTTTGCCCTTGGGGCAAAATTTCCAAAATGCCCTTATTTTGTCCTTATTCTAAATGTCATTTTCATGACTCACCACTTTGAATGTTAACTTGAGCCACGTGGGCTGCTTCATGGCCGTGTGTTTTGATGTTTCTTGGTTGTTTTTGTGGCAAAAAATTAACTGGCTCTAGCAGATCAATTTTGATCAGGGTTTGGCATTTCCGGTCCCGGTACTCTGTGTACGGCTGTTCTAAAAATATTCTGATCACGTCCTTGTTGAAACACCCTAGCTAACTGTTTACCCGTACGTAGTAAACAATGCTCACTAGGTTGTTTTCTACCTGGTCGGAATACCTTAGTTCATTGTTATCTTTCGAAGATAGTTATTTAGGAAAATAGGGACCAATTTTGAAACTTTGCATTAGTATCGATCAATTAATAAAATAGAGNAGATAACTTTTAAATCGTAAGGGTTCCTAATTCCGCTGATTCAATCCCAAAAATATAAATATCTAGACAATTATTTAGTGAAATTCCGCTATGGGAAAAATGGGATGTTACACATGTCTTTGTTATGGCTTTGGCTTGAATTTCTCAAGTATGACTAATGGATTTCCAATTGAAGTGAGCTGTAGTTTGATGCTCTTGAGGGCTGAAGAAAAAGGAAGAAGGAAAGTAAAGAAGTGTGTCAAAGAACAAGAGTGGAAACCAAACGCTTGTCAAGCATTGCTTCGATTTTTGGCTTGCTTTGCTTTGCTTTGAATTTCACAAAGAAAGAAAATGAAATTATGGTGAAGGAGCTGCGTTTACGGTGGCTGAGAAAGAGAGAAAACAAAGGCGATGAGAAAGGAAGAAAACAAGAAGCATAAGAAAGAAAACCGTGAGCTATGTATGTGGCTAGCCTCGGTTTGCTTATTCAATTACATGTATATAATGAATGAATGCTAAGTGGACGGTAGCTGATTGCTTTGCTTCATTTTTTCTGAATTTCCTTTATTTAAAAAGCTTTAAAAATAAAATAATTTGAAGGAAATTGAAGGCACATGGCCGTGCAATATGTGTCACCATGCATGGCCTTGCTTTTCCTTAATTAAGGCATGCGTTTGCCTTACTTGTGCTTAATCTAAGCTGCCATGTGTTTGGCCGAATTAATTGATGATTAATTGTGCTAAATTCAGTTGGAATCATGTGTATTTGTTTCGTAATTTTCCATGAATGTGTGGCGACGTGTGTCGCCACACATGCGTGGTGATTTGACATCGTCTAATAATTTTTCTGATGAGGAAATTAAATTAATTAAGGATACTCTTGAGTCAACTTTTTATAAAAGTGTGCCTCAATGATACCTTAACACATGATTTAAATTCTGACGAGGAAAGATAATTAACTCTGGGGCTCGCGGGACTACGCGAGAAGCCCAAATTATTATCCGGGTGCTTCCTAATTATGGAAATGACCGCGAATTGAGAAAAAGATATTTAACGTGTTGTCCTAAAAATTTATTTTATATTACAATATTCTATACATGTTATATTAATATTATTCACATTTTATATCCATTATTTTCTACAATATTTTATTATAATTTATATTATACTATTTCATTTACAATAGTTGTTTGTTTAATACATATGCAATAAGATAATTTAACTATTATATTTTTCATTAAATATTAATCATATTTTCCAACTATTATGTCCAAGTGTTATATGTGTGTTGTACAAATCATCCATCTATATTCATATTATGTATTGCTGATCTTTAATTTCTCATCGTACTAATTTCAGCATTATCGTTATAAAATCTTTTCACCATAATTATACATTATTATACATACATATATTATCTCATTTACTTACTTAGTGACCTTCTTTACACTATTTTATATGCTTTATTTATATCATTTTTATTTATCTACATTTATAATTTTAGTCATTATTATACACTGCCTATTGTTATACATATCAATATAATAAAGTATTATGCAATATATATCTATATATATATATATATGCATCAAATGTTAATCGTTAAATGTTTATTTCTTAACGAATGGATTTTAGTAAATACAGTATTTCTACTAGTTAATTATTTTACTTACTTGTTTACAGTAAGGCTGTAATATTTATAGTTTTCGTACTGTGTTATTGACTTACTCATTTTACATGTTAATGTTCTAATTGATATTTGCATTGCTCATGCTTTCAATCTCTCTAAGTTCTATAATTAGAAAACAAATGCTTGTAACATGTGTGTGTGTATATATATATATATATATATCTAGTATTTGGTGTTTTATTATTATACTATATATATATATATATTTGTGTTCTAAGTTGCTTTTTGTAACATCCCGTTTTTTTCCTTAGTAAAGAATTCGCAAAATAAATATAGAATAATTCTCAAAATCAAGTTAGGAAGGTTGGGATGGGAATCCTGAGGCTAAAAAGCCCCGAGGAATATAAGGTTGGACGTCGCGTGAAATTTCGCAGAGAGCAGAATGGCGATTCTCTGCCGTTGGAAATTGTAACATCCCGCTCCTTCCCTAAGTGAAATTTCCCCGATTTACCGTTCATAGAGCATCCTGTATAGGTTAACATGCAGAGATTCATAGAATTTTATTCGTTTAGCTTCTCGAAATTCCGAGGACACTCAAAGGGTTCCTCATGACCCTTAGAAGTTACTGGAAAAATTCAATCGTTGAAAAAACGGAGTTTCGCTCACTTGCGGACAATTCTGCAGACACAAGAACAGTCCCGTTTGGGGCCGTTTAGCCAGTAAAACGGGGCTGTGGGCCCCAATCGTGGGAAACCATACCTTAGGAAGGAAAATATGATGAAACGCCTATAGCCACCCCAAATTGTTACTAGGAAGCTTTGGCGCTTGCGGAAACGCCAGCGGCACGGTCCCGTTCGGACACCGATGAGAGATAACGGGTCAAAGGAATCTGTGGAAAATACTCCTCCGGAGAAAATTTCACAAATGCCTTGAAGTAATTATACCCTTGGGTAGAGGGGAGTGAGAGGATCGCGACGGTATAAGCGGAATATTTTTCGAACGACCGTGCGCGAAGCACCGGGACTGCGAACGATAAAAAACGAGCGAAACGGGACTGCGTGGGCCCCACATCTGCAATTGACCACGTGATGGCTGCAGATTTCCAAGGAAAATAATAAAAAATTTAGCCACTATTCATTGATTTGACCCTAGGATTATCTAAACTAATTAATTAATTAGGAAATAAAATTAAAAAGGGCATTATGGTAATTTTGGGACAAATTGGATGACCAATCTGCCCCAAAACCCATGGTTCCCCTTCTCTATAAATAGCCCCCACCTGAATTCATTCTTCCCATAATTCTCACCTTGCTGAAACTCTGCCGAAAAATCGTTCGGTGCCGGAACACTGCAGGAATCAGGAGACCGGTTCAGGAGGCTATTCGCGCAAGGATCCCGCATCTCTTCCACCCTCTCCAGCCTTCTTTGCAGCCCCAAGAAAGTGGGTAAACTTGGTTTGCTCATCTCCTTGGAGCTTATGTTTGTTTATGGTTGTTTTGATGATTATGTGACTATGATGATTTATGCTAGAAATGCTATGCTAGGACTTAGGAGACGATTCTGAAGGGTCTTGTGACCTGGACTAGATAGTATTTTAAGGGTTGGAATATGTGTGAAAACCTCAAGAATGATCCATGGACAAAGGGGGAAAGAAAGCAAGAAAAAATGAAGTTGTAAGTTTCAGCCTCGCCAGGGGCCGCTGAGCGGCATCATGATCTGAGCGGACTCGTGAACCGCTGAGCGGTGAGAGACCCCGCTGAGCGAAGGGCACAGAAAACAAGTTTTTGACACGTGGACTCTAGGGCGCTGAGCGGCCATCTGGCACCGCTGAGCGTCCTAGCCTGAAACTTATCCATTTTACGAAACAAGGTTTATGAGGGTTGTCTTGGACACACATTTCCAACACTTATTAAGCTAAATGAGACGCATGAGTTATGTTTGCGAAGTATGTTTGCATGAAGCATGTTTAGGATGAATGCATGAAGTATGTTTATGATGAGTGCATGATGATGTATGATGAACATGTTATGAGGTATGTCTAGGATGATGTATGATGAGCATGTCATGAGGTATGCTTAGGATGATGCACGTAGAACATTTTCATGAGGTATGGTTAAGATGAGTGCATGAAGTATTTGTATGCCGATGTATGTGGAACATTGCATATAGAATATGTATGTTAGAAATGGTTATGCTATCATGCATCATGAGGACTAGAGGTTAATCACGTAAAGCTTGAAGATTAAAATTGAACCTTAGGGAACCAGTATGTAGTTATATGGTAGGAATCCTTTCTCTTGGCACGTCTACGGACACGCCCCTCACCAGTCCCAAAAGGGTGGATTAGTCAATGATGCTACCTCACCAGTCCCAAAAGGCTGGACCGGTTAATGAGGTTAATGGCATGATGATGAGATATGATGATGAGATATGAGTCCCTGCTTGATTACGTCAAAAGGGTACGGACCCCCACCTCCCTACTTGTAGGAAGGGTAGCCCACTTGATTGGCGGCGATGGACACTAGACCCCATCGGTGGTTAGCAACCACTCTGGTGTGAGCGCAGCTGGGTCATCGTCAAGTTAGGAACAGAAGTGGTTGTAACCGTCGGCCACGGTTACATGAGCGCGGGACTAATGTATGAAGAAGGACGCTACCCCGGTTCACTAGCCCAACCGGAAGCGTAAGAGATCCCCATGTTCCCCCCAAACATGAGTATATGATGCATGAGTATGTGATGATGTATGAGTATGTAATGTATAAGTATATGATGATGTATGTCTATGTAGTCGTCAAGAGAACGCTCGAGACGGCCTATGTATGTACGCGAAGTAAAGATAATGACCCGAGAACTTAGATAAGCAAGACTAGTTCCCCAGTCACCTAGTAAAGTAGATAAAGCCATTCAGGACCTTAGGCCAGATAATAATCAGTAGGATATTAGTATGCATGTTCACTTAGAAACACCTGAGCGGCCTGGTTGATAAGTGAGAAAAGAGATCCCCTATGCCAAGGTTAACCACTGAGGATGACTATTCTCACCCCCACTCGCTTATGCTTCCAGGAGCAGGCGATGATTATGAGAGCCACGAGGAGCCACATGAGGAGCAGTAGAGGACCGAGGACCAGCCAGTTCAGCTGGACACTGGATAGACATTTTGGATATGTATTTTGACATGTATTTTGATGTATGTATATGGCACATGTATGTAACTTATTATAGTAGACTACTGTTGATGTAAATATTTGTGATGGACCGCGTTTACTTATGTAAATATTTATGTATGGATATCAGTTGTAAGCCATTAGCTCTATCGTTTGTATTATATGCTTTGATTCACGCGCGGCTCATAGTTTGCAAATATAGTAACAAGCAGAAAAGTTTTTAAAATGGTCCCTATTTTCCTTAACCTAGTATTTTTGAAAGATAATAAAGAACTATGAGTAATTGCACCAAACGAGCAATAACCTAGTGAGCTTTGTGTACTACTCGAGGGTATGCAGTTAGCTAGGGTGTTACAGTTGGTATCAGAGCAGTTTAGTCCTACGTGAGCCTATGGACTGAGCTGCACTATGCTTCCGGGCATGATTGACGATGTAGGTCTTTGCTAAGTGGTATGTGCTAAGTTCATGTGTACTCGCCTTTCTTGAGACTGATAACCTCAGAATTGTGCAGGTACGACAGATTAGGCATCCCGCCTCGTAGAGACTATACACAGCAGACGATGGAGCAGGCAGAATTTGTTGACATCCTTCGTGAAATGGCCCAAGCTACTCAAGCCCAAGCGCAGGCAACAAACCAGATGGCAGCAACTGCAATGCATCGAAATCCGGCCCCAACAGCTGAAGAAGCAGAAGCGAAAAAGTTTGCTGTGTTTGGAAGAGCAAACCCCCTCGACTTTTGAAGGATTGATGGACCCAGAACTCCTTCATAACTGGATAGCAGAAACGGAGCAGGTTTTTGAGGATGTCCCCTATACAAAGGTGCAGAAAGCTCGATTTGCTACACGGAAGTTGCGAGGTACGGCTAGAACCTGGTGGAACACCACCAGACCTCTTTTAGAATAGCAGGGAGGTCCTGTCACATGGGAGCGATTTACCACTGCACTCGTGAACAAGTATTTCCCTAAGGGGCTTAGGGACCAAAAAGAAGTTGAGTTTATGGCGCTGCAACAGGGGGACATGACCGTGGTTGAATACACGTCTGCCTTTGAGAGGTTGTGCCGCTACTCCTCTACATATCAGTTGCTCCCCAATGAAGCGTGGAAATGTGGAAAGTTTTAGAGGGGACTGAAGGAAGAGCTTCAGATGGCCATTAACCATTGGGACATCCAGGATTATGCCCTTTTAGTCAGTAAGTGTATGACGCTAGAGGAATCGGCCAGGAATTTGGCCAGGGATAGGACCACTAGGAACAAGAGGAAGATGGAGGAGCAAGGGAGTTCCTCCCAAGCACAGCGACAGAAGGGACCATTCCAGGCTCCGTTCTCGAGCAGAGGTAGAGGATAGTTTCTCCCATGACCGCAACAGTGGGCTGTGAGACCCCAGGGTCCGAGGGGACCAGGATTTGCCAGACCCCCGCAACAGATGGTTAGGCCTCAACTGTAACATCCCGATTTTTCCTTAGAGAAATAATCGTAAACATAATTATTAAATTAATTTCCTAATCATGATTAGAGAATTAAGATGGGAAATTATTAATTAGAATATCCCTAGGAAATAAGACGTGTCCCGATAGGAAGTTCGGCGGACAACCGAACAGCCGCTGTTCGCCGATGAAATTTTCTAACGCGTAAGAGGTGTCCCTGAAAATAATCTCCTGGAGAAAAATTCACAAACACCTTTAAATATTAATATCCTTAGGTAGGGGGGAATTAGGGGGTTGCGGCGGTATAAACGGAATATTTTTCGGACGACCGTGCGCGATGCACCGACACTGCGAGCGATAAAACACGAGCGAACCGGAACCGGAAGAAAAAATGAAATCTCAGCAGCTAAGAAGAGGGCTGCACGGTTTTGAAGGAGAATTTTTGACCAAAAGAAATAATTCCCCAAAATGTACTTCCAAATTTCCATCACCATACTTTTCTTACTTACTTCACCAAATCACATCACTTACCCATACCCATGCCCATACCTCCCACTATTCACCACATTTTATTTATTCTAAAAATCAACTAAATTCCCTCACAATCAGCCCTCCAAAAAATGAGCCCATCCCCCAAGTTTACAAGAGAACTTCATCTTCTACAATCCTCCATAACCACACCTCAAGCCAAGCTCCAAGAACACCACTTTGTCTCCAAGAAAGCAAGCATTCCTACCATCCTCTTTCACCTCCCAAGAACCGAAGCACAGCCCCCAAAGTCTCCTCATCCTTCTTCATTTTCTTCCTTCCAAAATCAAGAGGAACAACCTCTTCCCCTCCAACTTGTTTGAAGTTCTTCACCTTAGAGAAAGGAGGAGCTCAAGCTTTAGAAACAACAAGGCTTGTGGGACTTCACTCCAAGCTTCCCTCACCACCGCCAGGTTCTTCTACAAGTGGGTAAACTTGGCTTGGTCACCCCTTGGTGGCTTATGTTTGCTTGTATGTGTTTATGTGCTTGTATGCCTTATGACAAATGATATTAGAAATGCTATGCTAGGACTTAGGAGATGATTCTGAAGGGTCCTGTGACCTGGACTAGATAGGAATATGAATGCTGGAATATGTGGGGTTTTGAACTTGGGATGAATGTGAGAAAGTGAGAGAAAACAAGTAATGAAGAAAGCGCCGAGTGTTCTGCGGAGAGTGACCGAGAGGAGTCTAGGGAGTTGTTGAGCGGCGTCTGGACGGGCGCCAAATGGGTACGCGTAGAGTGACTGAGAGGAGTCTGTAGAGAGTTGTTGAGCGGCACCAGGAGTGCTGCTGAGTGGGTTCCGCGTAGGATCCCTGGCGAAACACCCTAGCTAATTGTTTACCCGTACGTAGTAAACAAAGCTTACTAGGTTGTTTTCTACCTGGTCGGAATACCTTAGTCCTTCGTTATCTTTCGAAAATAGTTATTTAAGAAAAATAAGGACCGATTTTAAACTTTTCATTTACATTGGATAACTACTAAAATAGAGCCATGCGTCAGAAAGAACGATATAACAAAGCGTATAACTATAAGATAATAAAGCATCCAATACATATCCAGGTGGTCCATCAGACAAAGTCACATAGTTGTATATATACAATAAGTAAGATATACATCACATGTACCTAAAATAAATATTGAATACATAACCCAGAGTACATAATATCAAAATACAAGGGCTATGCCCTTAGTAAAAATCTGAACATCGATCTATCTTTAAGCTCATGTCCTGTCATCGCCGCTCATGGCTCTGCTGGCGGCTCGTCCGCGTCCTCAAAGTAGGACTCATCATCAGTACCTGAAGTCATAAGGTAGTGGGAATGAGAATGGTAGGTTCTCACTGGAAATAACTTTAGTTCCTGAGTCTCGGATCAGATTAGGTCGGACTTCCGGCCGCTCAGAGATCTCTAAGTGAACATACATACTAAATATCCTACTGTTTATTATCTGGCCTAAGTTCTGAATGGCTTTATCTACATTACTATGTGATAGGGGAACTACTCTTGCTTACTAAGTTCTCGTGCATAACAGACTCATCAGAGTGAACATGCTGGATATATATACTTAACGGAATGAACATATGCATAACAGAATAAACCTGCTTTGGAATATATGTTATTCCCACCATAGTAATGCCCTTTGTTGACATTAATATGACGGAATAACCTCGCACCCTCAGTGTAGGCCCTAATGGACCTTCCTGCGTGGGCTTCCACCTGCCGTGTGCCCCCTTGGGACCCCTCGACAGTGGGCGGATATTGTACCCCCACCTTAGCTTGCCCCCTTTCGACAATGCAAAGGCGTGGTAACCGCACACCTTCAGGTATGCCATATCGACACCACCTGTGGCAGGCTTCCATCTTCAGTATGTCTTTCGGACCTATTGAAATGGGCTTGTTACTTGGCTCTCGTGATCACGGCCTTTTCAGCATGTGGCATTAAGCCTTTTTTAGCATTGGGCATTGGCCCTTTTTCAGCATTGGGCATTTGGCCCTTTTCAGCATTCATGTACCTGCAGCGTGGCATACTTGTTCCTTATGGTTCATTTCATAATCTTTGCTTATCTCAGAGTTATTTCTAGTTCCTTAAACTAGGTTTATCATGAATGCATGAAAAGCTACAAATTTTACCACAAACTACATGTAATATGCATGTACAGGACAATTGCTTCACATATAGCATATACATTCATATAATTCAGTTATCAATAAATACTGGACTATGTGCCTCAAGAGGGTTCCATAAGACTTTCTAGTCTCAAGCCGCTCAGCGAAAACTTATGTTCGCTCAGCGGTTTGAGCCTTCGCGCCCAGCGATAGGGGTCTTATCGCTCAGCGGTAATGACCCCATCGCCCAGTGACTGCCACCTTCTCGAATCCTTTCCACCGCCTTACAAAAAATATCTTTTTGACCTTACCCTTTCCCGCAGTGAGCTTCAGGCCGCTCAGCGGTAACCTTCCCACTGCTCAGCGATACCTGGCGAGACCTGAAAAAACAGAATGCATCTTTTCTTCTATTTCTTTCCCCTTTGCTCCCATGGCACCTGCTTGAGTTTCACACATAATCCAAGCACAATAATCCTATCTAATCCAGGTCACAGGACCCTTCATAATTATCTCCCTAAGCCTAACCAAATTGCTAACATACATAAGCATATATTCAAGCATAATCATAAACATACACATAGCATCACATAACAACCATTCACCATCAAAGAGGTGAGGAACTAGAGTTACCCACTTCCTCAAGAGCTTGTTGATGCTAGAGAAAAGATGAAATCAAGCCTTGCTTGCTTGCTTGATGTCCTCTTGACCTAAAAATGAAAATCTTGGATGATTATGGAAAACCTAGGTTATGGAAACTTTGATTCACCAAGTGATGAGAGAATAATCTTACTTGCTTGTGTTGCTCCTTGCTATTCCTATGATTTGGAAACTAAGAGAATTCAAGAAAGGTAAAGATGGATTTGGGTGGTAGGCTTTGGTGGAGCTTGGATGGCTTTAGGTTTTGGGAAGCTTGGAAAACAAAGGGAAGAAAGTGTGTGTGTGTCTCGTGGGTGAGTGGGGTGCCATGGGGAATATTAGTCCCTTGGCATACATATTGCTATTTTTTCCTCTGTGTGGTTTTGGTCATGTTCGCTCATTAACTATTTATGTCCGAACGTCCTAAAAATATTTCGGACATACCGTTGTGACCCATTAATTTTTCTTGTTAATATTTAATCCTTTATTGAAATATTCTTGAATTTATTTTCATATTAATATATTTTACAGAATCCTGTGAGTCGGGATTAAATTCTAAAAATAATCTAATATTGACCCGAACGTCACCGGACGTCACGAGATCATCAAATTATTAATTTTAACTAATATTACAGGGATAAAATTAATACTTGAATTTTATTTCATTTTTATCTCATCTTTTCCTTATTAATATATTCGTAATTATTTATTATGTGACATTTCAAATGAAGGGAAAAAGTCGGGTTATTACACCTGGTTGTGAACGTGAGAAAATGAGTAAAGGAGTAAGCGCCTAGTGGTTCCGCGGAGAGTGACTGTGAGGAGTCTAGAAAGTTGATGAGCGGGCACCTGGGATGGTGCTGAGTGGTTCTGCGGAGAGTGACTGGGAGGAGTCTAGAAAGTTGATGAGTGAGCACCAAGAGTGGTTTTGAGTGGGTTCCGCGGAGGATCCCTGGAGTGCTGAGAGGGTTACGTGAAGAGTGCTGAGTGGGCTCCAGAAGTGGTTCGGAATGGGTTCCGTGAAGGATCCCTGGAATGCTGAGAAGGTTACGTGAAGAGTACTGGGTGAGCACCAGTAGTGGTGTAGAGTAGGGTTCTGCGAAGGATCCCTGGAGTGCGAGTGCTGAGTGGGTTCCGCGGAGGGACCCCGAAGTTGTTGAGTGGTTACAAGTATGTGTATGATGAATGAATGAGTTATTTTATGATGATGTATGATGATGTATGATGAGCATGTCATGAGGAAGGCTTAGGATGATGCATGTAGAACATTTTCATGAGGTATATTTATGATGAGTGCATGACATATTTGTATGATGATGCATGTGGAACATTGCATGTAGAATATGTATGTTAGGAATGGTTATGCTATCATGCATCATGAGAACTAGAGGTTAATCACGTAAAGTTTGAAGAGCATAATTGAACCTTAGGGAACAAGTATGTAGCTATATGATAGGAAGCATCTCTCTTGGCGGACACGCCCCTCACCAATCTCCCCCCAAGGGGTGGATCGGTTAATGATGATGAAAGAAAAGAAAGAAAGAAAGAAAGAAAANAAGCCGGTATGCGTAAGAAAAGGAAAGAAGAACGCTAACCCGGGCAAGCCGGTATGCGTAAGAAAAAGAATAAACAAGACGCTAACCCGGGTAAGCCGGTATGCATAAGAAAAGAAAAGAAGGACGCTAACCCGGGCAAGCCGGTATGCGTAAGAGAACCCTATGCATAGAGTATGATATGAAGGTGTAGGAAATGAGGTGATGTATGAGTATATGATAAATGCATATGTGATGAACAAGTATGTGATGCATAAGTATATGATATAGTTTATGTATGAAGTAAGTACCGTCAAGAGAATGCTCGAGACAGCTATGTATGTACGCAAGAAAAGTTAACAAGCACGAGAACTTAGATAAGCAAGACTAGTTCCCCAGTCACCTAGTAAAGTAGATAAAGCCGTTCAGGACCTTAGGCCAGATAATAATCAGTAGGATGTTAGTATGCATGTTCACTTAGAAACCCCCGAGCGGCTGGGTTGATAAGCGAAGAAAGAGATCCCCTATGCTAAGGTTATCCATGGAGGATGACTGTTCTCACCCCCACTCGCTTATGCTTCCCAGGAGCAGGCGAAGAGTATGAGGGCTACGAGGAGAACTATGAGGAGCCGCACGCGGAGCAGTAAAGGACCGAGGACCAACCAGTCTAGCTTGGCATTAGATGGATATTTTGCTATATTTTGATATATTTCAATATGTATTTTGAGATATTTGGCTTGTATATGTAAATTACTATGATACTTTGTTGGTTGTAATTTGTGATGGACCGACCAGATACTTGTTTATGTAATTATTTATGCCAGTAATGATTATTACGTTAAGCTTCAGCTCTATCGTTTGTATTATATGCTTTGATTCACGCGTGGCTCATATTTTGCATATAAAGTAACCAGTAGAAAAGTTTTAAAACGGTCCATATTTTCCTTAATCTTGTATTTTCAAAAGATAATAAAGGACTATAAGTAATCCCACCAAATGATTAACAACCTAGTGAGCGTTGCATACTACTCGACGGTATGCAGTTAGCTAGGGTGTTACATCAACAACCAACAGTCAGGCCACCGCAACCGAGTGGTGTTCCAAGGAGGTCCGGGCAAGCCCCCTGAGGAGTTCAACTACTAGGTTAGGAGTTCAGGCCGCCGTGCCCGAAATGTGGGAGACTCCATCTGGGAGAATGCTATGCAGGGACAAGCGCATGCTTTAGATGTGGGAAAGAGGGGCACATCGCCAGATACTGCCCAGGAATTCCACCGCCAGTTCAGCAACACGGACGGGTCTTCACAATGTCTGGCGAAGAGGCTGAGGATGCAGAAGGGTTGATTGTGGGTAAGTGCATTATGATGGGTACTACTTTGACTGTATTGTATGGTTCAGGGGCATCGCACTCCTTCATTTCCCATGATAGTGTCAGGAAGCTGCACCTATCGCCCGTAGCACTACCCTATACACTGAGGGTGTCTACCCCTACCGCCCCACCTGTTGAGACTTGTCAAGTATGTCTCCAGTGTCCATTTCAGTTACAGGATCGGATGTTCGTAGCTGATCTTATTTGTTTACCCTTAGTGGGTTTGGATGTTATTCTTGGGATGGACTGGTTACGCGACAACCAGGTGATCTTGGATTGCGCAAGGAAATTGGTAACCTTTCCTTCTGTGGTTCTAGCCGCGCCACCCTCTAAGGAAGAATCAGTAATTTTGTACTGTTGTCCATTGGAGAACCAGAGCTTCATCTTCCTGGCTTCGTCAGAGGTGGAGGCAAAGCAGGACGTGATGCATATTCTGGTGGTGAGTGAGTACCGGTATGTATTCCTAGATGACATTCTGGAGTTTCCCCCGAGGAGAGAAGTGGAATTCTCTATTAGCTTGGTTCTGGGAGCTAGACCAATCTCGATGGCGCCATACCGAATGTCCACGGTGGAGCTGCAGGAGTTGAAAAAGCAATTGGAGGAACTACTGGACAAGAGGTTTATTCGACCTAGTACATCACCATGGGGAGCTCCAGTGTTGTTCGTGAAGAAGAAAGATGGCTCGATGTGGCTATGCATTGATTACCGGCAACTGAACAAGGTCACGATCAAGAACAAGTACCCGTTGCCGAGGATAGATGATTTGATGGATCAGCTCACAGGTGCTAAGGTGTTTTCAAGGATTGATCTGCGCTCAGGCTACCATCAGATACGGGTCTCAGATGAGGACATTCCCAAGACGACTTTTAGGACTCGCTATGGTCATTATGAGTTCACCGTGATGTCGTTCAGGTTGACTAATGCCCCTGCGATTTTCATGGACTACATGAACCGGATCTTCAGGCCGTACTTGGACGAATGCGTGATAGTCTTCATAGACGATATTTTGATATACTCGAAGACTGAGGAGGATCACGCCAAGCATCTCAGGTTAGTTCTGGATATCTCGAGGGAGAAGCAGTTGTATGCTAAACTCTCTAAGTGCGAGTTTTGGACCAAGGAGGTGAAGTTCTTGGGACATATGGTGACAGAGCAAGGAATCTCAGTGGATCTGAGCAAGGTTGCAGCTGTGATAGAATTGGAGCGACCTACCACAGTCACAGAGATCATGAGCTTCTTGGGATTGGTGGGCTACTACCGAAGGTTCATCAAGGGGTTTTCTCAGATGGCACTACCCCTTACCAAGCTCATCCGCAAGGAAGTTAAGTTCAAGTGGTCACCGGAATGCGAGGAGAGCTTCTGTAAGCTCAAGGAGAAGTTGACTACTGCTCCTGTACTGATTTTACCAGATCCTCACACGCCGTATGAGGTGTACTGTGATGCCTCGAGGATGGGACTTGGATGTGTACTCATGCAGAACCGCCAAGTAGTGGCGTATGCGTCTCGACAGCTAAGACCCCACGAAGCGAATTATCCGACCCATGACTTGGAATTGGCAGCAGTGGTGTTTGCCTTGAAGATATGGAGGCACTATCTTTATGGTGTCCGATTTGAAGTGTTCTCCGACCACAAGAGCCTACAGTACCTCTTTGATCAGAAGGAGCTGAATATGAGGCAGAGGAGGTGGATGGAGTTTCTAAAAGACTATGACTTTGGTCTGAACTACCATCCCGGAAAGGCGAACGTAGTAGCGAATGCATTGAGCAGAAAGGCAGTGCATATGACTCAGATGATGGTAGAAGAGTCTAAGCTATTGGAAGAGTTTCGAGACCTGAATTTGGCAGTGGTTAGACAGGAGAGCAGTATCAAGCTAGGTCCACTGCAGATTACTAGCAGTTTCAAGCAGCGGATAGTCGAAGCTCAAGAGCATTGTCAAGAGGACCTCTGGCGGAAGTTTGTCAAGGCCGAGAAAGAGGGGAAGGTTCAGGAAGCAGTGGTAGGCAGTGATGGAATTATACGCTTCAGCAACCGAGTTTGCGTACCTAATGAGGGTACTCTGCGGAGAGACATTCTGAACGAAGGCCACAAGAGCAAGTTCACTATGCACCCAGGCATCACCAAAATGTATCATGATCTGAAGCAGATGTTTTGGTGGCCAAGTTTGAAGCGAGACGTGGAAGAGTGGGTTCAAAAATGTCTGGTATGTCAGAAGACGAAGATAGAACACCGAAGACCTCCAGGACTTTTGACTTATCCAGAAGTGCCAGAATGGAAGTGGGATGGTATCTCTATGGATTTCGTGTCAGGATTGCCACGCACGGTGAGGAATATGGACGCCATCTGGGTGATTGTTGACAGACTCACCAAGTCTGCCCATTTTCTTCCGGTAAAGATTACCTATCCACTGGAGAATTTGGTGCAACTGTACATAAGGGAATGGTGAGGTTACACGGCGTACCGTCGTCCATCATATCAGATAGGGATCCGCGATTTACGTCCCGATTTTGGACCATTTTTCAGAAAGCATGTGGGATGCAGTTATTGTTGAGCACGGCGTATCATCCGCAAACTGATGGACAGACTGAGAGGATGATCCAGACTCTCGAGGATATGTTGAGGGCATGCGCGCTTGATTCACCCAGGTACTGGGATGAGTTGTTGTTGTTCATAGAGTTCGCCTACAATAATAGTTACCATGCTAGCATTGGCATGGCCCCCTTTGAAGCACTCTATGGCCGAAAATGTCTATCACCCCTCTGTTGGAACGATGGCCGTGAATACAGATACTTGGGACCGGAAGAGACCCAAGATGCCGAGGAGTGCATACAGCGGATTAGACAGCGGATCCTCACAGCTCAGAGTCGTCAGAAGAGTTACGCCGACGTTCGAAGAAGACCTCTAGAGTTTCAAGAAGGAGACCATGTGTTCTTGAAGGTCACTCCTACTACAGGCATTGGGAGGGCCATGAAGGTTAAGAAGCTAAGTCCCCGGTTCATTGGACCCTTGCAGATATTGGAGCACATCGGACCAGTGCATATCAGATAGCTCTACCACTAAACCTGGCAAACGTTCATGCTGTCTTTCATGTGTCTCAGTTGAGGAAATATTATGCTTCTCCGGATCATGTGCTTGAGCCCGAGAAGATCATCTTGAGATAGGATCTCGCCTTACCGTTGATGCCGCAGAAGATCATTGACCACAAGACCCGGAAGACTCGGAACAAAGAGATTCCAATGGTGCGAGTTATCTGGGAGAACGGAAAGGTCGAGGAACAGACATGGGAGCTGGAGGAAGACATGAAAGCGGCCTATCCAGAACTATTTCTAGGTACGAAATTTCGAGGACGAAATTTTTCTAAAGGGGGTGGAATGTAACATCCCGCTCCTTCCCTAAGTGAAATTTCCCCGATTTACCGTTCATAAAGCATCCTGTATAGGTTAACATGCAGAGATTCATAGAATTTTATCCGTTTAGCTTCTTGAAATTCTGAGGACACTCAAAGGGTTCCTCGTGACCCTTAGAAGTTACTGGAAAAATTCAACCGTCGAAAAAATGGAGTTCCGTTCACTTTTGGACAATTCCGCAGACACTAGAACAGTCCCGTTTGGGGCCGTTTAGCCAGTAAAACAGGGCTGTGGGCCCCAATCGTGGGAAACCATACCTTAGGAAGGAAAATATGATGAAACCCCTATAGCCACCCCAAATTGTTACTAGGAAGCTTTGGCGCTCGCGAAAACGCCAGCAGAACGGTCCCGTTCGGACACAAATGCCTTGAAGTAATTATACCCTTGGGTAGAGGGGAGTGAGAGGATCGCGACGGTATAAGCGGAATATTTTTCGGACGACCGTGCGCGACGCACCGGGACTACGAACGATCAAAAACGAGCGAAACGGGACTGCATGGGCCCCACATCTACAATTGACCACGTGATTGCTGCAGATTTCCAAGGAAAATAATAAAAAATAAGCCACTATTTATTGATTTGACCTTAGGATTATCTAAACTAATTAATTAATTTGGAAATAAAATTAAAAAGGGCATTATGGTAATTTTGGGACAAATTGGATGACCAATCTGCCCCAAAACCCACGGTTCCCCCTCTCTATAAATAGCCCCCACCTGAATTCATTCTTCCCATAATTCTCACCTTGCTGAAACTCTACCGAAAAATCATTTGGTGCCGGAACACTGCGGGAATCAGGAGACCGGTTCAGGAGGCTATTCGCCCAAGGATCCCGTATCTCTTCCACCCTCTCCAGCCTTCTTTGCAGCCCCAAGAAAGTGGGTAAACTTGGTTTGCTCATCTCCTTGGAGCTTATGTTTGTTTATGGTTGTTTTGATGATTATGTGACGATGATGATTTATGCTAGAAATGCTATGCTAGGACTTAGGAGACGATTCTGAAGGGTCTTGTGACCTGGACTAGATAGTATTTTAAGGGTTGGAATATGTGTGAAAAACTCAAGAATGATCCATGGACAAAGGGGGAAAGAAAGCAAGAAAAATGAAGTTGTAAGTTTCAGCCTCGCCAGGGGCCACTGAGCGGCATCATGAGCCGCTGAGCGGACTCGTGAACCGCTGAGCGGTGAGAGACCCCGCTGAGCGAAGGGCACAGAAAACAAGTTTTTGACACGTGGACTCTAGGGCGCTGAGCGGCCATCAGGCACCACTGAGCATCCTAGCCTGAAACTTATCCATTTTACGAAACAAGGTTTATGAGGGTTGTCCTGGACACACATTTCCAACACTTATTAAGCTAAATGAGACGCATGAGTTATGTTTGCGAAGTATGTTTGCATGAAGCATGTTTAGGATGAATGCATGAAGTATGTTTATGATGAGTGCATGATGATGTATGATGAACATGTTATGAGGTATGTCTAGGATGATGTATGATGAGCATGTCATGAGGTATG
>QANU01096639.1:26628-181436 GCA_003254905.1 Nissolia schottii | reverse complement strand
GAAAGAATGAATTATGGAGGGGAGAATATATGCTCTTGAAGAGTTCCTCGGCCTCTATTTATAAGCCAAAATTGTCCATTTTCGCTCAGTGACTTGGTGGGGTCGCTCAGCGATGGTTGATGGCGATTGCCGACTTCAAAGTCAGTTTCGGGAAGGTTCGGTGGTATCGCTCAGCGATGTGTTAAGATCGCTCAGTGACCTTAATCTTAAAATGACCCCAACTACAAAGTTTTAGATATTTTTCTTAGCTTTAAGTAGCAATTTGAACCACCTCAATCGGACATCTGTATCTCAAGATATCGTGATTTTACTAACTGCTGTGCAAAACGGCTCCTATCCCTTTTTCTCTATGCTTTTTTTACCAAGTCCGCTCAGCGGCCTGGGTGCCATCGCTGAGCTATTTCAGTACACTCGCTGAGCGGCTAGGGTCCTTCCGCTGAGCGGTTTGCAGAGCGAGGCGGCTACAGGCTGTCATAATAAATGCTCTGGCAGACTTTTGCAGGGGCGGCGCAGATGTGGCACGCGGTTCCAGGCTGGCTCCAGCTGGCTCAATGATTGCGCCAGTGCAAGTTGCTTGCCGACTTAAGTTCGCTGAGCGATAAGTGTTGTACCGCTGAGTGATTTACTCTTTAGCGCTGAGCGATGTGTGGTTCCTCGCTGAGCGGTGCCTCGTCCAGTTTCTTCTCTTTAAGCTCTTTTCCAATTCTGCCCTTTTCTTCCATTCTTCATGGGATTATTCTTCATAAATTATGCTTGCATCCATCTTCAAAATATATTTAATATCCTACAAAATATGGGGAATTAATTAGATAAATTGTTTAAAAAGTTTGCAGATAAGTGCCCTTTTGATATGTCAAAATTGTATAAATTAGGCACTTATCAGCTACCACATTAGCTTTCCCTGGATGGTAGTTCAACCCAAAATCATAATCCTTCAGGAATTCCATCCAGCGACGCTGCCTCATGTTCAGCTCTTTCTGATCAAACAAGTATTTGAGGCTTTTATGGTCCGAGAATACCTCGAAACGTACCCCGTACAGATGATGTCTCCAGATCTTAAGAGCAAAAACCACAGCTGCAAGCTCTTGATCATGTGTCGGATAGTTTGCTTCGTGCGTCCTCAGTTGCCTAGAAGCAAATGCCACCACCTGACGGTTCTGCATGAGCACGCATCCCAATCCTATACGGGAGGCATCACAGTATACCTCGTACGGCGCTTGAGGGTCAGGTAAAATCAGCACTGGGGCAGTCGCCAACTTCTCCTTTAAGGTACGGAAACTCTGCTCACACTCCGGCGTCCACACAAATGGTGTGTTCTTCCTGGTCAGCTTGGTCAACGGCAGTGCGATCTGCGAGAATCCCTTAATGAATCTCCTGTAGTAACCCGCAAAGCCTAGGAAACTTCGTACCTCAGTGATGGTCGCGGGCGTTTCCCACTGCTGAACCGCTTCCACTTTCCCTGGGTCTACTGCCACTCCATGTTCTGACACCACGTGGCCTAGAAACTGTACTTCCCTTACCCAGAACTCACACTTGGATAACTTCGCATACAACTTCTTATTCCTCAGAATGTCTAACACTGTCCTCAAGTGCCCTTCATGCTCTTCTTCGTCCTTCGAATACACCAGAATGTCATCGATGAACACAATGACGCACTGGTCCAAGTACTCCCTGAAGATGCGATGCATGTAGTCCATGAATATGGCCGGGGCATTGGTCAACCCAAAGGCCATCACCGTAAACTCGTAGTGGCCATATCGTGAACGAAACGCCGTCTTCGGAATATCCTCGCCCTTCACACGGATCTGATGGTATCCGGACCTCAAGTCAATCCGAGAGAACACCTTCGCTCCCCTCAGCTGGTCTATCAAATCGTCAATCCTGGGCAATGGGTACTTGTTCTTGACTGTCACCTTGTTCAGCTGCCTGTAGTCCACACACATCCGCATAGACCCATCCTTCTTCTTAACAAAGAGCACTGGGGCTCCCCAAGGTGACGCGCTCGGGCGAATAAACTGCTTTCCCAATAGTTCCTCTAGTTGTCGCTTCAACTCTTGCAGTTCCACCGGGGACATGCGATACGGCGCGATAGACACTGGTCCCGCTCCTGGGACAAGATCGATCGAGAACTCCACCTCTCGCTCTGGAGGAAACTCTGGGATGTCGTCTGGGAACACATCCGGATATTCACAAACTACTCGGATCTGATCCACCTGAGGCTTAGCCTTCGCATCGGACGAAGCTAGCAAAACGCATCCCTGGGTATCGAGCGGACAGCAATACAGAGACATTGCCGTCACTACCTGAACAGGTTCCTCTGTTTCTGCAGGGGGAACATTGACTACCTTTGCGGCACAATCCAACACTACACGATTGGCGCGTAGCCAGTCCATACCCAGTATTACATCTAACCCAACCAGAGGGAGACATATCAAATCTGCAGTAAATGTTCTACCCTGCAACTGAAGGGGAACTCTAAGGCATACCAAGCAAGTCTCCACTGGAGGTGCCGTGGGAGTAGACACTTTTAGAGTATAAGGCAATAAGGTAGGGGTCAGGCCTAGACTCTCGACTCTAGCATGAGAAATAAATGAATGGGAGGCTCCAGAGTCATACAGTACAGATAGTAATGCACCTTTCATGATACACTTACCCTGAATCAGGTCGTCGGCATCCTGAACCTCCTCCGCAGATAGGGTAAACACGCGCCCGACTTGCTGCTGCACTGGTGGGGCATTCGGGCATGCTCTCGACATATGTCCGGTCTTGCCGCATCTAAAACACACATTCTGCCCCGCAAGGCAGACTCCTCCATGCTGCCTGCCACACTTCGGACATGGAGGCCTGGGTCCTCCTGATGGTGGTTGCGATCTAGGTGCGGGCAATGCAGCCTTCGGAGTTCCCTGTCGTGGCTGACTAGGCTGCCCCCTTGCTCCCGGAGTCTGTGGCTGTGGAGTCTGTCTTCTTCCCCAGTTAGCGATCGGGGCGGGGAAAGGCCCTCGCTTCCTAGGGTCTTGTCTGGAACTCTCAGCTTCTGCCAACTTCCTCTTGTTCCTCTCGCGGTTCTCTGCAGCTAGGTTCCTCTGAGAATCCTCCAGTATCAGGCACTTGTCCACTAGAACAGCATAATCCTAAATATCCAGGTGGTTCACTGCCACCTGGAGTGCGCCCTTCAGCTCTTGCTTGTACTTGGCACACTTCCAGCCTTCATCCGGATTTAGCCGGTAGGTGCTGGAATACCGGCATAGCTTGTCGAACTCAGCAGTGTATGCTGACACAGTCCTATCTCCCTGCTTCAGCTCCAGGAACTCTACCTCCTTGCGGTTCCGCATACCGCGTGGAAAGTGCTTGTCCACCAGAGCAGTGGTGAATGCAGTCCATGTGATAACCCCTTCGCGTTGTTCCATCAGAGGCCTAGCAGACCTCCACCAATCTCGAACCACTCCTCGAAACATCCTTGAAGCAAACTTTACCTTCTACTCATCTGTGCAGTCCAAGTCCTCGAAGACCTGTTCCTTCCCCTCGATCCAGTCATACACGATCTCAGGGTCAGCCTGTCCTTCAAAATTAGGCGGACGAGCTTTCACGAACTCCGCGTACTTTTGAGTATCAATCTCTCTCGGGGTTGGTACTACGTTCCTGGCTGCCGTAGCAGCGGCCATCTGGGCCGTGGCGCGAGCCATTTCGCGAATAACATCTGTGAAATCCCCATTCTCTGGGGTGCGCTGTGTATGATCTCTCCTAGGAGGCATGACTGTCTATAAGGCACCTGCAAAAACTCGAGGTGATCAGTCTCAAGAAAAGCGAGTGCACACAAACAGTACATTAATCCTAGAAACAGTCTACACCATTATCATGCTCGGAAGCATAGCGCAGCTCAGTCCTCAGGCTCACTTGGACCAAACTGCTCTGATACCAACTGTAACACCCTAGCTTAGCAGCTTATGCTTAAGTCATAATCTGCGTCTGCTAAGTTGTTATCTGCTGTGTGGGAATACTGGTAGTCCCTACTTTACTTCGAAAATAATTAAGTTAACTGAAAATAAGGACCCTTTTTTTTTGAACATAAATTGCTTTTACGCGTCAAAGTAGAGCCATGCGTGTGAACTATCATAAGTCCCATATAGTCGTATAACAGATAAGTGCGAGCGTGGTCTGTCATACCAGTACATACATAAACAGTAAAGTAAACAGTACCAAGGGGTCCAACAGATAAAGTCATACATAGCAGAAATAATATATAAATGTCATAAATATTGTACTGATACATCAAAAGGGCCATACATATCCTAAGCCCGTACATATCATTAAGTCTGCAAGTAACATACATCAAAATACACATACAACTATAGCTACTAGCAAAAAGGTGCTATCTCAGATGACGGGGTCTGGTCCGAACTCTGGCTCGTCCTCGTTGGGCTCCTCATCTGGCTCAGGGTCCACCGTCCTAAATCTGCTGCGATGGATCTTCCGCTTCTTCGGCGGTGCAGACGTCAGGCTCTCCTGAAGCCACAAGTGAGTGGGGGTGAGAACGGTGGTTCTCAGTGGATAACTGTAGGGTCGTGGGGATCTGGTTACTCACTTATGCTTCGGCCGTCCAGGGATCTCTAAGTGATTCATGCATCTAGACATCCTACCAATTATTTCTTGCCTAAGTTCCTGGGCGGCTTTATCTAATTACTAGGTGATGGGGATCTAATCTTTCTTACTAAGTTATCGTGCTTCATCATTAGACTCTCGGTGCTACTATGACCGTCTCGTATGTGTCTCACGGACGGTTGACTCAACATGTACTCATAAGCATATATATATATATATATATATATATACATACATATATATAATTAGATATAATCATACAGTTTATACAATTAGCAATTAAATATAATGCATGAGGGGATAGGGGTTCTCTTACGCGCCTGTGTCGCGTCCTTCTTCTTCGCTGCTGGATGCCCTCACCCCCTTGCAGACTGCGGGACCGTCGTCCCTCATACAGCCGCAACCTCTTGCAACCATTCAACTGATAGAATGGCGGGAGTGTACCCTGGCGATAGCACTGGCAGGCGAGGGCTCGCTTGTCCACGTCTGGGGGACAAGATCTCTCTTTTTCTTTCTCTGTCCACGTCTGGGGGACAGTCCTCCGCCACGTCTGGGGGCGTAGGTTGCTCACCACAACTGGGGGTGCGCCTGATGCCACGTCTGGGGGCATATCTGTTTCTCTTGATCCACGTCTGGGGGATCCTTTCGCCACGTCTGGGGGCGATACTTACACCACGTCTGGGGGTGTACTTACTCGTCTTTTAAATGTCATGACATAAAAGCGCAAGCGTTCCTTACTTTCTTTTCTCTCATCCGGGTGGAAACCCGCGTTCAGATCTTTATCTGCGTATCATAATCATAACCCAGTCCGTCTCGCACGGCTGGGGAGGGGCTTGTCAGGTATGACGTGCCAAGAGAGGGATTCCTATCACATAACTATGTCATAACTTCGGGCTACTCCAACCCTCTGTGGTCGGGGCCCGTCTTTAGACTTAACTGTTTCCCTAAATTATATTACCATCTTTGCACATTAATTTATTTAATTCTAGCGATCTATGGTTGCCCTAAGTCCTGTGGCAACACTGCCTCATGATGCATGCACTGCTTGGTACTCATAATCTATTCTTGTTCTCTGCACCCCTTGGGTGGCTCATAGTAATGCAAATGACATAATGCAACTGAATAAACAGGTACACATAACTGAATAAACTCATGTTTGTCACACCTAAAATCTTTTACCCGAAAAACCCATTTTTCGTTAGGATTTTTAATCATTCATTGACCGATGGACTCAAAGCTTGACCCTAAAGTTTTTCATAGTTCTAAACCCACTTTTTATGAAAACAAACCCAGATTTTTAATTTCATTACTTGAAATTACAGTTTTGCCCTTTTTGATCAAAAATCATTTTTTGCCCATAAAAACCGATTTTTCTTTGGAATTTTATTTCTCCATAACCCAATGGACCCAAGACTTGACCCTAAGGTTTTTAATACCTCTAAACCCATTTTTCATGTTAATAAACCCAGATTTTTAGTCCAAACACCTGAAATTACAGATTTGCCCTCTTTTGCTTAAAATACCATTTTTGTCCGAAAAACCGATTTTTCTTTGAAATTTTGTTTATCCATAACCCAATGGACTCAAGACTTGACCCTAAGGTTTTTGATACCTCTAAACCCATTTTTCATAAAAAGAAACCTAGATTTTTAGTCCAAACACCTGAAATTACAGATTTGCCCTTTTTGATCAAAATGCCATTTTTGCACATAAAAACCAATTTTCTTCAAAATTTTAGTTAACCACATTCCAATGGACTCAAGTCTTGACCCCAAGGTTTTTGATACCTCTAAACCCATTTTTCATAAAAAGAAACCCAGATTTTTATTCTAAATACCCAAAAATCCCGAAATGACCATTTTGCCCTTTTATGCCAAAAACCTCATTTTTGTTCTATGTCACCTTTTCTCAAACTCTTCCATGTACTTTCCACTCAAACATACATAGTTTCTCACATCATTTCAACCTCTAGCCATGCTCTAACTTTGCTTTACATTATCACATTATAACAAAATATTTCAAGGCATTAAGCATATAACACATAAACATAAAACACACATAAACATACAAAATCATTCATGAGCTCAAGAGCACTAAAGAATGAGTGAAAGCCTAAGTTACCCACTTCCAAAGAGTCCTTGGTTGGTGGTGTGAGTGTTGACAAGAAGCCTCCAAGGTGTTGGAGCACCACTTGCTTGCTTCCTTAAGAATGAGCTTGATGTGCTTGTGTTCTTGAGGAATGGCTTGAGTTTTCTAGAGAGAACAAGATGAGAGTTCTCCTCTAGATTTTTAGTGGAAGAAATGAGAATGAGATGAGGGAACTTTGGGCTTGTGGGGTTCGGTTTTGGGGAGGGAAAATGGTAGCAAGAATGCTTGTCTTTCTTTAGAACAAGGTGGTGTTCTTGGAGTTTGTTTGAAGAGTGGCTATGGAGTTTGAAGGAGATGAAAATTTTGGGAGAGAAAATGGAAGAGAGGGTTCGGCCTTGGTGGCTGAAATGGTGAGAAATTAAATTGTTATTTTTGAAATTTAATAAAAAGGTGAATAGTAGAAAGTATGGGTAGTAATTAATGAGAGTATGGTGAATGACATTTGGAAGCTTAATTTAGGGAATGTGTTTTTGACTAAATCTCCCTCACATAACCGTGCAGCCCTTCTCCCTTCAGCTGAGAAGATTTTAATTTCTCCCAGTCCCGGTTCGCTCGTGTTTTATCGCTCGCAGTCTCGGTGCGTCGCGCACGGTCGTCCGAAAAATATTCCGTTTGTACCGTCGCGATCCTCTATTTCCCACCTACCTAAGGGTATTAATATTAAAGGTGCTTGTGAAATTTTCCTCTGGGAGATTATTTTCACGTACATCATTTTGCGTGCCAAAATTCATCGGCAACTGATGTCGGTTCGGTTGTGCGCCGAATTTTCTACCGCCACACGTCGAAATTTCGAGGGATATTTTAACTAAAATTTCCCATCTCAATTCTCTAATCATTATGAAAAATTAATAAATCACGATTATTCCTCTAAGAGAAAATCGGGATGTTACACCTGGGCTAGGCCGCTCAGTGCACAGGCCAAAAACAAGCTTAGTAGGTCAACTTAGGGTCAAGCCGATCAGCGCTTGGTCCTGCGTGATGCCGCTCAGCGTGCCTGTGTGGCCTCTCAGTGGGCACGTCCTGTGCTCGGCCGCTCCGCGGTCCTGTGTGGCCGCTCAGTGGTCAAGTCACAGCGTCAAAAACAGAATCCTTTCTTAAAGCTTACTGAGCCTCCTACACAGTTCCAACCAACATAGTTATATTTTCCTAACCTCAATATTTCTAAAAATCCTTCAAGTATATTTAACTCCATATTTTTGTCATAATATTTCTAATTTTTCCTACTCAAAAATACATACATAACATACAGATAAAAATCCTATAGACAGGGGTGTTCAGACTACCCACCTCCAAATCCAGTTTGGAAACGATAGAAGTGAAGAGGAAAATTCCCGGAGCACTTCCATGATGATCTTGCTATTTTTCCGGTGTCCGGCAACATCACAGCAGTGCAAGAACGGACAACCAAAAAAAAAGAAAGAAACAGAACGAAAAAGAAAGAAAGAAAGTGAAGCTTAATGCTTCTGAAGGAAAACAAAATGAAAATGGCGTCTTGGGTGGGGGAAGGGGAAACAAAGAAATAAAGAAAAGAAGGCAAAGAAATGAAGCACAAAGCTTCCAAAGAAAACAAAGAAATGAATGAATTTGTGTAAGGGGAAACAAAGAAAAAGAAACAATGAAGCAATTGTGCTTCCAAAGAAAAAATGAAAAAGAGCATCAGGGGGGGTGAATATAAAGGCCCCCACCGCCTGATACATATATACATATATTATATAATTATAATTGTTATATTATATATATTATATATTACTATTATATTATTATTATCACTATTCATTAAGATTATTATATTATATAATAGTATATTTTATATAAATATCCACTATGGATAAACATGATCCTGTCAGTCCAATTTTGATCATGCTTGATCGTGTTTTTGTTGTTCGCAGTCCCGGTACTCCGCGTACGGTTGTCCGAAAAATATTTCGGACATACCCTCGCGCTCTACTAATTTTTTCCTTATTAGTAGTTGAGTCCGGTGGAGATATTTGGGGAATTATTATTTTATTAGTGTATTTTACAAGTACTTTCGGTATCCGGAAAAATTCCCGATTGGTCCGAAAATCGCTCTAAATCTCTGAAAAATTGGCCGGTCACGAAACCTCAACTTTGGCTGCTATTCTTATGAGTTAAAGATGATTCTTATGAATTAAAGGTAATAATTTGATTTTTCTTACCTCCTTAATTAACCTATAATTATCTATTATGCTAATTATCTGTACGGTGAAAAAGCGGGATGTTACATCCTACCCCCGGTCGGCTTCAGCAGTGCGATTGCAATGCACACGGGCAGAGTTTCTGCTATTCTGAGAGAGCTTTGTGAGTGATGGGGTGGCTGGTGGCTTGGCTATTTATAGCCATGAAATTTGCCATCACATTCCCATTTTGCCCTTCCCCATAATTACCATTTTGCCATTCTTAATTTAATTAATTAATTAATTAATTAGAAAGATAATTAAAAAGGTCAAATCAATGAATCGTAAATTATATTTTATTAATTTTTTCCATAAAAATCTGATGCATCACGTGGGAATCAGATTTTTGGACTCCTCCCGGTCCCGTTTCGCTCGTGTTTAGTTGTTCGCAGTCCCAATGCGTCGCGCACGGTCGTCCAAAAAATATTTCGATCATACCGTCGCGGTCCTCTAATTATCCTTAACATGGGACTTAGGGTCTCCAAAGGTATTTATGAATTTCTCGCCGGAGGAGTATTTCTCGCAAATACCTTTGATGCGTCGGTAGTTCCCAACGATCAGATGTAGTCCTTCTGCTGTCTGCGGAATTTCGCCGAACCACAAGCCCTATGTGCTAAGGATGCTCTCGACCTAAGACTCCTATTCTCATCGTTCTAAATTAATTTAGGACTTATTTTATATTTGTTTATGTGAACTTTTTACTAAGGAAAAAGCGAGATGTTACAAAACCAATGCCTCTCGGTCGGTTTCGCTCACGTTTGTTCGCAGTCTATCTGAAATCTCTCATAGACGGATGTCCCAAAAATATTCCGAACATACCATTGCAATCTACTAAATTTTCTTGTTAATACCGCGAGTTCAATTAGGGTGTTCTTGGATTTATTTTCCTGTTAGAGTATTTTACGAGCATTTCTGGTATCTAGAAAAATTCTCAATTAAACCAAAACTCATCCACGTTCTCTAGAAAAATCTGTGAGGTTGAGCAATCGTAACCCTAACTGAAAACTTCATGAGTTAGGGAAAAATTATGTTATTCTCCTTCCCGACCGGGTTTTTAATTATTTATTACGGGATTTTCCATACTAGAAAAGTCAGGATGTTATAGTAGATCCTCTGATCTACCGGCAAGCTGCTGACTTGAGGCCTATTCTTATGATTTTTGGCCCCGGTATGCTCGATCGTGTCTAGGGCCAAATCCTCGCTAAAGGGGGCGCCCGTAGAATTGAACGGCCAGTCTGAAAGGCTAGAAAACAGACTATGTCCCATGGTCGGCAGCTTCATCACCGACCCGAATTGCTCTAAGGTCATCTCCATTGGTGCTCCGTGTAACATATTGTTTTTGCTTAGTGAAAATCTCGCCAGATAAATGCATATAATTTCTTTTGTAGGTTAAATATTTAGAAATATGAACTCTTAGGTTAAAAATGTCTGTAGAAATAATTCTGCTCAATTTCATAAAATTCTGCAGACACTAGAATAATTACTCTTTGTCTCTAGAATTCAGTGGTGCATCTAAGGTATCTGTAAAATGTACAGTTACAGAAGAAAGTTCACAAATACTTTAGATTGACTTAGGTTCTTACTTAAAAAAATTAGGAGATCACAAGGATGTGATCAGAATATTTTTGGAATAACCCTACGCGAAGTACCGGAACCGAGAACGACAAAACCTGATCAAAATTGATCTGTGAGTGACCCTTAATTCTTGGCCACAAAAGTGGCCAAGACACAAAGGCTACCACATGGCCAAGAATGGCCCAAGTGTGATCAAAGATTCAAATATGGTGAATCACCTAGGTGAGTCATGTAATGACTCATGGTGATGATGTCATAGCTTATGTCATCAAGGGTAAAATGGGAATTTAAGTTAATGGAAAAATGGGAAAGTAAATTTCTGCCTAAGGGCCTATAAATACCCTTAGAATCTGAAATTTTAGAGAGGAAAAAGAGAACCTTAGCCAAAACTCTGTCCGTTTACACACTTAGTCGTTACCCTGTCTAAACACTGACCCAGAGACTTTCCTTCACAGAACCTATCCCAAGTTCCCTAAACCTAACCTCACAAATTTCTCCTAGTTCTTAAGGAAATCTCTCATAAATATATCATAGAGCAAGTGCTTGGAAGCAATTGAGCAAGTTTGGATTCTGCGTAGGCACGCTGAACGAGTAGCAGAAACTGTGCAAGTGGGTTAACCGACATAACCACTGTCTATGTGGTTTTATGTTAGATGATATATGGTTTTAGGATGTTATATGTGGCCATGACTATATATGTGTTGTTGATATTTGTCTGCAGCTGCTGGTGCTATTTGTGACTTTGTCAAAATTTAGGAAAACCTAAGTTGGAAATAGGAAATAACCACGTTTTTGAGAGGAACTGTATGATGGGAATTTTATCATGAAAAACAAATGTTGTTTTTGAAATTTACACGAAAAATTGAGTGGGGATGTCAAGTTTTGTGATTTTTGGAGTCCCCGATGAATTCCTCAGCAAAATAGACAGAAACGACGTTTTCGGGCATACAAGGGCAAAATGGGAATTTCGAATTTGGGACTGAAAAACTGGGTTGATTTTCATAAAATATGGCTTTATAACTATCAAAAACGTTAGGGCCAAGTCTTGAGTCCATCGGGTTCTTGAGAACTAAAATTCCAAAGAAAACAGGGCTTTACGGGGGAAAACAACAATTTTGGGAAAAAGGGTAAAATAGTGATTTTGTGAATTTAGGGTTGAAATCTAAATTTCTAAGCACGAAAAAGGATATTAGAGCTATCAAAAACCTTGGGGTAAGGTCTTGGACCTCTTCGGTTTCTGATCACTAATTTCTGACAGAAAGCTGGTGTATGCTTTGTGATTATTGGAATAATTGCTAGATATATGTTTGTGTATGTTTAAGAAATGTTTGAGCATGAAATTATGTTCCTTATATGTGTTGAATTTGATGATGAAAGTTATAGGGAGTATTCTTGAGATTGGATATGAGATATTGAGTTGTATTTATTATATGTGAATTGTTGCATTGAGATATTAGACTGTGCATATGATGAGATAGAAAGAGAATAAGACCACCTCTAACAGTTCCAAGGTTCAGATTTCGGTGAAGGTCTAAGTCCCGGTCGAGTCCAAGGTCCAACCCCAATGCCATCCAAGGGTGGTAACCCCGGTCATGGTTGGCGATTATTCATGGCCAAGATCATTCAGGTTGAGCGCTGCCTGGTCGCCACGATGCGGGCTGTAAGCGTGGTTGTAGCGGTGTGGCCGCATCTATAAGGGACAAGGGCAGAGATACTTATAAGTCAAGACTTATAGAGCATAAGTATAAGTGGATTTGAGCTGAAACTTATAATTAAAATGGGCACGGTTATAAGTGGATGCGAGCTGAAGCTTATAAGTAAAATGGTTTTCGGAAAATGAGGTTTTTGAGACAGTACTAGTAGCTATGTGAATTATGTGACAGTATGTGATCTAGAATTTTGAATAGAGAATAGATGACATAGATAATAAAAGAATAGGTTCCCTCATTCGCCTAGTAATATAGATAAAATTGCTTAGGCTTAGTATGGATGCTAATAAGTAGTAGGGATATAGTATAATGGTGACACTTAGAGACCCCTGAGCGGCTTGGATCATAAATGAGAATAAGAAGTTCCCTAGATCCCAAGTTTTTCCATTGAGAGTGCCATGTTCTCACCCCACTCATTCATGACTCCAGGGTTTGACAAGGAATAAGGGGAGGAGCAACACGAGGAAGAGCAGTACAAAGGAGGGCGAGCAGAAGAATAGGTTATTAGTCAGTAGACTCTATGTTTTGGTACTACTAAATATTTGTATGTAACAACTATGGTAATGCGTGTGTATCTGGTTGAGAAGGTATGTTATGGACCACTGGTTGCTATTAGATGTTGACTATATCTTATTAACATTAGTTAAGCATGCTATGTGACAGCTCGCACTATATGTTTCTAACGTGTACAAGGTTCATAGTTTATATTATGATATGTATGAGAGAAAGTTTAAAATTGGTCCATATTTTCTAAGTAACGGTATTTTCTTAACTCATAAATAAGACTAAGTACTATCCTAACCAAACTGAATAACAACTTACTATGTGAGTTTGCGACTTAAGCGTAGACTAGCTAGCTAGGGTGTTTCATTTGGTATCAGATCAGTTTAGTCCTTTAGAGCCTGGGGGCTGAGCTGCACTATGCTTTCGAGCATGATGACAGTATATGAATCTAATAAGTTGTATGTGCTAAGCCATATGTACCGGCCTATCTTGAGACTGATCACCTCAAAATTGTGCAGGTACCACAGGTTAGATATGCCACCCCGTAGAGATACTACACAACGTGAAGAGGACGAGCCTGCAGGTATGGCAGTCCTAATTCGTGAGCTGACTCGTGCCATAACTGAATCGAATAACCATCGACAAGCTACGCCAACCAGTGAAGAGGCAGATACTCAAAAGTTTATGGATTTCTGCAAAGCTAATCCTCCTGTCTTTATGGGGGTTAGAGGTTTAGAGCAGATCCACAGCTGACTAAGAGAGTTAGAACAGAATTTTGAGGATATTCCCTGCTCGGAGGCACAGAATGTTAGGTTTGCCTCCCGAAAGCTGAAAGATGATGCTTTGGAATGGTGGGATTCAACTAAGCCTCTTCTGGAGCAGGAGCATGCCCCGGTTACCGGGACGCAATTCAAGGAAGCTCTTCTTAGTAAGTACTTTCTCAAGGAACTAAGAGAGCAGAAGAAAGCAGAGTTTATGGTGTTAAGACATCAAAGAATGACCGTTGTGGAATACACTACGAAGTTTGAGAGACTTTGCAGATACTCACAGACTTACCAGCTGAATCCTGATGAAGGATGGAAGTGTGGTAAGTATCGACGAGGACTAAGGGATGAGTTACATGCATCGATAAATGTGCTGGGAATCAAAGATTACGCTACATTGGGGAATAAGAGTTTGGCTCAGGAAAAGGCCAATATAATCTTGGCATCAGTGTGGAATAAAAGAAAGACGGATGAAGTTGGGAGTTCGCAGTGGGAACCCCGAAGGAAAGGTCCATTTTAGGCCCCGATGGCTAACAGGGGTAGAAGTCAGTACCCTCTTTAGTAACAAGAAGGAATAAAGAGAGCACCAAATCAGTTTAGAGCAGGACCCCCGAGGGGTGGGCAGCAAGTGATGAGGCCCCAGGTACAGGGAGAACCTCCTAACTCGGGATGCTACCAAAGGAGGACAGGTCATCAATGTGTCCAAAGTGTGGAAGGCTACATCAAGGCGAGTGCTTGGCCAGACAGAATGCCTGCTACCGATGCGGTAAAGAAGGCCACTACATCAGTCCTGCCCAACGTTTCCACCCCAGTGCAATGCCAGGACAGGGTGTTTACTATGGCAGTTGATGAGGTGCAAGAGGAAGAAGGGCTACTGCAGGGTAAGTGTTTTCTCAAGGGCAAGTTTTTGAATGTCTTATATGATTTCAGAGCATCCCACTCCTTTATATCTGAAGATATTGTGAAGGAGCTAGCACTGCCCTTTACATTGCTTCCTTACACGATGAATGTATCTACACCCACAGCACCACCTGTAGCCACGTGTCACACATGTCTTAAGTGCTCGCTGTAAGTGCAGGAGAGATTGGTTGTAGCAGACTTGATTTGTCTTCCCCTAGTTGGATTAGACATAATCCTAGGGATGGATTGGTTGCATGTCAATCGGTGGTCTTGGATTGTGCCAGGAAACTGGTGATCTTTCCTCCAGCCGACGCCAGTATGCCAGTTCCAGAAGTGGAGTCAACCGTGCTGTATTGTTGTCCGATGAGGAATCAGGAGTATATCTTTCTAACATCCTCAGAGGTTACCGCAACAAATTTGGAAGTCGAAACCATTCCCGTAGTGAAGGAGTGTCCGGATGTGTTCCTTGCTGAGATTCCGGAGTTTCCTCTAAAGCGGGAGGTGGAGTTCTCAATTGACTTAGTACCAGGAGCAGGCCCCATCTCTATTGCACCTTACAGGATGTCCCCATTGGAACTGCAGGAGTTGAAGAAACAGTTAGAGGAGCTAATGGGCAAGAGGTTTATTCGACCTAGTGCATTGCCATAGGGAGCGCCAGTCTTGTTTGTAAAGAAAAAGAACGGCACTATGAGGATGTGCATTGACTATAGGCAGCTAAATAAGGTGACAATTAAGAATAAATACCTGCTGCCTAGAATTGATGAATTGCTAGATCAACTGAAGGGTGCCAAAGTTTTCTCCAAGATAGACCTACGGTTGGGGTACCATCAGATTTGGGTGCGAGAAGAGGATACCCCCAAAATGGCATTTAGATCCCGATATGGCCACTATGAGTTTACAATGATTTCATTTGTATTAACAAATGCCCCTGATATATTCATGGATTACATGAATAGAATCTTCCATGCCCACTTAGATGAGTATGTCATCGTATTTATCGACGACATATTGGTGTACTTGAAAAGTAAAGAGGAGCACATCAGGCACCTGAAATTGGTACCGGAGATCTTACGGGAAAAGAAGCTATATTCCAAACTCTCTAAGTGTGAGTTTTAGACTAATGAGGTGCAATTTCTCGGCCATGTGGGGTCAGAGCATGGAGTGGCCGTGGACCCTGGAAAAGTTGAAGCTGTCAGGACATGGGAGCAACCCACTTCAGTTACCGAGATCCGGAGCTTTTTGGGTTTTGTTGGCTATTACCGGAGATTTATCAAAGGATTCTCGCAGATTGCGCTGCCCATAACCAAGTTAACCAGGAAGGGAGCAAAGTTTCCGCGAACTAAAAGAAAAATTAACCACTGCTCCAGTATTGGTGTTACCAGACCCTCAAGCACCGTTCGAAGTATACTGCGGCGCATTTGGTGCTGGATTAGGATGCGTGCTGATGCAGAACCACCAGGCAATAGCATATGCCTCAAGACAGTTGAGACCTCACCAGATGAATTACCCTACACATGACCTGGAATTGGCTGCAATAGTGTTCGCCTTGAAGATTTGGAGACATTATTTATATGGGGTGTGATTTGAGGTGTTTTCAGATCATAAAAGTCTGAAATACCTGTTTGACCAGAAAGAACTCAACATGAGGCAGCTGAAACACCCTAGCTAGCTAGCCCACGCTTAAGTCGCAAACTTGCTGGCTAAGTTGTTATCTGCTTTGGTGGGGACAATACTTAGTCTCGTTTATACTTTAAAAATATTGTTACCCAAAATATGGACCAAATTAAAATTTTCCTTGTACGTTACATTGAGTAAATTAGGAGCCTTGTCGCTTGAGAGCATACATTGCGAGTGGAAACATAGCATGCTTAACTTTAAATAAAGATATAATTAATACATGCCAAGATAGCAAACATCGGTCCTTCATACATTCATAAGCAACTACATAATGAGTATTATAAGTATTAAGTGCAAATATCACATAGAAATACAAGTACACATATATAGTCCACTAGCTAATCATCTAGTCTTCAGCCATCCTCCCTTGGGAGGGTTCTTCCTCATGTAGCTCCTGTCCTTGTCCCTCGTCGAATCTTGAAGTCATGGATGAGTGGGGTGAGAACATAGCGCTCTCAGTGGGAAACCTTAGGGATTAGGGAATTTCTTATCCTCATTCATGCTTCAGGTCGCTCAGGGTTTTCTAGGTGTTACAGTTATACTACATCCCTACTATTTATTCATATCCATGCTAAGCCTGAGCAGCTTTATCTAAATTATCTATGGGACTGGGAAACCTATTCTTCATTAACTAAGTCATCTGTTCTCTATCTTCCTTCCTAAGTCACATATAATCACATAATTCACATAATCACATAATAAGCTTCCGTGTGCGCCCACTTATAATCGTGCCCATTTTAATTATAAGCTTCTTCACACATTCACTTATGTACAGTTATATATCACTTAGAGCACATACTCAAGCTCAACCCCATCGTAGCGGTGGCCATATCCGATACGAACTACGTTTCGCCTCAGTATCGTGAGGACCAGGCAGTGCTTAACCTGAGTGGTTCTCTTTCCCACGAAATATCATCGCTCACGATAGGAGTATCCATCCTTGTACTAGGGATGGCGAGGAGATCTACCACCGTCCTTGTGCTAGGGATGAGGTAATCTCAAGGTTCAGCTTGCCTTTCCTGCTGGCTACCCGCACGACTAGGAAAAGATTCGTTTCCTTTAACATCATTATCCTTCATTTCCTTTTAGGGACTTAGTAACGTCACGCCCTAGGGTTCCTTTTTCCTTTCCTTTCCTTTCATTAATCTGTTTCATGACACATAATCACATAAGTCATACATCAATACATTCCATTCCAGTCAAAGTTCATTTATCCAGTCAACAGTTCATATATCCAGTCCATTTATCCAGTCATAAATCATCATCGTCTACCAATTAGCATACTTAGTAAAATTAGCAGATCCATGGATAATTGCAAGTAGTATGAAAAGTTGTGTTTAAACAAAGTTTTTGGTTCAGAAAATGACAAGTTTCAAAATGGAAAATCTGAACTTCAGTCAGGCCGCTCAGCGGGCCGCTCAACGCACCGCTCAGCGCTACCTGGCAAATTTCAGTTCTCAGATCCTGTAATTTTCCATGTTCTGAAATATTTCTCATAATCAATCTTTAAAGCATTTCTTCCATCATCCATTATCCATTTCTAACAACAATAAACATACTTCCATGTTCTCAAAACCAATTCCATTATAAATCTCATATGTTCCTATCAATCACCTCATGAAGCACATAGCACATATGGCATGTATAACACATATTCACATCATTCATACCATCAATTATATACTATCACTAACTTCACATATAAGGAACATAATCTCATGCCTTGAACATAACAAACGTAGACCTAGCAACTAGTACAACAGATGTCTGATTTGTGTTAGAAATTAGCGACCATAAACCGGAGAGGTCCAAGACCTTACCCCAAGGTTTTTGGTAGCCCTAAGATCATTTTTCATGTCTAAAAACTCAGATTTTGAACCCCACTGCACGAAATTCCAGTTTTGCCCCTTTCCCAAAATTACCATTTCACCCCCGTAAACGTCCTGTTTTCTTTAGAATTTTTATTCTCAAAAACCCAATGGACTCAAGACTTGCCGTTAAGGTCCTTGATAGTTATAAACCCATATTTTCTGAAAACAAACCCAGTTTTTCAGTCCAAACACGTGAAATTCCTATTTTGCCCTTTTTCATAAAAATCCCGTTTTCTTCCTGTTTGCTGAGAAATTCATCGGGGACTCCAAAAATTATAAAACTTGACATCCCCACTCAATTTTTCGTGTAAAATCTAAAAATAACATTAGTTTTTCATGATAAAAATCTCAGAGTACAGATCCGTTCAAAAACGTGTCATAGCCCTAGTTTCAGCTTAGGCTATCCTAACTTCTGACAGAATCACAGACAGCACCAGCAAATCCAGACAATTATCAACAACACATATATGAATCAAAGTCACATAAAAGGCATCCTAACAGCATATATCTCTAGCATTCAACCACATAGACAGTGGATAATTCGGTTACCCACGTTTTCGCGTCCAGCAACGGTTTTTGTTGCTTCCTTTGGCCTTGTCTCCCACGACGATGCTTCCTAGTTCTTCTTTGGCTGAATTTCTCCAAGCTTTCTCTAGGGATTATGAGGGCTTTTTGTGAGCTTAAGTTAGGGAATTTCTGAAGAATTTGGACTAGGTTGGATATAGGAAGTGTCTAGGTCTTAGATTTGACAGAATAATGATCAATTGTGTAATTGGACAGAGCTTTGGCAAGGTTTTCCAATTTTTACCCAAATTTTCTGGTTTGGGGGGTATTTATAGGCCTCTTGGCCGAATTCCCCTTTCCCATTTTGCCCTTGGGGCCAAAATTACCAAAATACCCTCATTTTGTCTTATGTACATGTCCTTGTCATGACTCACCATGAATTTTGACTCCTTTGACCACACTTAGCTGCTTCTTGGCCATGAAATCAGCTTGTCTCTTGGCCACTTGTGTGGCCGAGAATTAAAGGTCTCTGGCAGATCAATTTTGATAAGGTTTTGGCGTTTCTGGTCCCGGTACTCCGCGTACGGCTGTTCTAAAAATATTTCGATCACGTCCTTGTGATCTCCTAATTTTTCGTAAGTAATATTCTAGGGTCACTTAGGTATTTATGAATGCTCGCCTGTAGCCGTACCCTTTTACGGATACTTTAGATGCGGGGTTGTGTGCAAACGGCAGAAAGGGTTTGTTCTAGTATCTGCAAAATTTTTCGAAACTGAGCAGAATTTCTTCTACAGACATTTCAATCTAAGAGTTTATATTTTTAATAGTTTAACCTACAACGAGAATTGTTAAACAATTGTCGAGCGAGATTGTCGTTAAGGAGGAAACGGGATTCTACAGGATGAATCACCAAGGAAGGTTATAGGATGTTGCCTTGGTAATTGTCCTTTTGTGCATATGGACACCCTGTGACTCCTTCAAAGGCTAGCCGAATTGCTCCTTCCCTTTGGGACCAAATGCTGATCATGTTTGATCATTTTGGGTTGTTAGCTGTTCCGAGGTTCTGCGTACGGGTATCCGAAGACACTAACTTGAGTTGATTCGCCAATGTTTCTCGTATAGGATTTGAGTTAATCTAAGGTATTTGTGAACTTTCCCCCATAACCATATATTTTACAGATACCTTAGACCCGCTATTGCACTTGGAAGACAAACATGATCCGTTTTAGTGTCTGCAGAATTTTAAGAAAATGGGCAGAATTATTTCTACATATACTTTTAATCCCAAAGGCTTGCGTGAGGGCTTGTTCTCCTATTTAATTTATGAAATCTTTGCTAAGGGAAAAAGCGAGATGTTACAGCAACAAAGGTGGACAGAGTTCCTTAAAGACTATGACTTTGACCTCAACTAACACCTGAGAAAAGCAAATGTGGTAGCAGATGCACTGAGTCAGAAATTAGTACACGCGACACAGATGATGGTGCAAGAAGCGAAGTTAATTGAAGAATTTCGCGACCTTAACATAGATGTAGCACCCTCAATTATGTAGGATGCGACTGTGTTACTTATAAATTACCAGTAACTTTCGGCGAAAGAATTGGAGAGGCCCACAGAAGCTGCCACAAAGACACCTGGTGCAAGTTCAAGAAAGCGGTTGAAGAAGGCAAGTTTCCAGAAGTCACCACGGGAGACGACGGGATAATGAGATTTAATCAACGCTTATATGTGCCCAACAAGGACAGTTTAAGAGAGGATATTCTACGGGAGGGTCATAAGATCCGTTTTACCATGCACCCGGGGACCACCAAAATGTATCCGACCTGAGAAAGATGTTTTGGTGGCCAGGATTGAAAAGGGACGTAGAGGACTGGGTGCAAAAATTCCTAGTCTGTCAAAAAGTAAAGGTGGAACACTAGAAACCTCCAGGGCTGTTGACTCCACTAGAAATTACTGTGTGGAAATGGGAAGGTATATCGATGGATTTTGTCTCAGGATTACCACGCACTCCTATAGGAGTTGATGCTATCTAGGTAGTAGTGGATAGATTGACCAAATGAGCTCATTTTATCCCGGTAAGGATGAACTACCCCATGAACAAGCTTGTGGAGTCGTATGTCAAAGAAATGGTAAGACTGCACGGTGTACCATCTTCTATCATCTCAGATACGGATCCACACTTCACCTTCAGATTTTGGACAGTCTTGCAAAGGGCTTATGGGTCTCAGCTACATTTGAGTTCCGCTTATCATCCTCAGACGGATGGCCAATCAAAAAGGACAATCCAAACCTTGGAAGATATGCTGAGATCTTGTGAGTTAAGTACGTCAGGAAATTGGGATCAGTTATTACCGTTCATAGAGTTTGCATACAATAATAGTTATTAGGCCAGTATAGAAATGGCCCCTTTTGAAGCTCTTTACGGACGAAAGTGTCAATCTCCCCTCTATTGGAATGACAATCAGCAATACATACATTTAGGTCCAGAAGAGCTCAGAGAGGCGGAGGAAATAGTAAAGATGGTACGTTAGAGGATTCTTGCAGCCAGAGTTGCCAGAAGAGCTATGCGGACGTAAAAAGGAGGCCCCTTGAGTTTCAGGAAGGAGATTATGTCTTCCTAAAAGTTACACCGGCAACGGGTAATGGAAGGTCCTTGAAGGAGAAGAAGTTGAATCCTCATTTTATAGGACCATTCCAAATTCTTAAAAGCATTGGACCCATAGCATACCGCATAGCCCTTCCCCCAAATTTGGCAAATATCTACGACGTCTTCCATGTCTCACAGTTGCAAAAGTATCATGCATCCCAGAGCATGTGTTGGTGACTGAAGAAGAGGGAAGTTTGGGAGAGTAAGGGAAAATGAGTAGGAAGAGTGGGGGAACTTGGAGCTCTACTAGGGTTTGAGTTAGGGTTAGAGGAATGAGAGAAATGTGAGAGAGAGGGAAAAAGAGTGTTTAAAATGGCCTCAGATTGCAGATCATTTGAATGACTCGAGCCAAGTCATTCGAATGACTACTTAAAATTTGCAAACAGAATGCTAAAATTTCAAGTCATTCGAATGAAACACGTAGGTCATTCGAATGACTCAGGAAAACTAGTGGTCATTTGAATGACTGATAATAAGACATTCTAATGACTCACTAACTCTTGGGTTTCTAATAAACCTAAAGGGGTGTTCCAGTAAAAACTAGGGTTCTCGACGAGTCGTGATGCTTCGAACCCTGATTTTTCAAAAAGAACCCGAAGGCTTTAGTGATGCTAAAATTTTGGGGTGAAATTTCTTTAAGAGGGTAGAATGTAACATCCCAATTTTTTCCAGTATGGATATTTCGCGTAATAAATAATTATAAGCCGATCAAGGAGGGAAGAAAATTAAATTATTACCTTTAACTCATAAGAATCGCAGTTAAAATTAGTGTTTCGCAATCTCGGGACTTTCCCGAGGTTCAAGACAATTTTTGGTCATATCTGGAATTTTCCAGATACCTAAAGTGTCTGTAAAAGACAATAATAAGAAAATAAATCCACGAATACCTCAACTGGAATTGAGCTACTAATAAGGAAAATTAGTAAATCATAACGGTATGTCTGAAATATTTTTCGGGCATCCGCACACGAGTGAATTACAACAAAACGCAATCAAACATGATCTAAATTAGCACCGAACTTTGGAAACTTATCCTCTGCTAACCATGTAGCAGGGATACGGTTAATATATATATATATATATATATATATATATATATATATATATATAATATGTAATAATCTATGACATAATAATAATAGTAATAGTAAAAATAATAATAATAATATAATAATAATAATATATAATAATAATAATAATTAAAATACTGAGGCGACATAAGCCACCGCCTCAGGTTGCTATATATATATGGCCTTCAAGGCCATTCCCAGCACCCCCAAAATCGATTCTGGCTGTGCACTTTGCGGTTACGCTGCCAGACTCAGGAAAAATAGAGGGATCACCCTAACATACTTAGGGATATTTCCTCATCACTTCCACCGTCTTCAAACCAGAATTTGAGGTGGGTAATCTGACCATCACTGTCTATGTAGTTTTTATGTGTTATTATATGTGTGTATTTTGTGAAATAAAAATAGGAAATGTTATGTAGAAAATATAGAGGTAAAGAGGTGAGGAAGATTTTTAGTAGTTTTAAGGTTAGGAAAATATTATGGTGTTGATTGGAACCTATGGAAAGTTTATAATTGTCTTTCAGAGAGAAAATAAGAGTGAAACAATGCTGGGAATGAGTATCATGCATGGTCATTCGAATGACTAAGCATAGTCATTCGAATAACCATGAATTTTACTCATTCAGGAGCAATTTTTACTAGGTCATTCAAATAACCTAGCACAAGTCATTTGAATAACCACTTATTTTTCCAGCAGAGAGCAAAAACTTAGAGGACATTCGAATGACAAGGCTATGTCATTTGAATGACTCATCATTTTTCCCATAAAGAGCCAAATTTCAGTGTCATTCAAATGAACAACCCTAGTCATTCGAATGACCACTGAAGAACTTAAGATTTGAGCCTTCCTATGTGTTCCAATAAGCTGTAAACTTAGAAAATGATATAAAAAAGTAATCATACATGTATTTAAGTTTAGTAACTTGCATCATGAGGACTCGGTCACCATTAGGGTTTGAGGACGACCGTAGATAACTAGAGAATTATCACCTAAAGTTTAAAAGAGCATAACCTTAAGAAGGTTTCAGCCACAGAGGGTCTAGTGTACCTTGAAGAAATACGTCAAGCATGACAACGCCCCTTGCCAGTCTAACAAGAAGGACTGGTTCTATAAAGAAACGCATGCTTAGACCTAAGCGCAGGCATCGACCCGGTACGAGAGAAAAGAAAACAAGAAAGGAATGAGAGAGAAAGAAAGATATGGCCCAAAGTAGTGGCACACCCCAGAGTAGTGGTGTGATTTACGCACCAGTTGTGGCGAAATAATGTTGTCCCCATAGCCGTGGACAGAGAAAGCAAGAAAGAATGTTGTCCCCAAAGTCGTGGACAAAGAAAGAAAAAGAGTGATCGTCGCCGAAGGAGAAGGATCCCCCAAGGCTAAATGCTACCTGGTCTGCGACGAAAGAAAAGAGTGATTGTCCCCAAGCAATGGACTAAGGAGCGAACGAGTGATTGTCCCCTAAGTTATGGATAAAGCGAACCCCTCCCGGAGTTAGTGACCCCCTCACCATCCTACACATAGGATGGTTGTCCCATCGTTAGCCGAAGGCGAAGGATCCCCCAGGGCTAAATGCTACCTAGATTGGCGCGACACGGAGACAACAGTAGGTTGTATCCGCAAGGGAATGACGATCCCATGGACTACATGGGAGACATGACGGGCTACTGGTCCTGAAAAGGACACTGCCACAGTGCGCGTAAGAGAACCCCCTTTCCCCAAACATGCATGAAGTCTACGTGAAGAATGCTACATGTATATATATGATGTCTATGTATAGTAAGCGTTACGTAATATTATCTCGAGTATAAGGACGCGGGTACGTGATACAGCATCACAAGGCCCTGGCGATATAGGCTAGAAAGTACGAGACTCTGTATTAGGTTAAGCGAGATTAGATTTCCCTACGATCACCAAGTAATTTAGATAAAGCTGCTCAGGCCTAGCATGAATAATAATAAGTAGGGATTTTAGTATATTATGACACCTAGAGACCCCCTGAGTGGCGGGATCATAATTGAAGTGAAACGAACAAGTATTCCCCAGAGGAACCCTCTGAGAATGACATGTTCTCACCCCCACTTCGTTATGATTCCAGGCATGGACCAGCGGCGCGTTACGAGGACTAGGACTCACCCTGGAATGAAGACAATGACTTCCCCGGTAGCAGGAAGCCTCCGAGCCGAGAGATCGCAAAGGAGCAACATGCGCTACCGTTCGACAAGCAAGCAAGTCAGAGATCAGTGACATGTAAAGTGTAACAGTCACACAGTCTAGTCAGGTCATTGACGACTATGTGTAGTAGATGTAAACAATATTATTATTCAAATTTGTACTTGTATTTCGGACCAAATTATTGTGTATATATATGTATGTTATAAAATGTCCTGGAGATCTATTTCATGGAATAGTAATGCTTACGTCTGAGAAGACTCTATCGCTCGTATCCATGTATAACTTCTTGACACGAATGGCTCTTAATTTACAAAATAATAGAGAAAGGGAAAAGTTTCAAAACGGTCCATATTTTCGAGTAAGAAATATTTTCCAAGTTAAAAGTAGGGGCTAGAAGTAACCCAACCAAGGCAGATAACAACCCTATAATCAGTGTTACGACTATAGCGTAAACTGAAAGTAGGGGTGTTACATCTTGCATGGTTTGAGGTCTACAAGGAGGACCCGACACAGCTGCCTTATTGCATGGTTTGAGGTCTGCAAGTAAGGTAGGGCTACTTTTCCTGCATGGTTTGAGGTCTGCAGGAAGGGTATGACCATTTTTTTGCATGGTTTGAGGTCTGTAGGAATGACCGGGCTACTTCTTGCATGGTATGAGGTCTGCAAGGAGGGCATGACGTGATTACGGCTACTTCTCGGCATGGTTTGAGGCTTGCAGGGAAGGCAAGGATACTCTCTTGCATGGTTTGAGGTATTCAAGGGAGGTATGATGTAAGATAGACGACTTTCTTGCATGGTTTGAGGTCTGCAAGGAAAGTATAATTAGACGATGACTACTTTCCCGTATGGTTTGAGGCCTGCAGGGAATGTAAGACTACTTTCTTGCATGGTCTGAGGTCTGCAAGAAAGGTATGATAAAAATATGATAAGCTAGGATAAGAAAGTTATGATACAGATAAAATAAGCTATGACAATAAAGGTATGATAAAGATAGCATGTATTATGCTAAGAAAGATATGATGGGTTAGGTATCATGTGTGTACGATGGATATAGGAATGTATGTATATGTATGTAGATAGAATGAGTGACTTACGCTATAAGGCTACGAGAGGACGCGATCCAGTGTCGTGATACTTAAACGAATGAGTTTGGAAGGCACGAAGACCATGTAGGTAAAGAAAGTCTAGAATCCCCTTATCACCTAGTAATTAGATAAAGTTGACTCATGACTAGCATGGATAATAATAAGTACGTCTTTAGTATGTTATGACACCTAGAAACCCCTTGAGCGGAGGAATCATACTTGAGAAGAAAATGGTTAGCGATGCCCCAAGGGTTCCCACTGAGGACGCAGTGTTCTCACCTCCACTCATTTATGGTTCCAGGAGGACATGTCGAAGGCACTGGGGAGAAGGAGGCACCACCTAGCGATGGAAGGTCGTGACGTAAAGGTGTTCCGGGAGAGTAGCAAGACCACAAACAGCTTTACGCATCATGATTTTTATACGTGTTGTATCCTAGCTCTTTCATGCCACTGACGTATATGTATAGGCATAAGGGCAGGTGTAACTATTTTTGGACTCATGTAAATATATATATTATGGAACGTTATAGATTACTTTTCATTATGTTGATATCCGCCTACGTCGTATGGACTCTATCGCTTGTGTATATATGTATGTTTCCTCAACGTGCACGGCTCATATTTTATGTTTTAATAAAGAAAAGTAAAAAAGTTTAAAATCGGTCCATATGTTCAGGTAAGAAATATTTGCCCAAGATAAAAGTAGGGGTTAGAAGTAACCCAACCAAAGCAGAAAACAACCCTGTGAGCATTGGTTACGACGTACGGGTAAGCAGCTAGCAGGGATGTTTCAGGACATTCCTATACGTTGATATATCTAGTTTTATTAATATAGTGATTTTTCTTTCTTTGATGATTTTATCTCTTCTTTTATCTTATGAACATTTATAATGGTTATTTCTTTGCCAATCAACCGAGGAAATGAGAAATGACAGAAAGAAAGGTGGTGCACGGTGAGGTGAAAGGAAAGTAGGGAGTTCGGAAATAGAGGAAGGGGGTGATTTAATTTTGTGCATCACCCATAATATTACATCAATATAATAATATCTCTTGGATTGAATCAATGTTATAAAACACTAGTCTTTATGAGCATCACTATTCTATATAGTTTTATGACCATTTTAGAACCATCTCACCCATACTATTAGAGGAAAAAGACAAATCATCCTTGATACTTTAACAACACAGGGAATTTGCACATCTTTAATCTTGCTAGAAAAATAACAATAGATAGTATTTCTTTAGTATTAGATAGGACAAGATATAGAGAAGTGTTTATATTCAAATGTGGTACATAAGACAAACATAAAAGAGTTAAAAAAATAATAATAATAATAATGAATTAATAATAAATATAAAAAATATGTTACTAACTAAAAGGTCAAGCTCAACAAATAAAAGTTGGAACCCAACTCTCATCCATTCTACGTGTACAAATACGGAACACATATTTACAACCATCAATTAATGTCCAACTGTTTCGGAAATCAAGGTAAAAACAAAGAATAACTTGTGAGATCACCTGTTATTGTCATCTAATCAATAGTTCTCTAACTCCAGGAAATTGAATGCAACACATTGCATGATGGAAACGTCAAATGAATCGGCTAGTGTGGGATTTGAGCACAACCAAGATAAAGGGATATTTGAATACTTTGGTTGGGTTTATCATCTAGGTGTGAATTCAATTGGCCATGAGTATCGCCATCTGCGATTCTTGTTTATTAGGGGCAAGTGTGTTGCCTTGTACAAGCGTGACCCCCATGAGAACCCAGGCATTGTATGACTTTTAAACTCTCTCTCTCTCTGTTCAGCTTCTGTTATTGTTCATGATTTTTATTTTTATTTTTGCTTTCAAATGAATTTTTCATCAAATAAAATTAATTGTTAAACCTTGATAAATTTTAAAGACCTTCATTAAAAAATATTAAGGCAATTATTTGTAAATCTTACTGAGTTAGATTAAAAAGATAATACAATCAAACTTTACTTGAGGCCTGTTATTTTAAACTTATCCATGTTTTATTTTAAATGATATTTTTAGATTATCTTAAATAAACATTTTTTGTTTATATATTTTTGTGCACATAAAATAAATTTCTTTTTACCAAGATAGATCATTGGTCATGCAACATTTTTTGTCTCAAATTTTAAGGAATATTGGACTTTGCTACTTAATTATCGAGCATCGAAATGCTAAATAACAACTATTGGATGGACTCTTGGATGAACTATTGGATAAACTCTTTCATTTAGAGATTGATATTTGATATAACAACTAAATTTTAATTTTAAATTATACTTTCTTATGCATACAAACCAGTTGAGTTCCTTTAATGACGGAGTGTTCAATATATTCCCAATAATATTTTATTTATTTTGTAGTTTCGATTTGAAATGTGGGTTATAAAGTTGTAGATTGTAATGACTTGTTAATTTACTATTTATTTTCTTCTATAATATCTCTTTTATCAGTGTTAGATATGCCATATTAGAGCTTTTCTTTTTTGCAGAAACCCATTAGGCTGGGAGTTGTAGGACCAACACTAATGGTGGAGGAGTTAGGGCGTCAAAAGGTCAATAATATGGTAAATAATATATTTCATCTTTTCAATGTACACAATATTTAAACTGATAATGTAATAGTCTTGTTTGTGGTATATCGTATAAAATAAAATTTGATAGTATTAGACATGATAATAAAAAATCTAATAATATAATATAAGAAATACATTGTATAATTTTATATACTATCATGTGTTTAGTGCACCATATATAATTATATGATTTTATCTTATTCAATCTTTTTAGTATCAATTTATAATTAATACAAAAACAAAAAAAATAATAAAAATAAAAACATTTTCTAAAGCATAATCTCTCTTGATCATTTGGGCAAAAAAATTAGATAAACCTAAATTGATATTATGCACTTTCAAGACAAATTATTGTAAAAATCACATTTTTTCACCAAAATCAAAAAGGGTTTATTGTATGCTTATCGCCTATGGCAAAAACATTTTTCTCTTTCTTTTTTGTGAGGAAGGTTAATAGTCATTATTTTTTCAAACCCCCAATATATAATAATGACTTATCTTTGTCATAATTCATAAAAGAAACATTCTGGTAATTAAGAACAAAAAATTGATGAATGAGACACAATCACTTTAGAATTGGTCAAATATAGGTTATGTAACACCCCTGCTAACTTCTTACGCTATAGTCGTAAACAATGCTCACAGGGTTGTTAATTGCTTTGGTTGGGTTACTTCTAGCCCCCTATATTTTTCTTTGAATATATTTCTTACTTGAACATATGGACCGTTTTAAAAACCTCTCCCTTTCTTTACTGATTCATAAACTATGAGTCATGCGTGTTCGAGAAGATACATATACATACATACATACATATACATACATACATACATATATATATATATATATATATATATATATAAACAAGCGATAGAGTCTATAAGACTTAGGCATCATGGAAAGCATAATATATTGATGCACACAGGTCCAGAAACAGTTGCACGTATGTTTATATTTACATATTACAAATACTGCACTTAAAGTTGATGGCATAGTTAATCCATTTAGCTAATACAAAATAACTAAATGCTATGACGCGTTGATACAGACTGTAGTTCTTCTGTTTCCTTGGAATCTCTTGACGTCGAGACCTTCAGTCCTCCTGTGTTGCTTCCTGTAACATCCTAGCTAACTGCTTACGCTTAAGTTGAACGCAATGCTCACTAGGTTGTTAAGTACTTGGTTGGAATACTTATAGTTCTTTATTAAGTTCAGAAATACTTGGTTAGGAAAGTATGGACCATTATCAAACTTCTTCTTCTCATAGTTTATTTCATAAAATATGAGCCGCGCTTGAACAGAATATATAATACGATCGATAGAGCATTGGGCTTACAACTATTAATCAAGCATAGAACAATCGGACAAATAACCAACACATGGTCCATCACATCTATTTACAAGAATTCACATAAGTATTACAATAGTTAATATACACACGACATACCCTTCAAAATACATTGTCCAACCACAAAACATAACGGCTAACTAGTGCACAACTTTATTAGCCTATCCCCAAAATTCTTTATGCCTTGTCCTCGTAGGTGGCTGCTTCATGTACCCGCCCTTCACTGCTCCTCCTGCTGTTCAACGTAACCCTCGTCTGCTCCTGGAGTCATAAATGAGTGGGGCTGAGAACATTTCGTCCTTCGTGGGATACCTTTAGCTTAGGGAATTTCTCATTATCTCGATTACGATCCAGGCCACTCAGGAGATCTCTAAGTGTTCGTGCATACTAGGTTTCCTATTGATTATTATTATCCGTCCTAATCCTGAGTAGCTTTATCTACTTCACTAGGTGACTGGGGATCTCTAATCTTTCTATTACCTAGGGATTCGTGCTTATTAACTTTATTGACTTCACATGACTCGCGTAGTCTGCAACATTCATATAGGCCATCTCGAGAGTTCTCTTGATGGTACTACATATTAGACATACTTACGTACATAAATATATACATACATCACGTATCTTATGCATGAGGGGGTCTAGGATTCTCTTACACGCCTAATGGTTACGTCCTTCTTGTTAAATTTAGTTCGCCTCCTTTGTAGTTGTGGCCGTTCAACTACGACCTACTTCTGTTTCCGTATCATTGACGACCAGGCAGTGCTATAACCAGCATGGTAGCTAACCACGACATAATTCATCGATCAACGGTAGGGAATAACCATCCACCTTGCAAGATGGTGAGGGGCTTGCCTTTTCGACGCTACCAGGAATGGACTCGTGCTTTCCTCGGCCTCTAATGAAAGCTTTTTCCGCAATGGGTTTGTACTCTCGTTAATTTAAAATATCCTTCTTAAAGCTTTCAGATCCTCGAGGGATCCAATTGCAGTAAAGTCGGGTGTTATCGTATCCACAGAGATTGTGATTAAAACAACAGTCTTTGATTGATACTACGTTAAGCTTGTAAAGAGTGATTGGTTTGTTTGAGTGAATAAAGAAACGATAAAATAAAATATAAAACGATTAATAACTTAAGTTTAGGCAGGTAGAGAAATATGTTGGGATTTGAATTGTAATATTACTTTCAATGTAACCAATAATTCAATTAATATGATCTATGAGTTCGTTTGATTTTATCGCCACCAGTTCTTAACTTAATCATCTCATTTGAGCATGTTAAGATCACAAGTTCCTTTATTAGATTGCCAATTTCCTTGCACAAATTTAACAAAGTACCTTGACGTAATACAGGTGTTTAAGCGATTAGTTCTTGGTTTCCAGTTATGGCGGTTAAGAACTAAATGAATTGATCTAGGTCAGATTAAATGATGGTAACTTACGTCCGCAACATTTAAACGTTAAATCAAACTTTTAAGAATAGCAAGATTGAACTTAACTTGGTTAGTAACTTACTTAGGATAGCTTTCACTTAAACAAGTAAGTCTCAAGTTAAGAATCAAAGCACTAAACAAAAGTTAGCGTTAGGTGCAAGATCAATCATAAAAATCATAGAACATCATAGAGTCATAATCATGAATTAAGACGGATACATTAAAGCAATAATACACATCAAATCCCAACAAAGAAGAAGTTAGCTAGCCATCATCATGGTTAGTTTACAACTTACAAGGTTTAGAGTAATGGTTGGTTGAGAAGGGTGGTGAAATGTCTCCACACGTCCACCATGATTCAAAACCGTCAGCAATCTGGCAGCACTTCCGTTAAGGAAAGCTCCTAAACCTTAATTTCCTACCTAACCTTAGCTTAGGAAAGTATGGAAAATGAATGAAATGATGAAGGAGGAAGGAGGGAATTGAGTGATGCCCTAATGCCTCAGCCTCCCCCCTATTTATAGGGAAAATTTGGGAGGACCGCTCAGCGGTTGAGTACCGCCGCTGAGCGGTTTGGTCAATTATGATGGCTTACGCGGCTTCAATTAATGCTGTTGTGGCTTGCAGGGGCGGCGCCGAGATTCGTGGCGGCTCCAGCCTGGCGCAATAAATGCTGGCGGTGGACCCTTTCTAGAAGCTTTGACCGCTGAGCGGTAAGCTTTATCCGCTGAGCGAACCAGCCTCCAGCGCTGAGCGCTTGTGTGTTATCCGCTGAGTGAGGTTGCTGTTCCATGATCATTTTCGTTTCCTTTCTTTTGATGCCCTTTTTCTTCCATTCTTCTAGGGATTAGCCTTCACTATTATTCTTGTATCCATCTTCCATAATATGTAATAAAACCTACAAAACATAAGACTTTATTTAGGTAATTTGTTTAAAACATAAACGGATAAGTGCCATTTTGATTAATAAGAATTACGAAAATTAGGCACTTATCAGCCTCCCCTTTCGATGCGACTGGGAAATGTACACCATGCTGGCATGCCCTTTTCGTACTACCAGAAGTGTACCTTTACTCTTTAGCATGCCCTTTTAATGCTGCCAGGAGTATTCTTCACTCTTTGCCATGCCCTTTCAACACTACCAGGAGTGTTTTCTACTCTCCAACATGCCCTTTCGATGCTACCGGGAGTGCTATGCTTAACATTCTTTGGGACTTGTGACATCACATCCTAGAACATTCATCTTTTCTTTCTTTCTTTCTTTCCTTATTTCTTTCTTTTCACATTAACATGAAATTAGGTCTTAAACCTACTTTAACATCATTGACCAATTCATCTTGCTAGACTGGTGAGGGGCTTGTTTTGTGGACGTGCCAAAAGAGGGGATAATCCTAATCATGTAACTATGTACTTTCTTCAAGGTACACCGGACCCTCTGTGGCTGGAACCTTCTTAAGATCTTACATTTTCCCTAAGGTTCATTTATGGTCTTTGATAAAGTTAGGTGATAACTTCTAGTTATCTAAGATTGTCCTAACACCTGAGTGAAAACCATGTCCTCATGATACACTTTGCCATAAAACATAACCAGTATTAGTATTACACGTAAACCACATGAATAAGTGCCTGTTGGAACATGCAACCCAAGATAACTTTTGCAATCGTTCGTCCCCTGGTTTAGGTTAGCTTAGTGACCTAGAGCTCTCCAGGTTGCTCAACACCCACGAGAACTCCCGGTCATTTGTCCACCCTGTCCAGGTTGTGCATGGGAACTAGGGTTTAGGCTACTCAGCGCCCCTCAGGGGCCGCTCAACGGTACCTGTCATCTCCTAAGTCAGAGAAACTGTAACACCCTAGGTAGCAGCTTACGCTTCAGTCATAATCCGCGTCCGCTAAGCTGTTATTTGTCGTGTGGGAGTACTCATAGTCCCTAGCTATTTGTAGAAATTAGTTTTGTTATCTCAAAATATGGACCCTATTTTTTTTCCTCTTTCCTTCTTACCTGAAATTACTTTTATATTTCAACTAGGAGCCAAGCGCATGAGAGCTATATCTTAGGCTCCGTACGTGCGTTTACGGAACTATAGTAGGCGAACAATAGAAATATAAAAGAATTAGCAAACCTCCATGCATAAAGTACCACATTGGGTCCCTTATCCATTAATTTACAATTATTGTACCATCCTACATATATATATATACATATATATATATATATATATATATATTTGTACAGATACATTAATCCTAGAAAGTACAAATAGTACAGTAGTCAAGTGCATACAACACTGTAGTTAACAGATATACATATTTATATAGTCAGACACAAAGGGGTGATGGTAGCACAGGTTAGCAAAATGATCACAAGAGACATCAACTGGTCATAGGGCTCTAGCATTACTCCTCAGGCTCGGGGTTAGTGTCTTCCTCCTCCTTCTCCTCCTCCTCATCTTCTGGAGAGTCCTCGCTCATCGAGTCATTCTCCGCGTGTTCGTCTGCCTCAGCTGGGGGAGTTTATGGGATCTCTGGCCAGTCTCTTTGCACCGTGGACGGTCCAGCTTCATCGTCGTGGGAGCGGGGCGCGAATTGTCGGCGATAGAAAAAAGCGACTCTCTAGACCTAGAGTTCGGATCGATTTCTACGTCATTCTCGTAGGGAGGGAGTTCTTCCTATTCAACATCAATGAGGATGGGGTCGTTAGCTCATGATCCTGGGCTTGCAGGGGCTGCTGGTGCTACCAGCAGAGGGCTAGGGCACTCCACAATGGCGTACGTCCATGTCTCTGTGACGTCCCCCGTCTCGGGGTCTCAACTTCTAATCTTACTGTGAAGTATCTTCCGCTTCTTCGGCGGAAGGCTCATAGGGTTCTCCTGGAATCACAAGCAAGTGGGGGGTGAGAACTCGTTGTTCCCAGTAGATAACTATGGCCAATGAGGGATGATTAACTCGGTTATGATTCCAGCCACTCAAGAGTTCTTTATGTGTTCATGCATACTAGACTCTCTACTGGTTATTATTTGGTCTACTGTCCTGAGTAGCTTTATCTACATTACTAATTGATGAGGATCACTAATCTTTGACTTACCTAGGTGTTTGCGCTTGTCCTTATTATTCGCAGTACTACATGGACCGTCTTGTGCGTGTTAGTGGATGGTTACTTAATGCATTCATAATCATACACATATACATTCATCGTATACATATCATGCACGAGGGAAAGGGGGTTCTCTTACGCGCCTGTGGCTGCGTCCTTTTCGTTACTGGATGTCCTTGCTCCTATGTAGACTACGGGATCGTCATCCCCATACAGCCACATAATGCTTGCAACCATTCTACTTGTAGAATGGTGGGAGTGTACCCTTGTGGTATTACTAGCGACTAAGGGCTTGTGTGCTTCCAAACTTCGTGGACGACTTTCTTTCTTTCTTATATCCGAACTTCGTGGACATCTTACCCGTCTTTTAAACTTCATGACGTAAAAGCTCAAGCGTTACTTTCTTTCCTTACTTTCTTTTTTCTCGTACCGGGTTGAAACCCGCATTCAGGTCAAAGCCTGCGTAGCACACTCATAAACCAGTCCTTCTTGCTAGACTGGGAAGGGACTTGTCAAGTATGACATGCCAAGAGAGGGATTTCCTATTATATAGCTAGGTCATTTCTTCAACGTACACCGACCCTTGGTGGTCGGGCATTCTTAAGAATTCACCAGTTCCCTACATTCAATTATCATCTTTACACATTAGGTCATTCAATACTAGTTATCTATGGTTGCTCTACCCCTAATAGCAACCGTTCCTCATGATGCATGCACTTCTAGGCGTCAATAGTCCTATCATGCCTGGTCGTTCTTAGGTGGCTGAAAGTGATGCAGATGAATTGATGTGGTTCCATGAACTGATTTCTTTCTCTTAGCCTTTTTGAATAAGTCTAGTTAGAGTCCTAAGGTTCTCAGGCTGCTCAACGCCCTGCCTTGCCCGCCCAGTGCCCTTGGCCGCTCAGCGCTTCCTTGAGCCCCCTCAGGTCCTAGGACATCCTTATCCAAACTTACGTGGAATCCAGGTCACAGTCCACTCAACGCCTTGCCTCGGGTGCTCAGCCCCTTGACCTGAAGCTCACCGCATAACCTCTCTCGCGTTAGGGTTCAGAAATAGCCTAGGCCGCTAAGCACCCTGGGGCTTTCAACACATGTAACTCGAGAGTTTGGCCAACTTTCTTTAACTTTCCTCAGCCAACTTTCATACTCTTTCAAGGCTTAGAACACTTCATTCCATCCATCACTAGTCACCTAAAGTCATCCTAACCATCTACATGCGTAACCATATTTACATAGCATAGTATAATCATCCACAAGCACACATACATACACAAGATTACACAAAAAACTCAAGAACACCAAGGAGGTGAGCAAGCCTAAGTTACCCACTTCCTTAAGAGCTAGTTGGATGGTGAGGAAGATGTGGGAGAACAGTCCTCCAAGCACAGAGCGTTTTCCTAGCTTTCGTCAGGCTTCAGCAGCGTGACTGCAGAACACACGAGCAGAGTTTCAACTCTTCCAATAGGGTTTATATGTGAATTAAGGGGCTGATGGCATGACTATTTATAGCCACGAAATTTGATTTCATTTTCCCATTTTGCCCTTCCCCAAAATTACCATTATGCCATTATTAATTTAATTAATTAATTACTTAATTAGGTTAGATAAATAAAAGGTCACATCAATGAATAGTAACCCTTATTTTATTATTTTTCCTTAAAAATCTGATTAGCATCACGTGGCCAATCAGATTTTGGGTCCTCTCGGTCCCGTTTTGCTCATGTTTTGTCGCACGCTGTCACGGTACGTCGCACACAGTCGTCCAAAAAATATTCCGATCATACCGTCGCGATCCTCTAATTTCCCTTAACTTGGAAATGAGGTCAACTAAAGGCATTTGTGAATTTTCCTCCGAAGGAGTATTCTTCACAGATACTTTTGATGTGTCGGTAATTCCCAATGATCGGACATAGCCCTTCCGCTGTCTGCAAAATTTCACAGGACAACAAAACCCTATGTTTTAGGGATGTTCTTAACCTAAAACTCCTATTCTAACCTTCCTAAATAAATTTAGGAATTGTTTTATATTTATTTTTGTGAACTTTTTACTAAGGGAAAAAGCAGAATGTTACAGAAACAGATTTCTGAAACATGTTCTAGAGTTAGTCTCCAAGCCGCTCAGCGTCCTACTCAGGCTGCTCAGCGCCCTAGGCGTGACTTAGAGTTACCATCTTGTTTTTTTCCTTTCTTCCAAACCATTCCCATGCCCACTTCTTAGGGCTTCTCCACAAATTCCAACAATCACAATACAACATTATCTAGCTCAAAGAACACACCAAAACTATCCATGAATCATTAACGTAACATCTATCACATAATACATTGTAATTTCACATAATCACAAGCAATCACATAGAAGTCACCAAGGAGGTGAGTAAGCTAGGTTTACCCACTTTCCAGAGGTTTTGATGATGGTGATGATGGGGTGAAAATATTTCCAAGAGTGCTTGGCTTTTCTTGCTAATTTCTCTGTTTCGACAGTGTAACGACGGAGTGCACATATGGAACGAGTTTTAAGCAAAAGCTAGCAAATAAAAAATTAGGAAATGAAAGCCATGGGAGTGCTATTTACAGGCCCTCAAGCCGTGACCTTGAGCCATTCTTGACCACATACTTCCATTGAAAAAAGAAAAGGAAAAACAAAATAGAATTAGGATAAAAATGCTTAGTCATCTTTGACTTTGTTGACCAAATACTTGGTGGTTGTCAAGAGAGAGAGAGTCATGAGGCGGATGGTGATTTTGGCCATGTTCCATAATTCGATCGTGTTTGGTCGTAGCTTTCTGGGTGTTGCGTGTGCAGGTAGTCAAAAAATATTCTGATCACCTCATCGTGATCTAGTAATTCTCCTAATGGGGAATTTAAGTTCATCCAAGGTATTGGTAAATTTATTTTCCATAAAAGTGTTCTTTGTAAATACCTTTGATGTACAATTAAATTCCGGTGATGAAAGCTAATAAATGCGGTGTCTGCAGATTTTCATAAAATCGCAAACTATTACCTTTACGGACGTTTTTGGCACAAGAATTTATGTTTCTAAATTTTTAACCTAGATAGAGAGCTTGTATATGTATTTTTTGGGCAAGGCTTTCAGTAAGGGAAAAGCGGGATGTTACACTTCCTTTCCGGTGTATTTGTCGTACTCGCCTGGAACCATAAATGAGTAGGGGATGAGGACGTTGCGTCCTCAGTGGGATATCCTCGGGAATAACTATCCATGTTCACTTCATTTATGATCCAGGCCGCTCAGGAAATCTTTAGGTGTCAAAGTGTACTAAAATCCCTACTGATTCTTTTTGTCCATGCTAGTCCTGCGTAGCTTTATCTAATTTACTAGGTGATTGGGAGTTCTTCTAATCTTTGCCCTAATTATTAGGGGACCATTCATATTATTTCGTAGAAATCTCATAACTTAGACATACTTTAGGATTCTCATAATCTTATAGAGGCCATCTTGTGAAACCTTTGTCACTTGACGTTGCCTTATCACATAGATATACCATCATCGTATACATCACATATAACATGCATGAGGGAATATGGGGTTCTCTTACGCACCCTATGGTTGCGTCCTTCTTATTACATTAGTCTTTCCACCCATGTAGTCGTGGTCGTTCAGCTACAACCTACTTTTGTTTCCGTATCGTTGATGACTAAGCAGCGCTATAACCTGAGTGGTAGCTAACGACGGATGCACGATGTCATACTTCATCGAACAACGATAAGGAATAACCATCCAACTTGTGGGATGGCGAGGGGTCAACCCTTTGACTCGGCCAGGTGTGGACTCATTCATTCTTTATCATTCTTTTAAAACATTGTGACGTCACGTTCTTTCAGTCATCTTTTCTTCCTTCCTTCATAGTATCAGGTCAAAGCCTGCATTCATATCATTAACCAATCCTTCTTGTTGGACTGGTGAGGGGCTTGTCCTTTAGACATTCCAAGATAGAGGATTTCCCTATTCATATAACTAAGTTCATCCTGAAGGTATTCTGAGCTATTTGTGGTCGGTACCTTCTTAGAATCTTTAAACGTATTCCCTATGTTCACTTATGTGCTGGTCATATTTAGGTGATTATTCGTCTAGTTATCTAGGATTATCCTAACATTCTAGTATCCCTTCTGGATCTGTGGTTGCTTCCTTAACCTTTCCTGCCGCTATGGCCTCGCGAAAACGGCGCCAAGTGTCCTCCTGGCACAATCTATGAGCCTCCATGATTCTCTGTTTAAAGTCGCTCGTGATCTGTAAGGGACATAATATCAGACGGTCGCTACGACGGGCTACAGTTTGGTCAAAATGGCAGAACTCCTCGAGTAACTGCCTCTCTCGCACCATCAGGTGGGCCATATGCAACGACTTTCGGCTTAGAGCGTCAGCCACCACGTTTGCCTTTCCCGGATGGTAGTTAAGGCCGAAATCATAATCCTTCAAGAACTCGGTCCATCTCCTTTGTCTCATATTAAGTTCTTTCTGGTCAAAGAGGTACTTCAAACTCTTATGATCGGAAAACACTTCAAACCGAACCCCGTACAAGAAATGCCTCCAGATCTTCAGCGCAAAAACTACTGCAGCTAATTCCAAGTCGTGCGTAGGGTAATTGGTCTCATGGGGTCTCAACTGTCTCGAAGCATACGCGATTACCTGCCGTTGTTGCATCAGTACGCATCCTAACCCTGCTCTCGATGTGTCGCAATATACTTCAAAGGGCGACTGGGGATCTGGCAATATCAGCACCGGGGCCGTGGTCAGTTTCTCCTTCAACTCCAAGAAACTTCGTTCACACTCTGGCGACCATGTTATTTTGACTCCTTTACGGGTCAACTTCGTTAGTGGCAAGGCTATTTGAGAAAATCCCTTGATGAATCGTCAATAGTAACCTGCAAAACCCAGAAAACTTCGGATCTCGGTAAATGAGGTGGGTCTCTCCCACGCCCTCACTGCTTCAACTTTACTAGGGTCCACTGGAACGCCCTGTTCCGACACCACATGCCCTAGAAATTGCACTTCCTTTACCCAGAACTCGCATTTTGACTGTTTAGCATACAACTTCTTTTCCCTCAGGATCGCCAATACGATCCTCAAGTGTCGGGCATGCTCTTCTTCATTCTTTGAGTACACCAAGATATCATCTATGAAGACAATCACGCAATCATCCATATAGGCATGGAAAATACGGTTCATATAGTCCATAAAGATGGCAGGGGCATTTATCAGTCCAAACGACATCACAGTGAATTCATAGTGTCCATAACGAGATCTGAATTCCGTCTTAGCAATATCCTCCTCACGTACCCGTATCTGGTGGTACCCCGACCTCAAGTCGATCCTTGAGAACACCTTAGCTCCTTTTACCTGATCCAGTAGATTGTCAATTCTTGGCAACGGATACTTGTTTTTTATCGTCACTTTGTTTAGTTGCCTATAGTCGATACAAAGCCTCATAGTGCCATCCTTTTTCTTGACAAACAACACTGGTGCTTCCCACGGTGATGCACTCGGCCTGATGAATCCTTTCCCCATTAACTCCTCCAACTGCTTCTTAAATTCCTGTAGTTCCAACGGAGACATACGATATGGGGCAATAGAGATGGGTCTGGCGCCCAGTACCAAGTCGATAGAGAACACTACTTCCCGCTTCAGAGTGAACTCCGGGATATCCTCGGGAAAAACATCAGGATACTCACAGATTACCAGAATCGCCTCGACCTCCTGACCCGTAGCCTTCACCTCTGAGGACGCTAGAAATACACACCCTTGGTTCGCTAACTAGTAACAATACAATGTCGGCAGCTCGTCGTCCCAAATTGACAAGTTCGCGACTCGCGGAGGGAAAATCACCAGTTTGTTGGCGCAATCCAACACCACCCCGTTGGTCTTCAACCAATCTATCCCTAGTATAATATCCAACCCAACTAAGGGAAGGAAAATCAAGTCAGCTACAAACTTCCTTTCCTGTAGCTAAAACGGGCACCTCAAGCACACCTGACATGTCTTAACCGATGGTGCAGTAGGCGTTGACACCGACAGAGTATACGGTAGTATCGTGGGAGATAAATGTAACTCTGCCACACTGCCATAAGAGATAAAGGAGTGCGAAGCTCCTGAGTCATATAATACAGTCAATGATTTTCCATTTATGTCACACTTACCTAAGATTAATCCTTCCTCCTTCTGAGCCTCCTCGGCAGCCAAGGTGAAGACGCAGCCTTGACGTTGGGGCATGGGTGGAACTACTCCGTAGTCCCTGGCGAAATGCCCACCTTGCCCACACTTGAAGCACACATTCTGCCCCGCCAAGCATTCGCCCGCATGGGGCGTGTTACATTTTGGACAGGCTGGCTGATTCTCTGGCAGATTCTGACTTGCTCCTCCCGGTGGGTGGGGTCGTGTTGCTGGTGGCACACTCCTGGGTAGACTCTGTGACCTCCCTACCCCTAGCGGTGGTCTTTGTGGATACTGCCCTCTACCCCTCCCTAGATATGGGGCTTGAAACGGTCCTCTCTTCTGGGGGTCCATCCGTGAGCTTCCTGCCTCAGCCAACCTCTTCTTGTTGCGCTCATTGTGCACTTCTGCTAAGTCCCAGTTGGCTTCCTCTTGAGCCAAATAGGTGTTCACCAGCGTGGCATAGTCCCGCACACCTGAGCTTGTCAGGAACATTTTTAGCTCGGGCTTTAGGCCTCGGTGGTACTTGGCACACTTCCAGTTATCATCCGGGTAAAACCTACTCATCCTGGAATAACGGCAAAGCTTTCCGAATGTCACAGTATACTCTGCAACGCTCATCGTCCCCAGTTTCAGCTCTAAAAATTTCGCCTCTTTTCGATCCTGTAACTCCCTGGGAAAATACTTGTCCAGAAATATCGTCTTGAATTGCTCCCAGGACATCTCCACCCCCTCCCGTTTCACTGTCGGTCGGGTCATGTCCCACCATTCCGCAGCTGCTCCTTCCAGCTTCCTAGAGGCAAACTTAATCTTCTGAGAGTTCGTGCAGGGGACATCCTCAAAAATCTGCTCTATCTTCCTGACCCAGCCGTGTACCGAATCTGGATCCATCAGCCCTTCGAACACTGGCGGGTTGGCCTGCGTAAAATCCCTATACCGGAGGGTCTCGATCTCTTGAACGGTTGGAGTGACGTGTCGCTAAGCAGTGGCAGCGGCAATCTGGGTCGTGGCTTGAGCTTGCGCCTGCGTAGCGCGTGCCATTTCCTGTAGTATCTCCGCAAGATCCACGATATCAGGTTCCCGGGGCTTGTTGTCCCTTCTTGGAGGCATGTCTGAATATCAGCACCTGCAAAATCCTGAGTTGATCAGTCTCAAGAGCAGCTAGTGCACATATAACCAGAACATGCAACTTTGGAGGGTATACACTATGCATCATGCTCGGAAGCATAGTGCAACTCAGTCCTCAGGCTCACTTGGACCAAACTGCTCTGATACCAAATGCAACACCCCTAGCCGATTCCGTACACTCGAGCCGTACGTAATACTTACTAGGTTGTTAACTTCTTGGTAATGCGGTGGGGATTTCGAAAATACTGGTTTAGAAAATAAGGACCCATTTTTTTTTTGTTTCTTTTACAATCATACATGTGGTTAGCAACATAGGAGTCGTGAGTGCAACAGAATTATATAACAAACGATATCATTAGTACGTCCGGTCCAAGTCAGGGCACACATACATTACATGCATAGCGGGTCCTTTACGTACACATGTACACATCAGATACTAGTTACATCACATGCCCAATACACAGGTTCAAATAGTACATTTATTCTATAGGCTGCATCTCCTACAAGTCAGCTAAATATCCTTTCACGGGTCCTCCTCGGGTTCCGCAGCATAAGCATAATACGATTCGTCCACAGTCCCTGGAGCCATAAGCGAGTGGGGGTGAGAATGGTAGGTTCTCAGTGAGCAACGTTTCAATCGTGACTTTTCATTTCTCGGTTATTCTCCAGGCCGCTCAGAGATTATTCTAAGTGTGCATGCAACTATTCCCCTACTATTTATTCTCTTGGTCCTATGCTCTGGGCAGCTTTACCTAAGATTACTAAGTGATTGGATTGCTACTCTTATTATTACCTAGGCTTCGTGCTCATTAACTATATGTTGCTACTAATGACATACTATTCGTCTTGGGTCGTTCCCTTGACGATACATAATGCATGAACAGGTATATATACATATAATGCATAAACACATGTAACTACATACATACTTGCATACATATTGACATACATACATACGTTCATTCATTCCTGCATGTAACTACTTACTACATAGTGCATGGGGAATCTGGGAATCTCTTACGCATACCGGCTTACCCAGGTTAGCGTCCTTCTTCTTAGTCCTTTCACCCATGTAACCTTGGCCTAGGTTACAACCTCTTTCATGCCACTATTGTATCGACCCGGCGGCGCTCTTTACTGGAATAGTAGCTAACCATGTAAGGCTTGTAACACCCTAGCTAACTGCATACCCTTGAGTAGTATGCAATGCTCACTAGGTTGTTAACCACTTGGTGAGAGTACTTATAGTCCTTTATTACTTTTCGAAAATACTAAGTTAAGGAAAATATGGACCAATTTAAAACTTTTCTGCTGTGTGCTTATGCATGAAATATGAGCCATGTGTGAAGCAAAGTATATAAGACAAACGATAAAACTTGAGGCTTACAACGAATAGTCATTCATAGCATAAATAATTACACAAGCAAGTACCTGGTCCTTCACAGATAAGTACAACCAATCATATAATATTATAATAAAGTTACATATACATGTTATAGTCATCCATATACATCACAAAAGTTCGGCTAGCGTATACCTAGCCCAACATGTCTTCATAGCCTTGAAGATTTGTCCGTCAGCCTCGGGGACCTGTCCTTCGTTCTTTTCTACTCCTCCTGCTGCTTATCATGGTTCTCGTCTGTCCCTGGAAGCATAAGCGAGTGGGGGTGAGAACGTGTGTCCTCAGTGGTTTACCTTGGCGTCGGGGGATCTTTTTAACTCACTTATCAACCAGGTCGCTCAGGTGTTTCTAAGTGAACATGCATACTAACATCCTACTGATTATTATCTGGCCTAAAGTCTTGAACGGCTTTATCTACTTTACTAGGTGACTGGGGAACTAGTCTTTCTTATCTAAGTTCTCGTGCTCATTATCTTTACTTCGCGTACATACATAGGCCGTCTCGAGCGTTCTCTTGATGACTACATAGCTTTACATACATTATCATATACTCATGCATCACATACTCATTCATCATATACTCATGCATCACATACTCATACATCATATACTCATGCTTGGGGAATATGGGGATTCTCTTACGCTTCCGGTTGGGCTAGTGAACCGGGGTAGCGTCCTTCTTGTTACATCTGTCCCGCGCTCATGTAGTCGTGGCCTACGGCTACAACCACTTCTGTTCCCAGCTTGACGATGACCCGGCTGCGCTCACACCAGAGTCGTTGCTATCCACCGATGGGGTCTAGGGTCCATCATCGCCAATCAAGTGGGCTACCCTTCCTACAAGTAGGGAGGTGGGGGTCCGTACCCTTTTGATGTAACCAAGCGGGGACTCATATCTTATCATCATACTCATAATTTAGGTGTGATGTCACCCTTTCTCATTCATCATATCTCATCATCATGCCATTAACCTCATTAACCGGTCCACCCTTTTGGGACTGGTGAGGTAGCATCATTGACCAATCCACCCTTTTGGGACTGGTGAGGGGCGTGTCTGTAGACGTGCCAAGAGAAAGGATTCCTATCATATAACTACATACCTATTCCCTAGTGTTCAATTATAATCTTTACATATTAGGTGATTAATCGCTAGTTCTCTAAGGTTGTCCTAACACTTACATGACAACCCTGTCCTCATGATGCATGACATTATAATCATTCTACTCATAAATCATCTACATGCAATGTTCTACATACATCATCATAAACATACCTCATGAAATGATCTACATACATCCTCCTAAACATACCTCATGAAATGTTCATCATACATCATCATAAACTTACCTCATGAAATGTTCTACATACATCATCCTAAACATACCTCATGAAATGTTCATCATACATCGTCATAAACATACCTCATGCACTCATCATATACATACTTCATGCATTCATCATAAGCATACTTCATGCAGTCATCATAAACATACTTCATACACATACCTCATGCATCTCATTTAGCTTAATAAGTGTTGGAAATGTGTGTCCAGGACAACCCTCATAAACCTTGTTTTGTAAAAATGGTTGAGTTTCAGGCCGCTCAGCGCCCATGTGGTCCGCTCAGCGGCCCCTGAAGTTTTCACACTTCAAAAATATTTTCCATCCTTACCCTCATCCTCAATGACCTTCAGGCCGCTCAGCGGATCCTCTGGCCGCTCAGCGCCCTGGAGTTCACGTTAAAAAAACTTTCTTTCTTATGCATTCCGCTCAGCGACGCCTGGGGCAGCTCAGCGATAACTGGGCGAGGCTGAAACCGAATGCATGGTTTTCTTTTCTTTCTCTTCCTCCTTTGTCCATAGATCCTCTTTGAGGTTTTCACACATTTTCCAACCCTTAAAATCCTATCTAGTCTAGGTCACAAGACCCTTCAGAATCATCTCCTAAGTCTTAGCATAACATTTCTAACATAATTTATCATAAGGCATACAAGCACATAAACACATACAAGCAAACATAAGCCACCAAGGGGTGAGCAAGCCAAGTTTACCCACCTTATTAGAGGCTTTAGAGGCTGGTTTGATGATGAGGAAGGCGTGGGGCAGTAGTCCTCCAAGCGTAGAGCTTCCTCCTAGCTTCCGTCAAGCTGTCCGCAGCGCGTCCGCGGAGCACACTGGCAGAGTTTCTGCACTTCTAAAGGGGTGGATGAATGAATTTTGGGCTGAATGGTCTTGGCTTTATATAGCCACGAAATTTGGCCATTTTTCCCATTATGCCCTTGCCAAAATTACCAAAATGCCATTACTAATTTAATTTCCTAATTAATTAATTAGTTTGGATAATCTTAAAGTCAAATCAAGTCACATCAATGAATACTAACTCTTATTTTATTATTTTTCCCAAAAAATCTGATTCATCACGTGGTCATCTCCCATGTGGGTCTCGTGCTATCCCGTTTCGCTCGTTTCCGGTCGTTCGCAGTGTCGGTGCATCGCGCACGGTCGTCTGAAAAATATTCCGCTTATACCGTCGCGATCCTCTAATTGTCCTCTACATGGAGGTGTGATTACTTCAAGGTATTGGTGAATTTTTCTCCGAATGTATATTCTTCACAGATATTTTTGGCACACCGTTAAGCGTCGGTGGCGACAAACGCCAGTTCCGCTTGCATCCCTGCGATCGCTTAGTCTTCCTAATGAGGTTGTGGGACTACTCTAAGGTATTTGAAACTTTTCCCCGGTACCGGTTGGGTTTCCTGCGACTTGGAACTCTCTGCTCAATTCTACAGGCTAAACGGAGCCGTTCTAGTGTCTGCAGAATCGTCCGAAAGTGAACAGAATTCCGTCTGGCGGACGTTTTAGGTTTTCTATCCAATTCCAAAGGTCAAGGGGAATCATTTGAGTGTCAGCAGAATTTTGAGAAACTAACCCGAATAATTTCTACAGACACTCGTGTCCTTCGGGCTTCAGGCTTCTACTTTTCTGACGTTTCCAGCGTTGCCAATGTTTTTGGGCATCCTTTCTTATCTCTAAGCTCTCTGGTATTCTATACTCTTTTTATCCCTTCTAGATCCTCCCTGTTCACCTTAGTATCTTAAGGTTATCGTTCCACTCTCAATCCCTCCTGATTCCATATTCCCTTTTCTTCTCTTGTACACTTAGCACCTCTTTCTTCTCAAGCTTAATACACTTTCCTTTGTCCTCCAAAACCTAGCCTTTCATACTTCTCTAGGTGGAACCTAATTTGCATCAGTCACTCTCGAACTTGATCTTGTCAAACTTGATTATTATTCCACATTCTTAGATTTATGTTTATACCTTCAACCCTAGTTGTACTCTTACCTACGTCCTTAACCCCATTTATACGATGTATACGTGTCCTCTTTAAACTTAGTTATTCCACTGCCTTGCTCACTCGACCCTCGTGCACTCCTCTCTTTACTTTCTTGTATTTCTACATCTGCTCAATACTCCTTATTTTTCCCCTTCGAGATTCCAAAGCCTAAACTTCCTAAATATGGCACTTGTCTACCCTAACCACATAGTCACAGGCGTTCCTGTGCTTGACGAACACCTGTAGTTCATGCTTCCAACCTCTAAAGGTCATACACGAATTTATTATGCGAAATCTTTGCTAAGGGAAAACTGGGATGTTACAAGGCTCATAGGAGGAAATCATCGAACACAATAGGTGCAACCACCCCCTTACAGGAATGGCAAGGGACCGGCCCTTGGGCGCGATCAGGCGTGGTCGTCTATCTCTGTACTTTTTCCTTTAATGGGGTCCCCCTTTCTATCTTTTAGGACTTGTCCTGTTCTCTTTCTCCTCTTTTTTTTTCTTCTAAGCCCTTGGCCCGTTCTCTTTACTTTCTGAATCAGGTCTCTCTACTTGCGTTGCTCTGACAAACTCAGCTTGCCGAATTGGTGAGGGGCGTGTCTGTAAGACGTGCCAAGAGAATGGGATTTTCCTAATCATATAACTACTGACTCTGGCTAAGGCTGACCGAATCCTTGGTGATTTCTCGCCTCTGCTCTGCTTTATTCCCTAGGGTTCAATTATGTACCTTTACTGTTAAGTGAATACCTCTAATTATCTACGGTCGCCCTAACTCTTATGACGCCCATTCCTCATGATGCATAACTATGCCTCATGGATCCCATAGAACCTTTAAAAATCCAAGTTTTCAAGGCATTCGAATGAATAGGGTTTTAGTATTCGATTGATTCTTTCATTCGAATCCTTTGAGAATTCAATCGATTGAAATCCTGCTTAGGCTTTCGTTTGATTGAAACCTCATGCATTCGACTGAAATCCCTTGGGAATTCATTCGAATCCCACAGTAAAAAATCGCCCCAGAGAGTAACTTCTCCAGGGGTTTTCTCTGCGTAACTTTTTCTTCTCCACAGTGATCCAATCAGTACAGTTATGTTGTCCAAACCTCAAAATCATCAAAACCTAACCTCCCTAACTCATTTCCTATAGTTTGTATAAAATAGTTTTTCATTCACACACACAGGAATGTACATAAACAGTCATAAAATAAACCACATAGACAGTGGGCTTAGAGTTACCCACTTCCTATGCGGATTTGAAGTCGGTAGGCTAAAAGTGGAGAAAATCCTTGTCGCAACGGTATGCTCCAAGAATTTTTCGGAAGTCCGGTAGCGCTCTCGCGATGTGCTCGAACGGTACTAGAAAATGGAAATTGAAAGAAGTACAGCAAACTGCCCACCCCTTTTTTTTGTTTTGCCTCAGGGGGCCCTTTATAGCCGTGGTCCCCTGGCTTCCTTTAATTAATTATTTGTTTATTAATTATTATTTTATTATAGTTATTATAAATATCCTAACTCTTAGTCTATTTTAGTCACCTTTGACCACCTCTGGCCCACACACGGGTCTCCGAAAAATATCCTAAATATATATCCGTGATCTATAATTTTTTCCGGTCAGGATGGCGCTCCGAAACAAGGTATCCGGGTACTTGTTTCAGTCAGCCGATCCTTCGCAGATCTTTTTGGCCCCCAACCAAATTTTCCATTTTTACCGAAACCGAGCACGAACCTCACGGGGGCATAGTGATAGCATAAACTCCTAGCTTGCTTCCCAATTTAAGGGGAACAAGTCCCGTTATTCACTTTTCCCGTCTCCTAACTCGGGTTACTTTGCAATTTTGGCTAAGTCGAAGTTAATAACTTCGCAAAACCCTTTCTAAGGAAGAGCCGGGATGTTACAAAAGGCATTAGATTTGAACAGAGAAAAAAATAACTGAGAGAGAGAGAGAGAAAGGAAAAAAGAATGCAATGATGATGAAATGGAAAAGAGGTGATAAGTAAAAATAATTTTAGATTAACAAAAAAATGAGTATTATCATGTATAATAAGTTAATACAATAATCATGAGATAAAATTGAATAAATCATGTAAGGTTATACTATTCTATGTTACATCAAACATATAACAAAAAATAATTTTTTTAATATTAATTAATACTATCGAATCTTATATGATGTAGCAAATGGGCCTTACTTGTATTTATTTTTTATTTTATTTTTTGAGAATGATTGACAATGTGCTTTTTTTTTTTTGCCTTGTCATTTTAAAGTGTATATTCTATTTTTGTAAAAACTCAATTGAAGCTATTTTTTTCAGGACCTTTATGTAATACGCATTTTCAATCGATTAGATGATACCAAAAAGGGAGAAGTAAGTTATATTTCAAGTTTTTTTTCCTAATAATTGTTAATTGAAAACTACTTGTCATATAGCATGCTTTTTATTTGGTATAACAATTAATTAAAAAATATTAAGATTGATCTTATTCGTTGTTATTACTCTTTACTAAATATAAACAAATAAATATAAGCTTTTACATTTAGACAAAGAACATAAAATGAACTATGCTTTCACTTATTTAATTTCATTAAACATTAGCGAGACCAACATATCATAAGTCATAATAAATAACTAATATGATTATATATATATATATATATAAAACCCACAAACAAGACTAAGAATATATAATCCCAACAATCTCCCACTTGGACTATATATTGTCCCAAGATAACCATATCACAAAATAAATTATAAGTGCACATCCAAATGTTATTGTCCTTAACTACTTGGACAATCTAGTCCATCTCATATACCAATGATGGAATCACCCCAGTTTTCATCACATTAAAGTCATGACTAAGTCACGATGATCACCATACTGATATATGTAAGTTGTGATTTTCCATTAACCAATTCATGAAAACAACGATCTTGAAATTTATGATTATCACATTGTAAATAAGGTTAAGAACGAGACACATACCTGGATCCATTGTCGTGATTGGATTGAATTGACAAATTCTTTTCCCTGTTGGTCTTGGTAACCAATACCCAAGAGGGGGTGAATTGGGTATTTAATAAATTATTCCAATTTTGACAAATATTGCATTTTCATGCAATCAATGTTACTACGCAGCAGAATATAACAATTAAACATTTAATATAAGTATGCTCAATTATGTTTGTAATAAAACAATAAGATTGACAGAGCAACTTATAAACAATTATCAACATGTGCAATTCTCAAATATGCAAGATAATAATATAAGTTTGCAATAAATAAAGAGATAGAGTTAGAGAGATTGCAAACAGTGATTTATCCTGGTTCGACCACCCTTGTGATCTACGTCCAGTCCCCAAGCGACTTGTTCAAGATTTCTCCACTATCATCAAGCTTCTAACTTAGGTGCTTGACAAACCTTTACATCCAAGAGCACTCCTCACACTTAGGATCCCCCACCTTTGTGTAGAAGCCTCAAGAACCAAACCTTAGGGATACCACACCCTAAGCAACTAGAGGGATACCTCACCCTTTTTACAAATGTATGAAAATTTTGTGTTTGATAAGAAACTCTCTCAATAGTAGATAATACAAATTGAAGCTCTATAGGTATATTGATAATATCTCTCTCTTTTTGCTCTTATGATGATGGAAAAATTAATCCATTGATAGAATGAAGTATAAGGATGATGGGAATCAATGGCTTGGCTAGAAATGAGAGTTTAATGGGTATTTATCGGGTTTCTAAGTGTACTAGCCGTTTATAGCCGTTACCCATTATTTTAATCAATTTTATCCATTGAAAAACTAGCCATTTTTGGCTTCAAGACTCGAGTCATTCAAATGACTCATTATAATTCATTCGAATGACTGATGTAATATAACCGTTGGGCCTCTGATGACAGAGTCATTCGAATGACCATTCTTGAGTCATTCGAATGACTTATTCTTGAGTCATTCGAATGACTCAACAAAATGACTTGCTCTACAAATTTGTAGATCTTTCTCTTAGCTTTATGTAGCAATTTGAACCACCTCAATTGGAGTTCTATAGCCCAAGATATCATCATTTTACTCACTATTGTGCAAGTCACTTTGCTGAGCGCGCCACTCATCCATTTTCTTATCTTTCTTGATTCCTAAGTTTGTCTAATTCATTTTACATCCTAAAATCAATTAAGATCATTTAAGAGCATCATTCTAAGAGTCTAGAGAGAGATATATATCAATTTTCCTTTGACAAGAATACCTTAAGTCCTAAGAAACTATTTCCCTTTTTCCCGTTTGCTTGGACTTGGTATTCTTCATGAATCCTATCTTCGGCATTAACATGTTCTTCATGGAATTGACATTTCATGCTTCGCCTTTTGTCTTTGGGCATCATATGAATGTTCCTTCTTGTTCCTTCTTGTTCCATCTTGTTCTTGATGCCTTGGACTTTCCTATACACAAGATAATCCACTAGAAAGTATAATTAGTCCAATGTGTTCCAATATCTTCATATGCATATATAGATTAATCAATGCATCATACATATACAATTAGGCACAGATCAAATTGTATTAATCAAATAATATTCTTTGCCTAGCATGCATGCATTGTAACACTATAGCACTTGATATTCATGTATATACACATATAGACACAAATATATCTAATAGTTAATCCATCAAGCACATATAGAGAGTTATTGGATATGTTCTCAAAAGGATGTTTCTCATATAACATTATATGATGTGTAAGCTATATGATTACTATCAAGTTCAATCATACAAGATCAAATGTATTCTATTTAGCATGGAACATCCTTTTGCATTCTAATTTTCATTATCTATTTATTATGTTCTATTTGTCATCATCAAGATCTAGAACAACTAGGGAACCTAGTTCTACAAATATAAGCATATACAATAAGTATAGAAAATTAAAACATATTGTATTTGTCATCATCAAAACATATTGTATTAAACAATTGGAACAACTAGGGAAACCTAGTTCCATATTCCCCTCTCTTCCTTCAATCCTTATAGCCCCTTTTGATGGTGAGAAGAGCGGCAGACCTCAAACCCTAATGTTTTCTGAATTCTTTGGAATCCTTAAAACACTCATTTTTTTTTCTTTGAGTAATGCCATCTTAATTATAAGGGAGAGGGGAGGGTCGGTTTTACTAAAATACCCCCCACTAACTCTATCATATCTTATAGAATCAATTACTATCATCTTGATTCCCTTTAATTAGAGTTAGTATCACTATAAGATACATGGACCATATCTTTATGAGATTATGAAATAATCTTACAATCTCCCACTTGGTCCATGTGACGACTTGAAGATCCAATAACTATAAGTGCGCACTTTACATTGGAGAACTCAAGCCATCATCTTTCATTGAATTTAGCTGGTTGAATCATGGCGGTCAATGCCAATAAGAAACGACATGTTTCCTTCCATGCATCACAAGCAACTCAACCCAAATAACTTTAGTCAAGGTACATTATGACCTTTGACTTTAATGTCCATAACATGTTATTACACAGAACAATACATGTACATAATATGATGTGAATAACAAATAAATAAGGCAGAAACATAACTTTAATTGAATTCACAAGTGTCATAACAATACGAGCAAGATCCACACATATGTATACATATCAAGTTAACAAGGACTTATCAATAATGCCCATACCTTTAACATGACCAGAAAAAATTCTGGGCGGCAACCCTTTAGTTAGCGGATCCGCTATCATTTATCCAGTACCAATATGCTCAATTGACACTTTTTGTTTCTGCACTTCTTCCATAACTGACAAGTACTTTAAATCCATGTGTTTTCCACCATTGGAATACTTGTCATTCTTCGAGAAGAAGACAACTGCGGAATTGTCACAATAATTCTTAGCGGCCTAGTTATGTTGTCGATAATACTAAGCCCAAAGACAAAATTCCACAACCATAATGCATGAACTGTGACCTCAAAGCATGCCACAAATTCAGCCTCCATAGTAGAAGTGGAGATGATAGACTATTTCCCACATTTCCATGAAACAGTCCCTCCAGCTAGTAGAAGGACAAAACCAAATATGGATTTCCTGAAGTTTATACACCCTGCATAGTTTGAATATGAGTAGCCAACTACTTCCAGGCTATTTGATTTTCTGTAAGTGAGCATGTAATCCTTGGTGCCTTGTAAGTACCTAAGGACCTTCTTTACAGCTTTCCAGTGGTCTATTTCGGGATTACTTTAATGCTGACTCAACATTTCAACAGCAAAACTTATATCTAGTCAAGTGCATGTTTGAGCGTACATCAAGCCCCCAACCACAGAATCATAAAGGATACACTTCATTTCCTTACGTTCCAATTCATTATGGGACTCTGCATTTGGCTAAACTTATCTCCCTTCTGGATTAGAACTATTCCTGAAGAGCAACTTTCCATTCTAAATCTCTCTAACACTTTATTGATATAGCCCTTCTGAGACAATCCCAATACCCATTGTGATCTTTCACAAAATATTTCTATTCCTTATCACATAGAATGCCTCACCCATATCTTTCATTTCAAACTTGTTAGAGAAAAATTTCTTTACATCATGTAACAAACCAACATCATTCGCAACAAGAAAAACACCATCAACATACAGAACTAATATAATAACCTTGCTCCCACTGACCTTCATGTAGATACACCGTTCAACGGTGTTCTCTACAAAACCGTATGACAAGATAGTATTATTGAACTTAAGATACCATTGTCGGGAGGCTTGTTTCAGTCCATATATTGACCTCTTTAACTTACACACCAAATTTTCTTTTCCTGTGGTCAAAAACCCTTCGGGTTGATCCATATAAACCTTTTCTTCCAAGTCACCATTAAGAAAGGCGGTCTTTACATCCATTTGGTGAAGCTCTAGGTCATAATGAGCCACCAAGGCCATAACAATTCTCAAAGAGTCCTTCTTGGAAACCGGAAAGAAGGTTTCTTTGTAGTCAATGCCGTTCTTTTGAGTGTAACCTTTGGCAACAAGTCTAGCCTTATATCTTTCAATGTTGCCTATCGAGTCTAGTTTGGTCTTAAAGACCCATTTACAACCAACTCGCTTTGAACCTTCCGGCAACTCGACTAGATCCCAAACCTTATTGTCATCCATTGATTTCAACTCTTCTTTCATAGCATTGAGCCACTTTTCAGAATTTTCACATTCCATGGCTTGTCTGAACGAGACTGGATCTTTGTCAATGCTTAAGTCACATTCATGCTCAAGTGAATAAACCATATAGTCATCTGAAATAGCTGGTCTTTTCTGCCTTTCAGACTTTCTTAAAGGTATTACTTGCAGTTCATCCACCATTTGCTCATTAGTGACTTGCATATCATTGGTTGGTTCATTATCAATATGTTCATATTGTGGGTTTGGAACATTAATTTGTTGCCCTGTAATGTTGTGTGACTTTGATACAATAAAAGGTACAACAACCTGATGAGAAACACTAGGTGTAGGGATTTCTACACGGTTCTCTTGAATATCCACCTTTCGTGATTCCTCACTCCCACTGAACTGACCATTTTCAAGGAACCTACCATTACCAGACTCAACTATTCTCGCACTATGATTAGCGCAATAAAATATGTACCCCTTTGACTTTTCAGGATAGCCAATCAAATAACCACTGATGGTTCTTACATCAAGCTTCCTTTCATGTGGATCATATACCCTTACTTCTGCCGAGCAACCCCAAACATGAAGGTGCCTCAAACTGGGTTTCCTTCCTGTCCATAGTTCATAAGGGGTCTTAGGAACTACCTTACTAGGAACCCTGTTAAGCAAATACGCAGCGGATCTTAATGCATATATCCACAATGATGGAGGTACATTACTATTATTTATCATGCTCCTAACCATTTCCATAAGAGTACGATTCCGCCTTCCAGCTACACCATTTTGTTGTGGTGTACCGGGCATTGTGTACTGTGTATCTATGCCCCGACTTTCGAGGAACTTTGCAAATGGATCAGGACATTGTTCTCTTTCATTGAACTTCCCATAATATTCACCACTTATATCAGACCTCACAACCTTTATTTTTCTATCCAACTGCCTTTCCACCTCATTAATGAACGTCTCAAGGACGTCCACTGATTGAGACTTTTCATGCAGTAGATACAAATAACAATAATGTGAGAAGTCATCAATAAAAGTGATGAAATACCTTTCACCACCCCAAAATGGAGTGTCAAAGGGACCACATATGTCAGTGTGTATCAGCTCAAGGAGTTGACTGCTTCTCGTGGCAGAACTTTTCGATATATGCTTGGTTTGCTTGCCTTTAATGCAATCCATACATTTATCTCAGTCATCAAAATCCAATTGAGGTAAGATTTCACTTTTCACTAACCTCAACATCCTTTCTTTGGAAATGTGACCTAACCTTTGATGCCACAAGTAAACAAAATTCTCATTACGTGCAACATCATGAAATGTGAGATTGGAGAGAGTGATCCTCCATCTTCTTTAACCTCCCTTCCTCTTCAACCAACATGGCCTTCCTAAAATTCCATTTCTTAATGGTGTTGTAATTCACCTGGAACTGGCCAAATTCAGGAGGAAGTGAGTTCATTATGAACTGTAATAGAAAGGACTCACTCACATCCATGCCTATTGATTTCAGTTTTGCTGATAAATTTTCCATTCCAGTCACATGATAATGAATGGGTCTTGACCAGTCAAATTTCCTGGTCGTCAACTCATTCATCAAGCTGCTCACAATGAACTTATCAGTAATGTCCGATTGAGAGTATTCCTTAATCTTTGCCATGAATGCCTTAGCATCTCATGTCTTACGCATGGATGGTTTAATATTATCAATCAATGTTATTCTCATCAAGTTCACACTCAGCCGGTTAGACTTGTCCTAAGCATGATAGAGGCTTTTATCCTCTTCTGAACTAGTCTCAGTAATGGTTGTGGTTTTATCCATCATTAATGCGAGGTCCAAATCCATAAAGCCCAAATGGAAGTGGATTTGTTCAGACCACTCATCATAATTCAACCCATTGAACTTGACAATATCATTGGTTGCACCATACACGTTCACGGAAGCCGCAAGATTTTATACAAGCCCATACATTAATGCTTTGAGTAACTTTAATAGATTCAAACAACAACTTTAGTTATGTATTTAAGTTCACCTTTGGGTGATACTTAAATTCATAAATTCAAAATATAATATATCAATCACACTCAATCCAACATGCATGTTATCTTTGGATATACAAGCACGTTCAACAAGTATGTCAATATGTCATCATAATATCATTAACTATAAGCAATGGTTCACCTTTGGGCAACCTCCTAGCATAATAATTAATGATTCCTTTATTTAATTGTGAATAATCACAAAATAAATTTACTAAATGTTGATCTCTTACAGTTATGTTAATATGTCACCACAATATCATTAATTATAAGCAATGGTTCACCTTTGGGCAACCTTCTAGCATAATAATTAATGATTCCTTTATTTAATTGTGAATAACCACAAAATAAATTTATTAAATATTAACTTGTTACAGTTAATTTTCATACTGGCTAAAATATTAATTATTAGCCCAAAAACTTTTATTAGCCCATCCTAAATTTTATTTGCATTTTACAAATTAAAACGGGCCCATTCAGCAAATAAACCCATTGATGTTTTGGCCAAAAATCAATTTCAGAAAAACAGTTGCCCATAGCATTAACTGGCCCAAACAAAAAAAATGGAAAAATGCCTTCAGTTTGACCAAAAACGAACATCTCAGGTTTTGCAGAAACCAATAAAAGAAAGGGGCCCATTACACAAAACAAAACTAATTGTTTTGACCCCAAAAGGACAGCCGTCACTGCTTTGACCAAAAAGAATTTGCAGAAGCAAATCGGGGATGCCAACTGAGGAACAATGGCAATGACGGCGGCAACCCTTTATGTGCAAACCGCGGCGGCAACCACGGCGCAACCTGCAGAGGCAAGTCGGCTTGCGCAGCGTGCGGCAGGAGCAAGCCCACCGTGAACATCACCACGCACACGTAGCCGTCGACCACGCACCACCACCGCACAGTGCGGCAACATGCAGCGCATTCCGCAGAGGTATTCGCGGCGCAAACGCGGTGCCACCATCTGTTCTCTCTCCCCGCGACCCCGTCCTCTCTCCCACCGCCAGACCACACCACCACCGTAGACCTTTCAAACGGCAGGAGACGCTGTTGTCCACGGGACCCATGCCGTGAGCGCAGCTGCTGGGTCTCCCGTGAAGGACGCCAATCTTCTCTGCTGGTGGTGCATCTGAACGTTGCCTCATGGAGAGAGTGAAGCCGTTCCAGAGACGCAGGAGAGCAATCCGAAAGGGTTCCAAATTCCCAATTTAATTTACGGTTTATTGAATTCCCAAATTCCCCAATTAGGATTCGGGAATCAATTAAAACATAATTTCAGAAATTCCCAAATTCTTAAATTAGGGTGCATGTAATTTTGGGAAAAATTTAAATAATGAATAACACATTATATTCCCAATTTCCAATATTAGCATTCATTACATTTGGGAAAAAAATTGAATAACCAAATAAATAATACAATTTTTTGGATAATCATAAATTTCATAACCAAGAGCTCTGATACCACATGTAAGTTGTGATTTTCCATTAATCAATTCATGGAAACATAAGGTTAAGAACGAGACACATACCCGGATCCATTGTCGTGATTGGATTGAATTGACAAATTCTTTTCCCCTCTCTTCCTTCAATCCTTACAGTCCCTTCTGATGGTGAGAAGAGCGGCAGACCTCAAACCCTAATGTTTTCTGAATTCTTTGGCATCCTTAAAACACTCGTTTTTTTTTCTTTGAGTAATGCCATCTTAATTATAAGGGAGAGGGGAGGGTCGGTTTTTGAAACACCCTAGCTAACTGTTTACCCGTACGTAGTAAACAAAGTTCACTAGGTTGTTTTCAGCTTTGGTGGGGTTACTTCTAGCCCCTACTTTTAGCTTGGCAAATATTTCTTATTTGAAAATATGGACCGTTTTGAAAATCGTTTGTGTGCATTATCATTTTATAAAGTAGAAGCCGTGCGTGATTAAGATAGCATATAAAGATATAAACGATAGAGTCCCAATGGACTTAAGCAATAATTAGCTGCAGGGTGGCAGTATTAGAGATCTTACAAGAGAATGCATAAACATACAAGTATTCGGTCCATCACATAGTTGCACAGTCAAATAGTAATACATAATTATAAAGTCAAGTATACAAATCATAATACATTTCCATATGAGCTAAGGGAGCACCTAATCCCTTAAGCTAATCTAAAACATGAAATAGAAGTCTTTGTCCGTCGCTTCCTCGGAATCCTCTGACGTCCATATCTCTGCATGTCTTCCGATACTGGCTCCGTCTCGGCGTACATGTCGTGCCATCTTAGAATCATAAAGGAGTGGGGGTGAGAACCTTAGGCCCTTAGTGGGTAACCGTGGGGGTCGTTCTTTATTTTTCTACTCAATTATGATTCCGCCGCTCAGGTGTTTCTAAGTGAACATGCATACTAACATTCCTACTGATTATGATCTGGCTTAAAGTCCCGAACAGCTTTATCTACATTACTAGGTGAAAGGGGGGGAACTAATCTTTCTTACTAAGTTCTCGTGCTTGTTACTTTCATTCGCTTATACATACATAGCCGTCTCGAGCGTTCTCTTGACGGTACTAACATCATATCTACTTATCTTCTTCGTATTCATTTATCTTCTTATTTGTTCATACTTCCATACATACCTTATCATATACATTGCATACATACGCACATTCAAGCATATATCACATACTATAATTCTTTCGTTCTTTTATACTTTACTCTTTCATACTTTTCTCTTACTTTCAGCCTTTCATATTCTTTTCTTTATTTGATTCATCTCTGTGAATCCGTTGCCAGCTACTTACCGACAATACTTATCAGCATAATCATATTTGATTCATCTCTGTGAATCCATTGCCAGCTACCTACCGACAACAACCATCGTCCCCTTCTCTGCCATCCACCTGCAGACAGGGAAGTGACCCCGCATCCTGCCAGCTACCTACCGACAGGAGGGTTGTGCTCATTGGTTCATCTCCCCTGCCAGCCACCTACCGACAGAAGAGTGAACCCGCTGCCAGCTACCTACCGACAGCACATCAACTTTCCTTTCTCTTTCTCATATTCTTTCAGCATATAAACTTTTCTTTCTCTTTCTCATATTCTTTCAGCATATTATCATCTTATCTTTCTCATAGCATTTCTTTCTCATCTTAACTTTCTCATAACATTTCTTCTTTCTTCTCCTCTTCCGCACATAATATGACATGACTTGTTCTCTAAGGTTCATTTCCATTATAATCTTTACTCATTACCTGATTAACTTCTAGTCCTCTGAATGTACCTTATCATGATGCATGGCATGCTAACATATTACTTTCAATAATCATAATGCATGAACATACTTTATCACATAGTTCACATATTTCAGTCATACATATTACTTTAAATAATAATAACGCATAAACCCCCGCAAAAAACACTCCGACCTCTTCACGTAGCTCTCTCAACATTCCAGGGATCCTCCGTGGAACCCACTCAACACTCTACGTAACCCTCTCGGCACTTCAGGGATCCTACGCGGAACCCACTCAGCACCGCTCTCCAGGGATCCTCCGCGGAACCCACTCAGCACTCTTCTACGTAACCCTCTCAACACTCCAGGGGTCCTACGCGGAAACCACCCAGCAACTACTGGTGCTCACTCAGCAACTCTAGACTCCACTCACTAGCTTGGGGAAAACTCCTCTACAACTCTAGGGGACCTCCACGGAACCCCACTCAGCACCATTCTTAGTGCCCACTCAGCACTCTTCACATGACCTACTCAGCACTCCAGGTTCCTACGCGGAACCCTACTCAGCAACTCTATACTCCCTTGGTCACTATCCACAGAACAGCTTAATGCCATCACAGGTGTTGCTCAACATCTTTCTTCGGACTCCCCTCAGTCACTCTAGGGATCCTCCGCGGAACCCTTCGGCGCTTACACTCTGGCTGGTTTTCTCTCATTTCCTCACGTGTTCTCACAATCATCTCAGAGCCCCACATAACCCAGCGATACACAGCATTAACAAGAACATTCATAAATCATAAAACACATGAAATACAAACAACAAGTAACAGAATATTTATTCTCAATAAATCTTTGACAACAAATGCATTATATCACATACTCAACATAACCACATATAGATCACCAAGGGAGGTGATTTATGCATAGTTACCCACCTGTAGAAAACTTGGTGGTGGTGAGGAGAGCTTTAAGTGAAGTCCTACAAGCCTTGTTGTCTTCCAAAGCTTGAACTCCTCCTTTCTCTAAGGTAAAGAACTTCGAACAAGGTGGAGGGGGAAGAGGTTGTTCCTCTTGATTTTTAGAAGAAAGAAAATGAAGAAAGATGAGGAGACTTGAGGGCTGTGTTTAGAGAAAAATGAAGGAAAGCTTTAAGAAACATTTGTTTCTTGCACGGTTTTGCTGGGTTTATGGAAGTGTAGTCCATAGGCAAAGTGTGGTGGTATGGAAGGAAATTTTTAGAAACCGTGTGGAGAGAAGAAAGCAAGGCGTCAGGGGAGTGAAGAAGAGGATTTGCTTTGGGAGAGTGAGGTCTCGGTTTTAAAGGCTGAGGGTGAGGGAAATTAATTAAATTTTAGAATTTGGAAAAAGTGAATAGTAGAAAGCATGGGCATAGGTATGGCCATGTGATGGGATTTGGTGAAGTGTGATTTAAGGGATGGGACAAATCCCAATCAGACCGTGCAGCCCTTCTCTCTTTGTTCATCTGCTGAAATTCCATTTCCTCCCAGTTCCGGTTCACTCGTGTCTTATCGCTCGCAGTGTCAGTGCGTCGCGCACGGTCGTCCGAAAAATATTCCGTTTGTACCGTCGCGATCCTCTAATTCCCCTCTACCTAAGGGTATTAATATTTAAAGGTGTTTTGTGAATTTTTCTCCGGGAGATTATTTTCACGGACACCCTTTTGCGCGCCAGAAATTTCATCGGCGAACAACGACTGCTCGGTTGTCTGTCGAACCTCAAGCCGCGATACGTCTTATTTCCTAGGGATATTCTATCGATTAGTTTCCCGTTTTAATTCCCTAATCATGATTAGAAAATTAATTAAATAATTATGTTTACGATTATTTCCCTATGGAAAAATTGGGATGTTACAGTTTTACTAAAATACCCCCACTAACTCTATCATATCTTATAGAATCAATTGCCATCATCTTGATTCCCTTTAATGAGAGTTAGTATCACTATAAGATACATGGACCATATCTTTATGAGATTATGAAATAATCTTACAATATACTCAACGACATAGATCAAGTTTGGACGAGTAACACGGAAATTACATGTAAAATGATCTCATTCATGTTTATTTTCAACTGGTTTTACTTTATTCTTTATGATATCAAAATAATTCAGAGTGAAAACAAAATAACTGAATACTTTATTTCTGCAGATAAATATCCTTAAACATAAGGTTTGTCTAACATAAATGAGAATCTAAATGCATATTTCCCACTAATCTAGCATATCATTAAAATGATATTAGACCCATATGAGCATTATGCTCATGAAAAACCTTGGGTGATAGTTCCTTGGTGAGCAAACTCACAACCTTGAATTTTGTGCTAATATGCTCTATAGATAATTGACCACTCTGAACGCTTTCTTTATACGACTCCTGAAATATTGTCACAAAACAACTTAATGGTATTTCAATTTCATCCATAATTTGCAGCCCTTATGATAAAAGTCTGCAATCATTTTAAATAATTAGATGCCTCGTAACAAGATATTAAACCAACTGCAATGGTAGAGGAAGCAATAAGTGTCTTCTTATCACTCTTCTGGGAAGCATATAACTATAGTCTGAATTGAATATGTGAATATTTTCACATCCACTAAAGTCAAAGTCTGAACCCTTAATGATCTCTACTTAATCCAACTTCTTGTATGTGAACATGAAGTGTTTTGTTCCCTTAAGATATCATAAGAACCTTATGGTTGTTATTTGACATTCCATTCAGATTGCTCAAATATTTGCTTAACATAAAAAAAAAGTACACAATATGCATAGGCATACAAACTTAAGCAACATTAGAATTCCTACTGTTGAAGCATATGAAAACTTCTGTATTTCTTTAGTTTTAAAACCACTCTTAGGGAATTTAATGGGACTAGGCTTATCTCTTTTAACACTAGGGGTTTCTATTGGTCTGTAGTTATGCATGCCAAATTTCTGTAAATACTTGAAAATGTGTATGCTCCCACTGAACTTAAGTTATGTACAATCATCAACCACATTTATCTCTAAACCAAATGAGATAATGACTTGATGAAATTTGTAATACCATTGACAAAGGTTTACTTAAGAACATAGATGGATTTCTTTAATTTGCAAATCATATTCTTTATATCTCTCGACACATAGTTTCCTGGCTACAACATGTAAATCATCTCATCAATGTCACCATTGAGAAACATAACATTTATATCCATCTAACGTACCTTAAGATCAGAAAGCACCACTAATGTCATTATTATCCTAAAAGGGTCCTTCAACTGAATATGATAAAATCGTCAAACCCTGTAAATTCTTCTTTCTTTAGAGTATTTCCTTAATGACATTTGTTCTTGAGGTTATTGAGTTTGTTCTTCAGGAATAACTTGTTGATCTGGATTGGAGATAGATTCCTCTTTCAAGACAAATTCTCTAACTTTATTCTTCCCCCAAACTCAATAATCCTCAAAGAATTAGGAATTCCTTATCTCAAAATTGATCTAGTTGTGGGATCACATATCAATTTATACTCTTGAAATTACTCAGAGTCTCCAACAATGTAACTGTTGACCATTCTTGAGTCTAATTTATTTTCATTTGGCCTAAAAGGCCTTGCCTTAGCTGGACAACCTCATGTCTAAATGTCTTATATTGGCTTTTTGTCAGTTCATAATTCATAAGGGGGTTTAGGTCATTGATTTAGTTGAAACTTTCTTAAAGATATAGACCTGCAACATTTATGCCTCTTCTAAGAGTGATCCTTGAAGATAGTATGATTAATCATACTTCCATATACTTTAATGTTTCATTTCATCCCTTATCAATACCATTCATACTAGGAGTACCTAGCATGGTATATATACAGAGAGACGATACAATACTCCTCTAGAAATTTACATATAATCATGGACTATTTTCACCTGATCATCATATCTATTGTAGCATTAAATATCTCAAGTATAATTAATAGTTGTATTGCTTTTGTCAAGTTGATTTTCAACTCAACCCTGAGTAATTTGAACATGTCCAATGATTGAAACTTCTCATAAAAAAGAAAAAGGTAGCTGTAACAAAATAATCGCCTATGAACTTAATAAACTATTCCATGAAACCAGAGGGAATAGCCACAAAAATTGTATGCATAAGTTCAAAGACAGACGTCCGAAGATTTGTTGATACCTAATTTCTTCAAGTTTGTTTGTTTCCCCCTTAAAACACTAAACACAGACATAGAAGTCTATAAAATGAAGGGGATCAATGATTCTCAATGGTTAATTTGCACTTCATACCAAAAAAAACTCATGCAATGTTTCATTATAAGAGTCAATATTATATAAAAGGAAACTATTTGAATTATGAAAATGGACTAATCAGATTATTTCTAAATGTATAAGAATAACCAAATGTTCCTAAAGTAGAAACCAAACCCAAATTTTGCCTAAAAGACAATTTGTTTTTTTAATTCAAATAACATCAAATCTTTGATAATAACCCAAAAGTCCCTATTGCCTCAACTTTCACTAATTTTTCATTGCCCCACATAGAAGAATCTTTCAGCATCATTTAGTTTTTGACAACTAAAAAAAAAAACCATTGCTTAAAGGTATTAACCCAAAAACAATCCAAAATGAGAAATGTCTTTCCTTATATGCCAAGCGTGATATTTGACATAATCATTCTTCATATGCCCATAACTCTAACAAAAGTAACAACTAAATTCCTAATGTTGTTTCGTTCGAGGTAGACAAATTTTGCAGCTTTTTTATCCTTATTCAACATTTTTGTACTTAAAGGCACCGTTAAGTGAGTACCATCAATCTTTTCTTGCTTTATGAGTTCTTTTCACACACAATGAGCAATGAACTCATTAAGAAACCATTTTTCCCATTTACCAGTTATAACTGACCTTAAATAAACTCAATTGTATTAGAAAAGAAACCACAACTAAATGCACGAGCAATTATCAAATAGCTCTAACTTTAGTGCCTTTAGTTTTGAAGCAAGATGAGACAAGTTCATGATGTACTCCCTTTTATTTCCTTTTACTTTATGCTTTATTAAAATCAAGTTTGATGTGGTGGTTCTTGTTTCAGTTATATCGCTTTTGGCAAGCGCTTTTTAATTTTCTTTAAGAAAATTCCTTAGCAATGGTAACCCTCTTGGACATAGTGTCCCTAAATGTTTCTAAAATTCTACAAATCATTATAATGAGACACATGCAATTTGACCTATCCTACTTCTCAAAGTTCTATTGGAACTTTTATTTGTAAGAGTAGTGAGTTATTCAATCCTTAGCGCAAGTTAGTCTTACTCCTCATGAAAATAAAATTGATGCTAACAAATATTAACTGAAGCAGAAAAATAGAACCAAACAATATATTCACATACATTCGAAAATAAATTTTACAAAAAATTTATAAGGTCCATTACAAGATACCAAACACAACATAGATATTTAGTCTTGGGAGAAAAACATTAATTTGTAAGCGATACTCTTGGTGTAGTAATCAAATATTGAAGATAAATCATGTCAAACAATAAGTCTGTCTTTTGACTGAATTATTATGCACATGGAACCTAATAATTGTCACATATTTATTACCACAGGAGTGCATAATTCTCTATGTTATGAAATAAACTGACTTTAACAAATAGCGGTTACTTTGGTAATATATTGTTTCAATCAATTTATCTCAAAAAAAATTTATAAATAATTGAATCCAAATAATATAAGATGATTCAAAATATTATCACAATAATTTCCAAAATTATTTATTTGAAAAAAGGATCACATCAATATATTTCATAACCTAAAAATAAATAATTTGATATTAATATATATTGTTCCGAAGTATGCACCTCGGTCCACACTCTAGATCCTGGAGCTTCAAGATGGTCTCTGGTCTCGGGGCTGCGTGGGTACCTGCAAGGACTCCGACGCTCAAGTTAGCAAGGGCTTAAGGGAGTATCGTAAGTAATGATCAGATGGGTCTCATACCTGTGGTACGGGTTATTATATAACTAAGGGTCGTTGAGATTCTTTCGCGTGTCGCGGTAGGGGGAGAGGATCTCGGGGCCGTTGAACCCGAGAAAGTGGGAGGAGAGGATCTCGGAGCCGCTTGTTGTCCTGCGGGCGGCTAGGTCAAGTTGGGCATTGTAACATCCCACTTTTCCCTTAGCAAGGATTTCGCATAATGAATTCATGCACGAACTCTTTTAGAAGTTGGAAGCTTGAGGTACAGGCGTTCGTTACTCACTTGGATGTGAGCAACTATGTGACTCGGGTGGACAAGTGCCAGATTTTGGAGAGGTCAGCAAGAAACCTGGCCGCAGCAAGCAACGAGGGAGACAGAAGGAAGAGGGTCGAACAAGGAAGCGTCTGGTAGAACTGGAAGAAAGGACGACCTTTCCCATCCCTATAGGAATAAGTTTAGAAGGTGCGGGAAGAGACGAGAGACTTAGATAACTGATAAGAGTGTATGAGTGTTTAAGCGTATTCTGTCTTGGGAAGTAAAAGCTTGAGAAACTAAGTTTCAGGAGGTATAGGTGGAAAAGGCTTAGCAAGCAGGTGTAGGAAACAAGAGAATCAAAAGGAAGAGTGAATGGGAGGATATAAAGTTGGGTTAAGCATGGAAGTGGAGTAAATAAGTCTATAAGGAGGACACATGCACAGAATATAAATTAGGCTAAGAACTAGGCAAGAACACAAATAAGGTTGTAAGTATACGCATAAATTTAAGGAGATTGAATGAAGATCAAGAGGAGTAGGTGTGAGAGTGATTAAGGAAATTCAGGTCTCACCCAGAGAGGTATGAAAGGTTGGGTTCTAAAGGACAAAGGAAGGTATATTAAGCTTGAAAGGGAAGAAGTGTTAAGTACGGGGGAAACGAAGAGAATATGAAACCAAGAGCGATCAGGGTTGGAATGGTAACCTTAAGATATTAAGGTGTTAATTAGGGAGAATCTAAAAGAAATAGAAGGAGTGTAGAATATCCAAGAGCTTAGAAATAATAGAGGATGCCTAGAAACGTTAGCAACGCTAGAAACGTTAGGGATATAGAAGCATGAACCCTTAAGGACACAAGTGTCTGTGGAAATTATTCTGTTTAGTTTCTCAAAATTTTGATGAAACTCAAATGATTCCTCCTGACCCTTAGAATTGGATGGTGAGATTAAACTGTCAGTTAAACAGAGTTCTGCTTAATTTTAGACGATTCCGCAGACACTAGAACAACTCCGTTTAGCCAGTAGAATTCAACAGAGAGTCCCAAGTCTCCGGAAACCTAACCCGCGCCGGGGAAAGGTTTCAAATACCTTAGATTATCCCCAAAACCTCATTAGGGAAAATAGGCGAGAAGAGGCGATCGCAGAAATGCAAGCGGAACGGTTGTCTGCAGCTAACGAAGCTCAACGACGTATCAAAGGTATCTATGAAGAATACTCCTCCAGAGAAAAATTCACAAATGCCTTGAGTTGACCTCAATTCTATGTCAAGGGAAATTAGGGGATCGCGGCGGTATGCTCGGAATATTTTTTGGACGACCGTGAGCGACGCACCAAGACTGCGAGCGACCAAACATGAGCAAAATGGGACTGGGAGGGACCCAAATCTGATTTCCCCACGTGATGGCACCAGAGTTTTCAAGAAAAATAATAAAATAAGAATTACTATTCATTGATGTGACCTCTTATTTATCTAACCTAATTAATTAAGTAGTTAATTAAATTAGAAATGGCATAATGGTAATTTTTGGCAAAAAATTGGTGGACCAAAATGCCCTTAACCCCATGGCCTCCCCCTCTATAGATAGCCCTCATTTTCACTTTATTTTCACATATTCTCATCCTTCCCAAAACTCTGCCCAAAAATCGTTCGGTTCAGGAACTCTACCGGAGCGCTGCTGAAATCAAGAGACCGGTTCAGGAGGCTACACACTTAGGGAACCTGCATCTCTTCAACCATCTCCAACCTTCTCTAAGCCTCTAATAAGGTGGGTAAACTTGGCTTGCTCACCCCTTGGTGGCTTATGTTTGCTTGTATGTGTTTCTGTGCGATTCCGTGAACTGATGTGCAATATGTTAGATATGCTAGGCTTAGGGTACATAGATGATTTGAATGTTTTGTAAGCTTAGGTATGATGTATAATGGTTGATGGAACTTGTGGAAGAACCCCAAGAAGTGATCATAAGCAAAGAGGCAAGGGAAAGCAAGAAAGGAAAGCAGAAGGCTCAGGTTGCGCCCAGGGCGCTGAGCGGCCTTATGAACCGCTGAGCGGCAAAAGGGACCGCTGAGCGGCCTCATAAATCGCTGAGCGGCCTCGGGCTGGGACTTGGCAAAGGTGAGAATGTTTATGAACTTGCGAGCTTCAGGGACGCTGTGAAACACCCTAGCTAACTGTTTACCCGTACATAGTAAACAATGCTCACTAGGTTGTTTTCTACTTGGTCGGAATACCTTAGTCCATTGTTATCTTTTGAAAATAGTTGCGTAAGAAAATATGGACCTGTTTTGAACTTTTCATTTGCATTGAGTAATTACTAAAATAGAGCCATGCGTTGGAAAGAAACAAATATAACAAAGCGTATCATAGTATAATAATAAAGCATCCAATACATACATTGGTTCATCATAGCAGTCACATAGTTGTATATACAATAGATAAAATATACATCATATGTACATAACCAAAATACCAAATACATAATCCAGAATACATAACACCAAAATACAAGGGCTAGTGGAATACTACTCAGTATGCCCTTGGCAAAACAATCTGAACATCCATCTATCTCTAAGCTCATCTTGTCATAGCCACTCATGGCTCAGCTGGCTGCTCGTCAGCATCCTCAAAGTAAGATTCATCTTTGGTACCTGAAGTCATAAAGCAGTGGGAATGAGAACGGTAGGTTCTCAGTGGGAATAACTTTAGTTCCTGAGTCTCGTCATTTTAGGTCAGACTTCAGGCCGCTCAGAGATTTCTAAGTGAACATGCAGACTAAACATCCTACTGATTATTATCTGGCCTAAGTTCTGAACGGCTTTATCTACTTTACTATGTCATAGGGGAACTACTCTTGCTTACTACGTTCTCGTGCTTGTTAAAATTACGTTTACATACATATCCGTCTTGAGCGTGCTCTTGATGGTAATGACATAACAGCATAACAGCACAATCACATAGCTCAGATATTCAGACATAACAGAGTAAACATGTTTGATAATCATGCCTAAAAGAATGTATATATGCATAACAGAATATAACAGAATAAACCTGCTTTCGAATATGTGTTATTCCCACCATAGTAATGTCCTTTGTTGACATTAGTATGATGGAATAACCTCGCACCCTTAGTGTAGGCCCTGTCTGGACCTTCCTGCGGTGGGCTTCCACCTGCCGTGTACCCCCTCGGGACCCTTCGACAGTGGGCGGATGTTGTACCCCCACCTTAGCTTGCCCCAGTTCGACAATGCAAAGGTGTGGTAATCGCACACCTCCAGGTATGCCATATCGACACCACCTGTGGCAGGCTTCCACATTCAGGATGCTTCTTTAACCTCCTGAAGTGGGATCATGGTTTGGCTCTCGTGATCATGGCCTTTTCATCATTTGGCCTTTGGCCTTTTCAGCATTAGGCATTTAGCCCTTTTCAGCATTGGCATTTAGCCCTTTTCAGCATTGGGCATTGGCCCTTTTTCAGCATTTTCAACATTCTCAGCATCTCTGACATTTCTGTACCTGCAGCATGTTATCTTGTTCCCTATGGTTCATTTCAGAATCTTTACTTACCTCAGAGTTATTTCTAATCCTTTAAACATGGCTTATCATGAATGCATGGAAAGCTACAGAGTATATTTCATTCTACATGTAATTCACAAATTCATCTACAAATTATAAGAACAACATTGAGTGTTAGAATATGTGCCTCAAGAAGGTCTCCCTAAGACATTCTGGTAACCACTTAGAAACTTCTGGGAACCTCCGCAGAACCCACTCAGAAGCTCTTCAGGGAACCTCTCAGCAACTCCAGGAACCTCCGCGAAACCCACTCAGCAACTCCTCTCAAGTGCCCGCTCATCAACTTTCTAGACTCCTCTCAGTCCCTATCCGCAGAAACACTCGGCACCATCCCAGGTGCCCGCTCATTAACTCTTCGGACTCCTCTAGATCACTTTCCGCGGAACTCATCAGCATCCATTCAGGCGCCGCTCAACAACTCTCTACCGACTTCTCTTAATTACTCTCTGCGGCACGACTCAGCACCAGTTCAGGCGCCGCTCAACAACTCTCTTCTTACTCCTCTCAATCATTTTCTGCGGAGCTACTCAGCACCCGTTCAGGCGCTGCTCAACAACCCGCTAGACTCCTCTCATCACTCTGTGCGGAACTACTCGGCACCAGTCCAGGCGCCGCTCAACAACTCAGACTCCTCTCGATCACGTTCCGCTGAACCACTCCGCACCAGTTCAGGTGCCGCTCAATAACTTAAGAAACTCCTCTTTCTTCCCCTTTTCTCCCATGGATCCTTCTCGAGTCTTTACCTATATTCCACAGCTGTTGCACATATTCCACACATAGCAAACCTATCTAGTCCAGGTCACAGGACCCTTCAGAGTCATCTTCCTAAGCCCTAACATAAATTCTAATATACATAAACATATATATGTAAAGAAACATACACACACACATAATTACATAGTCAAGCATCCACCATCAATAGGTGAGGAACTAGAGTTACCCACTTTGCTAAAGAGTTGTTTAGTGATGGAGGAAGGAAGCTTTGCTTGCTTGCTTGAATAATTATGGAAATTGACGCTCACCAAAACGTCATTAGATTTTAGTGCGCGATCAAATAATAATTTATAAACCAAGTAAACCCCGAAAACATAGTAGAGGGGGTTAACCTAGGTCGTTTCCCAAAGAAGCAATTTAGAACCAATTCAATAATTAAGTAAATCGGGGGGTTTGTTTGATGAATTTAAAAGAGATTAAAACGAGAATAAAACACAATGATAAAAGCAATATCCTGCATACGGAATTACTAGATCAAGGATTAATTCTCATTGGTTCCTAATTAATTATTCATGAAGGGAGATGTTGTTTATTAGTTGAAATCTCTAACTAATATGAAATTCACTTAAGAAACTACGATCGTCAATCTCTTAAGCATTTGTTAATATAGGTATTAAAACCAAGATCTTAGCATTAAGACCCATATTAATTAAGCACCAATTGCACAACCTAATCAAATCTGATTAGTTCTCCAAAAGTTCCTTAATCATAGTTTAATAAATCATACAATCGTCAAGATTCATTAACTTAGATTAACCTTAACTAATAACATGTAATCGCTATATCATTAATTAAGGGTGGAACGATTCATCTATAATTATTAAGCGCAAGGCCTCAAATTAATCTCTTAATCTAGCGTTACCACATGCAAGATATTAAGAAACTACTCCTCCATGGTTGGAGGATTAAAACTTATAACAAGTAAGTAACGAGAAAGCAAGAGTAAATAAAGAGCAAGAAAGAGTAAATGGCAATGGAAAGAGTAAATGAAATGGAAGATTGAAACAATAGAACCTGGATTAAATTCGGCAGAGCTTCGCCACAATTCTTGAAAGGAAAAGGCTTCTAACAAAGCACTTGCTAACATAAACCTAAAGTGCTTAAAAGAGAAATGTAAAAAGTGGAGAAATATGAAAGGAAAAAGAAGAGTTTTCGGTCTAGGAGACCTTGAGGGGAGGAAGGACGAGATGCTCCAAAATGAATGCCTTGGCCTCCTATTTATAGGCCAAGGTTCGACAGGATCGCTCAGCGGTTTATCACCATCGCTGAGCGGTTTAGGCTTATCGCTGAGCGCTTTGTATGCATCGCTGAGCGATTTAGTCAACTCCGGCGGCTTACGCGGCTTCATTAAATGCTCCAGCCAGCTTTTGCAGGGCGGCGCCGTAATTTGAGCTGGCTCCAGGCTGGCGCAATAAATGCGCCGGTGCAAGTGGCTGCCGACGTAACATCGCTGAGCGAAGAGAGGTTCACCGCTAAGCGCCAAGGTCAGTATCGCTGAGCGGTAGCTTCTTATGCGTTGAGCGTTGGTTGCTGTTTTCGCTGAGCGCTCCTTGTTTATCCGCTGAGCGATGTTGCTTAAATTTGCCATCTTGCTTCTTTTCCTCTTTTGTCCTTGGTCACATCTTCTCTTCACTTCTTCAATGATCTTCTTGAACCTTCATTTCCTGAAATTCAAAATAGAAAACTCCAAAAGAAATATTACATTCTAAGAGTAAAATAATGCTTAATCTTGCCATTTTTCTTAATTTCACTCAAAAGAGGACAATGTGTAAAAACATATTGATTAAGTGTTAAACCCACACATTTAAGTATGCATATGTTCACTTATAGGGTAATATCTTATGGTACAAAATCTACTTATCAGAAACCTAGGTTATGGAAGCTTGGTGTTCGTTCCACCAAGTGAAGGGAAACTCCCAACCTTGCTACTTGCTTGTCTTCTTTGTAAGTTTGAGAGTGAATTAAGATGGAAAAAGGCAAAGGGTGATGGTGGTGGAAGAGCTGTGAATGGCGTTGGAGCTGTAGGTGAACGTGGGTTTTGCATGAAGAAAAGAAAGAAGGCTTTTGTTAGCCTAATTAGAGTTAACCAAAATGAATGAGGATTTGGTGTACGTGTGCCTCGTGGGACAAGGGCTGCCGTGGGGAATTTGTGGCCCTTGGCCATCCATGTGTAAATTGTTTATGTGGGTTTTGTTCATGTTTTCTCATTAACTATTTATGTCCGGAAGTCCTAAAAATATTTCGACATACCGTTGTGACCCATTAATTTTTCTTATTAATATTTAAATCTTAGTTGAGATATTCTTGAATTTATTTTCATATTAATGTATCTTACAGACTCCTTTGAGTCATGATTAAATTCTAAAAATAACCTAATACTGACCTGAACGTCACCGGACGCCACGAGATCGCGAAATCATTATTTTTAACTAATGTTACAGGAATAAAATTAATATTTGAATTTTATTTTATTTTTATCTCATCTTTTCCTTATTAACATATTCTTAATTATTTATTACGTGACATTTTCATAAAGGGAAAAAGTCGGGTTGTTACACGTTGAGTGGCAAAAGGGTCCACTGAGCCGCCTGAAGGCTGACTTGAAAAATGGTTTTAAAATGAATTATGTGACGTGGATGGTTTCAGGGACCGCTGAGCGGACCCATAGGTACGCTGAGTAGCCTGAACCCTGGACACCTGGATAGGGGTGGCGAAGTGAACTGGGAATTCCCGAGGGTTTTAACCCAGGGAACTCTAGGTCACCAAGCTAACCTAGACCAGGGAACGAACATTTATGAAAACTATCTTGGGGCCATAGTTTCCAACAACCATTGATTTGACTGATGTATGATGTATGTGAAATATTGCATGCAGTATGTGTATGATACAATGCATCATGAGGACAGGGTTGTCATCTAAGTGTTAGCGTAACCTTAGAGAACTAGAGGTCAATCACCTAAATGCTCGAAGATCATAATTGAACTCTAAGGAACAAGTATGTAGTTATATGATAGGAAGTCCCTCTCTTGGCACGTCTACGGACACGCCCCTCACCAGTCCCAAAAGGGTGGATTAGTCGATGATGTTACCTCACTAATCCCAAAATGGTGGATTGGCCAATGAGGTTAATGACATGAAAAGAAAGAATGAAAGAATGAAATGATGAATGATGAGGGTGACGTTACACCTAACGAATGATAATGATAATGATGATGATATACGAGTCCATGCTTGGTCACGTCAAAAGGGAACAGACCCCCCACCCCACTGAGGGGATGGGTAGCCCAAATTGATAGTCGATAATGGACACTAGACCCCATTGGTGGATCGCAACCACCCAGGTGAAAGCGCAGCCTGGTCATCATCAATTTGGGAACAGAAGTGGACGTAGTTGTTTGGCCACGACTACATGAGCGACGGACTAAATGTAACAACAAGGACGCAATCCCGGGCTCAAGTTCACCCAGAAGTGTAAGAGAGCCCCAGTTCCCCATGCATAAGTCATATAATGAATAAGTATGAGATGAACGACTATGTGATGCATGAGTATATGATAATGCATGTAAGTCTATGTAGTCGTCAAGAGAACGCTCAAGACGGCCTATGTATATACGTGAAGTAAGTTAACAAGCACGAGAACCTAGATAAGAAATACTAGATCCCCCATCACCTAGTAACTTAGATAAAGTCGTTCAGGATTCTAGGCGAAGATAATAATCAGTAGGATGTTAGTATGCATGAACACATAGAGATCTCCTGAGCGGCCTGGTTCGTAAGTGAGTTAAATAAGTATCCCTACGCGCTAAGGTACACCACTGAGGACGAATGTTCTCACCCCCACTCACTTACGCTTCCAGGAGCAGATGAGGGCCACGAGGAACCACACGAGGAGCAGTGAAGGGCGAAGTACGGGCTACCGATAACGGAGAAGCAGAACTTCAAGGCCATGAAGACTAGCTAGTATAGCTATACGCTAGATGGACTTTTGTTATGTATATGGATGACTATGACCTGTATATGTAAAATTATTATAATACTATGTGACTTGTTGTACTTATCTGTGATGGGTCGTGTACTTGTTTATATGACTGTCTAGACTAGGGATAATTCATAGTCGTAAGTCCATGGCTTTATCGCTTGTATCATACATCTTTTTCACACAAGGCTCATACTTTATGAATAAGCAATCAGCAGAAAAGTTTTAAAATGGTCCATATTTTCCTTAACCTAGTATTTTCAAAAGTAATAAAGGACTATAAGTATTCCCACCAAGTGATTAACAACCTAGAGAGCATTGCGTACGACTTAAGCGTAGGCAGTTAGTTAGGGTGTTACAGGCATGTCCGCAGACTATTGGGCCTGGATCTGGTGGGTGGCTAGGGTGGACTTTTATGGTCCAGTCCGTAACACACATATATACATATATACATACACACACACACATATATATATATATATATATATTTAAATCTTTAAGATTTTATCATATCTTAAAAAAAATCAAATTTAAAGATATATATCTTAAAAATAGAATCAACCAAAATTAATCTTTTCAATCGTTAAAATAAATTGAATCCAACAAGATTGAAAAATAAACATAAGTAAATTGATCATACAATAGTCAAATATTGTGAATCCTAATGCATGCCTAAAGTCACGTTGAATACATATGATACATGTGTACATCAACTTTAGTGGCACAACACCACTTTTGAAATTTCAAGAATTTCTATTTTTTTTCCGTAAAAAAAATCTGAATCTGAATCCTTACACAATCACAACAAGGCTAAATGGAAAAAAAAAAAAAAACTAATAGAATTTGTTTCGTATCTCTATATATATGAACAGATTAATGTCACCCTTGTGGGCAATTGCGATGTATAAAAAGGCATTAGCTTAAAAGCTTTTGAATCCCCAAAAAATATACCTAAATTTATGTAAACAATACCAAAAAACAAAAAAAAGAACCAATCCTGTTTAGTGTTAGGCATCTACTTCGCAACAGTAATGGAGTATAGGGAATTTTAATTTTCAACAAGTTAACAAGACTGAATCGGAAATTATAAACAGGTAATTCATACATCGATATACCAAAGGGATGGCATTCATGCCAAATAACTTTATCCAAATATCAATCATGAAAAATATTTCTTAATTATTCAATCATGGAAAGCTCTGATATCAGTTGATAGAAATTTCCAATCCATTATAACCCAAGATCAATATCCATGATAATTCATTAAGAAATTAAATAGACTAGATGCGGAAGAGTGTGTCTGTATTCCTGGATTGATGTTATCAATTGATAATTGGATTTGTAGTTATTGCCATTCCTCAACCAAAATCTTTGTATTCTATTGACAAGGCTTGAATGTAGTTTTTTAGATGAAAAAGAGATTGCTTATTTGATTTCGATGTCTTGGAGACCAAAACCCTCCTCACCTATTTATACTTGGCAAATGGTTTCCATTAAGCCCTAAATGACCAAGAAAATTAGGCGGAACGACTTTTACTCATTTTCATTTAGGGTTCAAACCTAATAAGTATCATGACTTATTCACTTATTTAATTTCATAAAACATTAACGAGATCAACAAATCATAAGTCATAATAAGTAACTAATATGATTATATAAATATTTATATATATATATATATATATATATATATAATCTACAAAATAAGACTAAGAAAATATAATTTCCTAACAAGTTTCCGAGTAAGACGATGAAAGGGTGCACTTAGGGTTCATGAAATTAGGGAAGAAAGGTATAAGAGATGGATATACAGTGGGTTGGCTCAAGCACAAAATGCCTAACTTTTTTGCTGAGCGCCAACACCATAGCACACTTAGGTAGCTATAGCGCCAGGTAAGGATGGGCGTAGGGCAAACCACCTCCTAAATAGGTTAGGACTGTCATAAATATTGAGTATGAGCCTAACTTAGTCAGGAGCTGTTATTAGGAGAAAAACTCCTAATCATCCCAAACGTAGATCGTCTTAAGAGATATATAACTGAAAGATTGAAATTAGATTAAAAAAAAGAAGGAAATAGTATTGAAATCACATAAATTGCTTGCTTGAAGTAATACACAACAAAGAATAAGACATGAAATAGAGAGTACGAGATCCAATCGGAGAAAATACACAACTAAGATTGATTACATTACAGACAATAAACTCTAAAAGTGAGAACAAGAAAATTATTATTTGAACATAAAAATTAAACATTTTGAATAAGTAAAAGATTAAAATAGTCACTATGTTCAACCGATTAAGTAGAAGATGAGTGTCGTGGACAACGAGGACATTGTCGTGGATTTGCATCATGGAAGATGCCGAGAAGCTGTGGAAGCAACTAATTGATCTTCGGTTCTTCATCGATCTCATTTTTTTTTTTTTATGTTGCCTGCCCGGTATCCAAGGCTTAGACTTGACTAATCCGGGTCAACCCGGGTCGCGCACCCGGCTATAGCGGGTGAGTCTCCTAGCGGGGATAACTGAGTACAGTTCGAGACCTTGCTTAAGCGATACCAAGCCGCTTATAACTTGGACCAACCCCCGCTGGTACCATCGATCTCATTTGAAGAAGTAGGATGATGATGAGTATCACAATCTACCTTTGGTGCCACTAACACCAAGATTGATGAGATCCCACAATCCTATGTCGTAGACAAGGAGTTCAATGGCTGCCACTGATATGAAATAGATCTTCTGCCAGAGTGAAACAGATAGAAACAAGAAAATGAGACAAATGAGTGTAAATCACGAGTGCCTCAAGTGTCATGGGTTCTTGAACATATTAGCAAAGGAAATCCATTTAAATAGGTTCTTGTTCTTTTATTTTTACCCCTATACCTATTGATAGATGTTAAACATAGTGGAAAAACAGATAAATGACACACTAGAAAATATAGGAGAAAGATAAATAACAGAGAAATAACAATTGTATTACCTGAGTTGTCTGAGTTAATTTACAATAGAAGGTGAGCCTATTTATAAGCTGAAAATACAACGACCAAAACTCAACGGCCAAAAACAAATCACAATCAAATCAAATCAAATATAATATATATTATTCTTAACAATAGAGATTATGATAAATGAGTCTTCGATTGGTGAAAAAAATGGAATTCTCAATCATTCTTCAGAGGCTTAGAGCCTTGAGAGGCAGATCAAGAACGTTGAGATTAGCTGGTAGATTACTCTCTTCCTTATGAGATCTTGAAGAAGGATTCAACTGCAAGATGCGAAATTGAGCTTCTAAGATTTCGTGAAGAGAGATGCAGGGACGAGCGGCCGGAAGCAAAACCGATGATATCATGATAGAGATTATGATGAATGAGTCTTTGATTGGTGAAAAAATGGAATTCTCAATAATTCTTTGGAGGCTTAGAACCTTTTATACAGAGTAGCCTTGGTTGCTTGGGTAGCAAGCCAACTAACTAACCTTTAACTACATGAAAACTAACTTACCTAACTAACTGTTATAGTTTACTAACTACAACTACTGCCAACTATACAAGTAAGTTAGCAAGAATCCAAAGTGGATTAGTTTGGATGGTTATATCATCTACCTATGAATTTTATTTTTATTTTATTAATTCCTCCCAAGTTTATTTAAAGGGTAAATTGTACAAACCACCTCCGAGGTTGCCAAAATTGCACTTCACCATAGTTTTTCTTTGCCAATTACCAGTTCAATTTCTGTTTTCATTTCTTTTTCTTATGTTTTCTATTAGGTTAGTGAAAACAACAAAAAACAATAAAATCTTGTATCTGGTTTTTTTTTTTTTTATGTTCACTATTTTCTTCACAAAATCTTGAAATAAGAAATAATATTTTATTGTTTCACTGTTTTCACTATTTAATCCACAAAGTTTTGAAAATAGAAAATACATTAAATGAAAATAGAAACCTAATATGTCATTAGTGATCAGTCATAATGAAAAACTCAGATGAACTGCAATTTTGCACATATTTTAAGGTGAAATGCAATTTTAACAAATTTTAAGGGTGGTTGGTGCAATTTATCTTTGTTTAAATGTTGAAACCTAATAGACTTATTCCCAGAGACATCAAGGAAAAAGTTTACCCTTTATTGTTGTTACATCTTCAAAGTTTGATGTTTTCATCCAATAACAATTTTTCAGCTCAACGTAGGAGTTTCAACTAATTTATGAAAGTGATCCTATATTTTATAATAACATTTAAAAATACAAAATCAATACACATCTAAGACTAATCGAATTGTAAAATAATATTCTCCTAGTAAATTTTTCAATTGTCATGATCTGATAGTCATGAGGCATGGTTATTATTTTTCTTTGAAGTTTCAATTTGTCAATATTTTATACTTTCCTATTTGCATATATTTATCTGTTATTGTTATATTGTACATCACGTAGAGTAATTTATTCGTCGTTCTTCTTTCTCCATAACTAGTATTTTATTATCTTTATTTTAAATATTTGACACGTAAATTTTTCATATCTAGGAACAATACGAAGTGTGAAGATTTTTTTTAAACTGATTATTGACATAAAACATTTAAACAAAGATCAAACCACACTATTAAGTGCTTTTATATTGATTCTAAAACAAATGTTGAACTGCGGTATATACAAGCAGCTAGATTTCACATTATTGACATTTAACAATAAATATGGAAGAATGAAATAAAATAACAAATTTTAGAAAATGGTGTTGCGCCAAGGAGACGTGTGTGTACACTACACAGTACATCCTAGTTTTCTTGATACATTTTTGACATCTGGAGATCTTACTCGTGTTAAGAAAAATTTCATGCTAAGACAAAATATTTTAAGAAAACGTGGCTTTATTTTCTTACAAATTTTAGAAAAATCATTGTTCCTATGAAATGTAAAATACTTTGCCTATAATTAATAGAAATTAAATTACTTTCACACTTTTGGCAGATTAAATGTATGTTATAATTGTATAATTAGGAAAGCGTTAAGGAGACGTTTGATATGAGGTAATGTGGATAGATTATTAGTAATCTTGCAACCAAATTATCTGACAATTCACATTAACATGTTTGGTTACGCAACATTGTTGGTAATGTGGATTACTCCTATGAGAGGTGTCTATCTAAATTATCACCTTTTAAGTAATTTTTTTAATTTTTATTTTGACAAAAATATTCTTAACATAAATACCTCTCTCTCTCTGTGAGCCACTACAACAACCCACAACCACTGCCACCACACTCCCGCTACTGCCAACATATATAACCCCACCACCACTGCGCCACCATCACCACCACCATATGTCACTGCCACCACCACCATTGCTACCGCCACCACTGTCACCATTATCGTCACCACAACCACCACTACTACCATTACCCACCAAGGCTACCACCATCACCATCACCATTGCCGCCTCCACCCATTCGTGCCACCACTGCTACCACCACCTCCTTTACTACCACTACCATAATCGCCGCCACTGCCACCACATATATCACTGACACCTCTACCATAACCCACCTCCATTACCATGATCGTTACCGCCGTCACCACAACCCTTTATTTTCACCACTATAGTCACCGCCACCACCACTATTACCATACTCATCACCACCATTGCTACCACCACTGTTGTTGTCACCTTTACCACCACCATCACCACAATACACCAACCAATTTTTATTGTTTTTATTTTATTTTATTTTATTTTATTGTTATTATGGTAATTTTTTATTTATTTAATTTATTACTATTTTATTTATTACTTAGAAGGCATTATGGTAAAATACTTTTATTACATCACAATCCTTTTGATGTACCAAATGTGGTAATGTAAATTGTCAATTGTGCATACCAAACACTCCAATGTAACATTATCAATAAATTAAAAGGTGGTAATCTTTTTAACAGGTAACCCAAATTACCGATAATCTTGTGCCAAACACCCTCTAGGGTATGATGGATTATTCAAATTAATGAGGATCAAACATCATTAGAATAGTCAATAAGAATGACAACTTAACAACTAGAAGAAAAATTTGGCAAACTTTTCCTAGCAATCTATATTTTTTATTTTATTTTTTGCTATCTTAATTGTAGGATATTATACCAAATTACCGTAATCTAGATTTCTATGTTTTAAAATTATAAATGTATTATAAAACCTGGCATATGAATTTATGGGTTACAATGACACAAGCATGATAATGTATCTAAATTTATATTGAAGAGCTTATTTAATATAAATTGAATGAACCTATACATACATGAGTATTTTAGATTTTCTTTATTCAATATGGAAATATTTTTTTACATAAATATTTCCTTCAAGATTGCTTGTGCTACAGCTGAGGAATCCCAAAGATGGATAGAGGCATTTGATCATGCAAAGCAACAGGTATAAGAAAATAGTTATAAAGTTGTGTTTATAAGTAAATGTTTTTTTAACACAATTAGGGTGTCCACCAATATAGGTCTAGTGATTAATCTCTTCGTTGACTCATAAGATATAAGTGAATGTTTAACATGGTATTAATAATAATTATCAAAATAAAGATTCATTATCATACAAATTTTTTTTGGGTTATGAGTTGGATTGAAGTTCCTAGTATTTAATTGAAAAAAAATACATTTTTAGTCTTCTAATTATACATGATTTATCAATTGGACCTCTAACATATTTTTTTTTTTACCAATTTGGTCTCATACATTTTAAATTGCTGTCAATTTAGTTTCATAACTACAAATTACGTCATTTATAATTTGCATCACAATCAATTTGATCCACCGCATTTGGACCAATTTGATATCAATTTGAAATTTAAAGGATCAAATTGACAGTAAAAAAGACTAAATTGATATTTTAAATAAAGATAGTGAATAGATTTTAAAAAAAGTTAGAAATCCAAATTGATTAATCAAATATAGCTAGAGTTATGAAAATATATGTTTGCCTATATAGTTTGCAATATATAGTTGCCATTACAAGTAAAAAAATTATGGGAGTAGTTGTTTTCTTAGATCAACGATTTTGGAATGTCATGGAATCGTATCTATTTGACCATAATATTTATTTGTAAAATCACTCGTTATATATGCTCTTTTTCAGGTTGAAAATGAGCTGTCCAGAGCAGGTTGTCCCAGAGAAAAATTAATCAAGGAGACAGAGTATATCTTCTTTTATATTTGTGCAAATATATGATAAAATAATTTTTTTTATAGAGATAAAATAATTTTTTTGATAGAGATAAAATAAATTAATTGAATGATAGTTAGCAGTGTTGATTGGTAATTTATCGGTGATATTTTTTTTATCATACTAATTAACAGGAGATTTCGATGCTTGCCACGGTCTTAATTATATTTATTTTCTTATCATGAACTCTATAAATTATATTAATGTTTTAAACATTTTTGTGAAAATTGGAATGAACTTAAGCCCATCGATGAAATTCTATGAATAAATTCAGAGAAAGAAACTGATGCAAGAGAGAATTTCTTTATATTTAGAATTGATTGAAATCAAAAGTGAAGTGAAAAAGTATGTACAATAGACTTATATATGTGCAACTTGTGGTTGTAACTTTCAAAGCAAGTAACTCACATTCTAACTAGCTAAAAGTATGTCCATAACTGTTGCTGCCTATACTCTAATAATTCCCCCTCAAGTGGGACTATGAAAATTTTTCATTGGAAATGCAACTTTGTAAAGGACCTAGGGCTAGAGCTTTAATTAAAACATCAGCAACTTGAGCATTTGTGGGAATTGATAGCAAATGAATAATGCCTTCTTGGACCTTGTCCCGAACAATATGAATGTCAATTTCAATGTGCTTAGTTCGCTCATGGTGCACAAGATTAGCAACAATATATATGACACATTTAATGTCACAGTATATATCAATTGGAAATGAACTGGTGACTCTAAAATCTTGCAGCAAGTAGATAAGCCATTGTGCCTCACAAGTGGCCAAGGCAAGTGAACGATATTCAGCCTCAGATGAAGATCGTGAGACTATCGTTTGTTTCTTACTTTTCTAAGATACAAGTGAGGAACTAAAGAAAAAACAAACCCCACTAATTGATCTGCGAGTATCCGGACAAGCTCCACAATCATTATCACTAAAACCATGTAATTTTAGGGAGGACTCATCACTGAAAAATAATCCTGAAGTTGGATTACCCTTGAGGTACCTGAGAATCCTTGTAGCAACTGTATAATGCAAGTTGGTAGGAGATGCTAAGAATTGGCTAAGGCGATTGACAATAAATGCAATATCTGGCAGGTATTAGAAAGGTAAAGCAATTTGCTAATTAATCTCCTGTATTTTGAGATGTTAAAACAAGGTGAACCTGCAACAGTGGACAATTTGCAAGTGTAATCCATTGGTGTGGATAGGGGCTTGACACTAAGCATGCTTGTGCACTCTAGAAGGTCAAGAGTGTATTTCCTCTGATAAAGTAAAATGCCTTCCTTTGATCTAGCAATCTTTATTCCAAGAAAGAACTTTAGGTTGCCTAAATCTTTAATTTTGAATTTATCATCTAGAAGATATTTGATTTGCTAAATTTCATTGAGATCATCACTTGCCAAAACCAAATCATCTACATACACTAAAATATGCATGTGAAGCCAATGGAGGTATGCTTGGTGAAGAGATAGTAGTCAGACTTAGATTGTACAAAACAAGTAGAGATAAGAACTGAGGTGAGCTTCAAGTTCCACTATCTTGAAGCTTGTTTTAATCCATAGAGAGACTTCTGCAAATGACATACCATACCAGGTTCAGGTGGGGTTAAACCTGGAGGGACCTTCATATAAACTTCTTCAACAAGGTCACCATGTAAGAATGTTGTATTTACATCTAATTGATGTAAAAACCAATAAATGGCACGCAAAACTTGGATGGTTGTCATTTTGACCACAGGACTAAAGGTTTCCGCATAGTCTATGCCTTCTAATTGAGTAAATCCTTGTGCAACTAACCTTGCTTTGTGTCTTTCAATAGTGCTATCTACCTTGAATTTAGTCTTGAAAATCCATTTACAACATATGGCTATTTTTCCATTAGGTAAAGTTTTATACAAAGCATCTAACTCTGACTTGATAGCATGCTGACGACCCTCGTGTTTTACAGCCTCTTTATAGGATTGGGGTTCAGGGGATGTATGTAATGCTAAGGAAAAAGCTTTATATGCAGGGGATAATTTTGAGTAAGAAATGGAGTCAGATAGAGGATATCTGTGAGAAGTTGGTGAATTAAGGGAGGTTATGGCTAGGGAACAATGATAGTCCTTCAAATAAGTGGGAGGTCTCCTTGTTTTGGTAGGCCTTTGTGGAGTTGTAGATGCAGGTATTTGTGGGGAATTTAGGGCTACAGGCTATGGGGGAAGTAAGAAATAAGGATTGGTGTGTGCTGGTGTGAGTGATAAGTCATATGGTGACATGGTTGTGTCAAATAGCTAATTTAGTGATAGTAAAGTAAGTACAGAATATGTATAAAGTGAGAAAACATTGTGAGCCAGAATTTGCAAAAGGGAAAATATGTTCAAAAAAGGAAACATTTCTAGCGATAAAAACATGTTTGTTGTGAATGTCATATACCAGGTAACCTTTAGTTCCCAATTTGTATCCTAGAAAAACATATTTCCCTGCTCTAGGATCAAGTTTTGATCTATGTTGAGTTAGAGTTGAGGGAAAAACTAAATAACCAAACACCCTTAAATGAGACAAGTCAGGATTGTGATCATTTAAAACAACATAAGGTGATTTATTTTGCAGAAAAGTGTTGATTTTCTATTAATGATGTGCACAACTTGTGCAACTATAAATTGCCAAAATGTTTGAGGGGTAGATGAGTGAAATAAAAGTGCTCAAGTGATAGCTATAAGATGTTGGTGTTTTCTCTCAACAATCCATTTTGTTGAGGGGTTTCTAAACATGATGTTTGATGCAAAATTCCTTTCGAAGCCAAAAAAATTTAGTTAGTTTGAATTTAATTTGGACCATTATTTGATCTAACAATTTTTATTGCGACAAAAAATTTGTAGTAATTGTCTAGTCTCAGACTTGTTCTTCATGAAATACAACCATGTATATCTTGATTTATCATCAACAATTTTAAGAAAGTATTTATTGCCAAACAAAGAAGAGACTGCAAGGGGTCCCCAAAATATCTACATGAATGAGACCTAAACATTGCAAACAAAAAGTAGTACTCAAAGAATATGGTAATCTCTTTTGCTTTGCCATATGGCATGAATCACACGGTTTTTGAATTACCTATACAAGTAATGCCAAGTTACTGATTTTTCATAAGCTGCAACCTAGAATGAGAAAGGTGGCCTAACCTATAATGCCATAGATTGAAATTAGATCTAGGAGGTGGTATAGTATTTAAGTTAAAGGCAAGAACAGAACTTGGAGCTCCCATTTGAACTTCAGAGATATCCAATGTGTACAAGTCTGTTAGAACTGGTACTAATGGGAATAAAATACTGAAATATCTTCTGTGATTTAATATAAAAACTGAACTCCAGAGGGGAATTCAGGTTACGCAGAAAATAAAATAACAGGTAACACACGTACTCGAAAGTCACGTTCTGGGATTAAGGTTCCCTTGGCCCTCCTTTCTTTCAGATTCTGGTTCGATAATCCCCCCTCTGCTCACCGATCTGTACATATAATCCCTCCTAAGAAAGAATCAAGGACTATGCTTGATTTCCTCCTGTGATTCCTTATTTCCTTATTTATTTTCCTAACTGATTTATTCCCCCCTTATTTCTCCTGATCTTGATTTATTTCCCTATTTATTCCCTCCTGATTTATTCTTCCCCCTTATTACTCCAATTCTGATCTGCTGCTAATCAGCCCCTATGTTTCCATTATTGCTCTTTCCTCTTTTATATTTTTTGGAATAATGAAAAGGTAAGGGAATTATTTTCTTTCCTTTCTGGTTACCCATCTCAGCGGTTTGTAACAAAGTCATTCCTCAATCTAGTTGCACCAATCTTCTTCAAAGATATTTTGCCCTGTATCTCATAGATTTTGTGGTCAATAGTCAATTTGCAGTTAAAATCATAAGTTAATTGAGAGATAGAGATGATATTAAAATTGAACTTTAGAACGAAAGGGCATTTGTGAGGTATAAGGATGCTAAAAAGCAAACTGAACCTGCCATTGTAGCTAAAAGGGTAGTGCCATTTGGTAGTTTTACCGATATTGGGGAAATTTGTTTGAGGTGATGAAAATTAGATAGAGAGAAACAAACATAAGTTGTTGCTCCATTATCTAATATCCATTGAGTTGGTTTGAAATGTGTAAGAGCTAATGCATATGCAGTGATAGAAGGAATACCTAAGGGATTGGCTAAAGGAGTGGTGGTAATTTGACTTACAGATGCTAAAGGAGCTGTAAATTCATGTTGCTGAAACATGGCTAGCAAGGCTTTGTGCTGTTGATGAGTAAAAATAGCTAAATCATCACTCACTTCCTTCTGAGATATTACACTACTGGTATCATCATTAGTATCATTAGTATTGGTAGTAGTCACTTTATCGACTGAATTGTGTTGCTTTCTTAGATGAGGATACTTCTTGAAGCACCTATCAACAAGATATGTTTTACCTCCACAATATGAACAATTCTTAGAAGTGTAGCCTTCACCATAAATAGGTTTACAATCCTATGAATTGCTGTCAGAATTATGTTGTCCCTTACCTCTACCTTTATTATAGTTATTAGAAACTACATTAGCAAAGACTTATGCATCAGCAGGCATAAGATGCAATTTCTGTTCTTGTTTGCAAAGCAAAGAAAAAACTCGAGTGATGGCTGGTAATGGATCCATCAACATGATTTGGGATCTAACATCTTCATATTCATCATTTAAATCTCTAAGAAATCTAACAACATAACATTTCTTTTTGTGATCCCTGACTGAAGCTAAGATGCAAGAACAATTAGGTAAAGGACAAGTGCATACAGGAATGAGTAAAAAATTATCTAGTTCTTCCCAAATCTTTTTCAATTAAGTAAAGTAAGCTGAAATGGAAGAGTCACCTTGTTTGAAAGTAATGAGCTCTTCTTGCAGAGCAGCTACACAAAACAGATCACCTTGATAATACCGAGACTTTAGATCTTTCCAAAGATCAAAAGCGTTATCAATGTAAACAACACTTTCATGAATCTCTGAGGAAAGGGAATTGTTGATCTAAGCAACGACGAACGTATTGCTGCGATCCCAAGAATCAAAGAGAGGATCAAGATCATCAGGTTGTGGAAGTACACCATTGATGAACTTGAGCTTGTTTTTCAATTTCAAAGCCATGGTCATGGCACGAGACCAACTATGGTAATTTTTACTGATGAGAACCATAAGAGAAAGCTACGAACCAGGGCTCTCTCCAGGATGCAAATAATACGGAGAAAAAGGATCCATTGTTGGAGGTTGAGCACATGGTGGAGCCAGAATCGTAGTTGCAGGAATTGATTCAGGAACATAAGACTTTGCTATTGTTGAGACAAAAAAAAAGCAAAAGATGTGCTTGTGAAGGAGAATCAAACACTCTTGTTAATTTCCCGATCAAAGTCTCATAGAATCACTAAGAAAAATGCTCAGAAAATTGTGAAACCTCTTGGTGAAATCACTCTCTTTCAAGAACAAAACCTCAAAGAATTCTCAAGGCACAAGATAGAATGCATGAGATTCCAAGATTCAAAAGGAAAGAGAGATTGCAACATGTGAATGCTTGATCACTAACCTCACCAGAAATGAAGAATCAGAGAGTGGATCATAAGGCTCTTGATACCATGTAAAAATTAGAATGAACTCAAGGCCATTGATGAAATTCTATGAATGAATTCAGAGAAAGAAAGTGATGCAAGAGATAGTGAGAGAATTTCTCTATATTCAAAATTGATTGAAATCAAAAGTGAAGTGAAAAAGTATGTACAATAGGCTTATATATGTGCAACTTGTGGCTGTCACTTGTAGAGCAAGTAACCCACATTCTAACTAACTAATCTGTTATTAACTAACTCCATAACTGCTGCTAACTAACTAACTTTACTTCTAGGCATCTATGCAATAAGAATACATGTGAATTAAATAAGCCTATACTCTAATAATTATCAAGAAATATGACTTATTAATATTAATCTTTGTTGAGCTAAACTAAAATAAATATCCATGAAGGTATTGATATGGTTATTTAGATTGCCTACGTTATAGTTTATCCTTTTGTTGGGATAGTTATAGTAAGTTGACAAATCTTTTGTGTTTATGTTCTGTAAGGATAAATCTCAAACGACATCGACATAGTATGAGGCGATACTTTGGGTTAAGAAAGCTTACAAGAATTGGTCAAGGTAAAATGATCAACATTGTTTGATTAATAATATTCATTAGGGGTACTTTTGAAGTTTTAGCATGCTTAACTAATTTATAGCATGAATTTGTGGGTGTTTTACCATTTTTTTTTGTGTATTTATAACATACATTTATTCATCTCTGAGGGTATTTGCTTGTGTTTTTGGAATATGAAATATACTTCTTCTATAAAAAAAATACTTATATTTTGTGTTATTTGTTTGTGCTTCTAAAAAAATAGAATCAGAAAATAATCAATTCTTTTGCTTTTTTGATAAGCAGGTCCCTACATGTCTCTGGTATAATTATAAGCAATAGAAAAAAGAAAAAATAATGATAAAAGAAGTACTTTTACTAGAAGTACAAACAAATACACCCATTATTTCATCATTAAATTAAAAAAAATTACATAATTCATTCATTATGAATGTTAGAAGAATACGTCTCATATTTTCAATTTTAAAAATAGATGATATTACTAATATGAAATGTCTAGAGAGATAGTTGTACAAGTATTTATGTTTTGGTAAATAATTAGTGGCGATGAGGTTTGAAGTTATGACTATGTGCAAATCTGTTTGTGAATTCCCATAAGAAAAAAGGTCTGCTTTTAAATTAATATTGATTTATATTTTAAGAAATCCCCTGTGCATTTTATAATTACTAGTTAATGAGGTAAGTTTACTATCAAATTAATCCTTATATATGTCTTTCTTGGTGTAGTAGTTAACATTATCCTTGCTTTTTCATTCTAAAGGCCCGGAGATGCTTTCACGACAATCATCGAAAATAGTTACTAGTTCAGATGGATATGAAGGGGACAATGGGGATGCATTTGAAGCACATCAATGGAAATGTGTTCGTACTATAACCGGTACTATAGTCGTTATTATTAGAATTCAATATCATTGTTCTAATATATATTACCAAAACCAAAAAAAAACTAAAAAATTAAAGACTAATTTTAACCAACTTAGGTAAAGGTTAAAACTTTTAAATGATAGAAGAATAAATCTTTTTGAAGGTAAGAATTGCACGACTAGAGGAGGATAAGAAATCCCCTAAAATAAAGAGACAAAACACAACATGAAAAAAAAAAAAAAAAAAAGACATAATGAGAGGAAAGAACAAAGAATCTGAGTAGATTTCTTAATCTCCTTGCGAATCCAAGATAGCAACATCTTATATAATTAAGAGTAGAACTTCACATAAATTAAGGCCTCCTTGGGAATGTTAGTTTTTTTTATAACTATGAAAATAAATAATAGCAATTGTGTAATAATAATTCTTAGTCTTATTATTTATACCAACTTCTTTATATATTTAGAATTCAAGAGCATACCAATAATTTGAACGTGGATAGAAGAATAGTTTACAAGATTTATTCATTCAAGTGCACTACATTATAGTTCAATAATAACTAGTTTTCCATTTAAAACTAATATGCACTTACGCATACTAGGAGAAAGACAAATCATTATAAGGTCTATGAATTTGTAGAAAATAATTTATAATAGAATATTTAAGTGTCTCTATACACCTAAAGATGGTAGTAAAATATGTCATCACAATTAATTTTACGAGTAATTACATTGATCTACCTCAAATTCCACTAAAAATACATGTGCCGCCTCTAAGATTTTGAAAATACACACAACTCCCTTAGTTGTTTAAAAGTCAACCCACCATGACCACGCGGCACCATTGTCACACCATTCTCCTCTCCACTTTGTTACTACTAAAGGTGAGTGACTTGCACCCAACCCGGCCTATGGAGAAGGGGAGGCATGGTTGTCTCACGTCCCAATTTTGGACGTGACCATACGCAGCGATACTAACCCTACGGAAGCTCTGATGTGGTTTAACTATTACTCATGCATGACACTAATAAAATAATTGAATCATAAATAAATAATTAATGTTGTCTGAATACATAATATCTAGTCATAATAATAATTAAAATGAAACTAATAATGTCTAATAATGAGGGACCCTGCCTAAGTCATCTGGATCGACTCTAACAAAAGGAATAACATATGGTGGACCCCACTGCAAAATGGAGCTCGCCATTGACGTTGGACCTCGTTGCTACTAGACAAGGGGGCGTTACCACTCTACTTTTCTATATCTAAAAAACAATATGACAGAGGAGTAAGTTGTCAACTCAGTGGTGGATACCTCACTACCATACACGTAAAATATAATGGCATTTATTATAGATAACATATATAGCTGAAAGATAAATGCAAAAACAATTCACATATTATAACTATGTTGAGAATATTACTGTTGTATAACTAAATTGATATAACTGTCGTGTAACACTACCCGCCTCCAGTGAAGGGGCGCGAGGAAAGATACCTCTCAATCCCGATCAAGGGAGTGCAAGCTCAACCTTGCTTTGCTAGGATAAACCATCGTGGTCTGGGTGCACTGGAACTCGTAAAGAATATTGAATCACTATTGGTACGCTGAACTCATATAATACTAAAAATACTATGGGTGTGAACTGAACCCATATAATAATGAGAATATTGTGGCTATGCTGAACTCATATCACACTGAAGCTGTTTGAAATGTAATTCCCCTACCTTAGGGTTGTCATGCATAACAGATTATGAAATCCTTAACTAGTGTGAGCTAATTACGGTCTACTTACTTGTAATTAATTACAAAAATTATTAGATTCTATGCCTACTGATTACGGAAAGCCTGTTATCCTATGGTCATACTATAGGGGTTGCTACTTAAGCTTAACCAAGCAGTTCTAAGCATATAATCATACATTCAATTCACATAGCACATTCATAGGTCTCTACTTAGTCCTAACATGTGATTTACTAACCATATGAATAATAATAATAATAATAATAATAATAACAACAACAACAACAACAACAATCACAACTGATTCGATTTAAAGACCACTAATGCGACACACCGTCGATGTACGAAGACCTTTACTAACCTGGAAAGGCCTGAGGTTGGCAAGCAGTGGCACTGGAAGATCCGAGTGGCATTGCGTTGGCACCTGGAATGACCAACAAACACCACACTATCAGAAGCTGACAAAAACATTACTAAAGGGTGTCGCGGTAGCAATTTGGCATCGGTACGGTGAACCGGCATCGCCATGGCAGTCGACGGCACTATCACTACGAAAGTAGTGACATCGAGGCCTACTACCCTAAGACACCCCTAAAAAGACTAATTACTTACCCTAGGTGAAGACGTTGCGTATCCACAAAAAAAAAGGCTGAGCAAAAAAGTTCCTGCATTTGGGAGGAACTTTAGAAGCTCTAAAGGAAACAACGAGTTATAGATGTGATGACCCCAAAAATCATCACCAGCACACAAGGGACTAGTTTCCTTACGAAAGCCTGCAAATGTGCTAATCATGAAAAACACACAGCTTTTATAAATAAATAAATGGGAAACATTTTTAAATAAAACTAAACATCATAATATAATGAAGTAAAATCCTTTACAAGATACGAAATTAAATAATCCAAAATACGCTACACTCTGTTTGTAGTCCACTGGAGCACTCTATAGACTAATATGAATATAAACTATCCTAATACTAAAAATAAACTGAAGAAAATACTTCATGGCAACGTGAAGCTAACCAAGATTCCAAACTGCTGAGATCTACTAAACGAGCCGCGTGTCTTTGTCAATGATATCTGAAAAAGGGTTGATGAGGATTGAGTCATTGTTCAATGAATGATAGACGCCACGACCACATGGGACAGTTCGTAACCATGGCATGCAGATGCAGTACATGATATATAACAATCATGAAAATGTTCGTATAATAATAATAATAATAATCATAAAAGCATTTACGAACATAAGCAAGTAGGGAGTTCTCTAGATAGACGTTCTAAGCATTACGGTTTAGCTGTTCCAAACATGTCTGGGCTTTACGGCCTTGCCTAATCTACATGACATGATACATGACACCGAGTATCATGGGTTGCCATGTCCGAGCTTCATAGTCTTGCTCTAAATTTATATGAATCTTATTCTACTTTAGGATATGGTCAACATAGGTTGTTGTTGACTTATAGTTCTATCCTAGATATAACTCCCATAAAAACAAGTTAAACATCGTCACATGAAATGGCATAAACATGATAACATAATGCCTTAATTTATGACTGATAGCATAGTGTGACTTTAATCATGAATATTCACACACATGCAACATGAATGCAATAAAATAGGTGGTCCCATGTAGTTGAGAAAAAGGTTTCATGACTTTCTAAAATAGTTTCATAAATATTTCATAAATACCTACTTTCATAAATAAAGAAGATTTCTAAAATGAATCATTATTTTCTTAAATAAGGAAATTCTTAAATAATAAATAATTACTTAAAATAAAACATTAAGTTCCACCTCCTAGGATTTTATAAACATGCATAAATAAAATAATTCTAAAAATAAATAAATAAATAAATAACTTTTAAAATAAATGCATGGTTTAAAATAGACTGTGAAGAAAGCCACTCCCCTGTAAATGGTTGACCCTTAAAGAGCACTAAGACGGGAGCTCCTGACACCCTACGTGGAGGCACTGCTTCCCCATGAAAGAAAAACGAGAGGGAGAAAAGAAGTATAAAGAACTAGAGCGAAAAGTCTCACAAAAGTGGAACCTTTCAAGCTCTTGAGTGAATTAGCAAGTTTAAACACTCAGGGAAAGCTTCTATATATAGGGGGAGGAGGAGAACTCCTTCTATTGCTACTACCAGGCATATATATAACATACATAAATTAGCATCACTCACATAGTCACATAAGGCATATCACATAGAATATACATAGCTCAATACTTCATGCTCAAGCATTTCCTAGATATAAACAAACATACCCAGCAGCTATTCCAACAAATACAAAACATGTATCTGCTTTCTGTCAGAAATAGGTGATCAGAAACCGGAGAGGTCCAATACCTTACCCCGTGGTTTTGGATAGCCCTAAGATCATTTTTTATTCTTAAAAATTCAGATTTCAATCCCAAATTCACGAAATTACTATTTTGCCCTTTCCCAAAATTGTTGTTTCACCCCTGTAAACGCCCTGTTTTCTTTGAAATTTTAGTTCTCAAAAACCCGATGGACTCAAGACTTGCCCTTAAGGTTTTTGATATTTCTAAACCCATATTTTCTGGAAATAAACCCAGTTTTTCAGTCCCAACTTTCAAAATTCCCGTTTTGCCCTTTACCCTTTAAAACACCGTTTTCTGTCTATTTGCTAGGAAATTCATCGGGGACTACAAAATTCATGAAACATGACATCCCCACTCAATTTTTCGTGTAGAACTAAAAAATAACATTAGTTTTCCAAGATAAAAATCCCAGCATACAGTTTTTTATAAAAACGTGATATAGTCACTTTTTCGTCTTAGGCTTTCCTAAATTCTGACAGAATCACAGATAACACCAGCAATTCTAGACAAATATAAACATCACAAAAATATAGTCATGGTCACATACAACATCCTAACCTCATATATTATCTATCATAAAACCACAAAGATAGTGGATAAGTCGGTTACCCACTTGGAGACTAAATCCGTCGTAGGTTTGCAGAAACTCCAAAAGTCTTGTGACCGGTGTTCCTGGCTACCGTAGTGATTCTTCAAGATGATGGATGAAGGTTCTTGCTTAGGTAAATGGAGGGTGATTTCTAGAGATGAGATTATGGAGAGTTAGGGTTATGGTTATATAGAGACTAGTGTATTTGTATCTTGGCGGAATAACGGCATAGTGTGTAATCCGGCAGAGTTTCACTAAGGTTTTCATTCCATGTCTTCTTTGAAGACTCCATGGGACTATTTGTAGCCTTGAGCACGAAATTTCTCTTCCCAAATTGCCCTTGGCCAAATTTCCCATTTTACCCTTATGTTTACCTAAGCCATGATGTCATGGTGCCTAGTCACTACATGACTCACCATATGACTCATAACCTTTGAATTTTTGACTACACATGGACCATTCTTGGCCGTGTAAATGAGATATGTCTTGGCCAAATTTTGTGGCCAAGAATTAAGGGTCTCCAACAGATCAATTTTGATCAAGTTTTGTCGTTTCTGGTGTCAGTTGGTACTTCGCGTATGATTATTCTAAAATTATTCCGATCACGTCCTTGTGATCCCCTAATTTTACTAAGGAAGAACCTAGGTTAATCTAAGGTATTTGTGAACTCTCTTCTGTATCCATATATTTTACAGATACCTTTGACACGCGATTGTATCCGGACGACAAAAAGGATCTGTTCTAGTGTCTGTAGAATTTTAAGAAAATGACTAGAATTTCTTTTACAGACATTTTAAACTAAAAGGTAATATTTCTAATGGTTTAACCTACAATAAAAATTCATAGGCATCTATCTAGGGATATTTTCACTAAGGAAGAAGCGGGATGTTACAAAGAGCACATAAGTTTTAAATGACTAATAACAACAACAGAGCCTTATCCCACTACATGAGGTCAACTACATGGATCAAGCGACGCTATAGTGCCCTATCAAGGGTCATGTTTTCATGTAAATTGTAACATCCTGCTCTTTTCCCTTAGTAAAGATTTCCTAAAATTAAATAAGGGAAATAAGTTTTGAGCGAGATTATGGGTTAAAATGTCTGTAGAAGAAATTCTGCTCAGTTTCAGAAAATTCTGCAGACACTCAAACGGATCCTTTTTGTCCTCCAAGTGCAATGGTGTATCTAAGATATCTGTAAAATATAAGGTCACGGTTGAAAGTTCACAAATACCTTAGATTAATTCAAATTATTCCTTAAAAAATTAGTAGATCACAAGGATGTGATCAGAATATTTTTCGGATAACCGTACACGAAATACCAGGACAGCTAACGACTAAACACGATCAAATTCACACACCATAAATTATAAAAAGACAATCATACACGGCCAGCTGCATAAGGATACTCACACACGGCCTTACACACACATTTACACTTGGTCAAACAAAGTCATACTCATCATTTTTCAACCTACCATATGATGCCACCTAGTAGTCATTTTCAATTTGCATTCTTTGTCCTAAATCAGTGGCCCAAAACCGGACACAATTCTTCTCACCTTTAACTAATTATTTAATTTCATTTCTCTATATAATGAGAGCAAAAACCAACTGTGGCATATCACCCAAGACCATTCCCACAGTTTTCTTTGTTAGTTCATGGCTTTATTTACTTGCTTTTCTCTTCTAAGCCAAGACCCAACACACACACTCCTCTCTAAGTTCAATTTCATTTTCCTTCCTTAAATCACCAAGCACAAGCTATAGCCATCATCTCTAGGCCCTCCCAAAGTTTCTCATGGAGAAAGGTGATTAGTCAAGCTTTAGAAGCACCAAGACTCCCTAAAAGACGTTATCCCAAAGTTTTCCTAGATGTGGGTAACCGAATTATCCACTGTCTATGTGGTTTATGTTGTTAGGATGCTTTTTTGTAATTGATTATACTTATATCTGGAAGTTTCTGCAGATCTAAAAATTGTTGGAATAATTGTTAGAAATATGATTGGTTTATGTTTATGAGAAAATGAGTATGAGAGTATGAGGTTTTGCTAGATGAGATATGATGTTAGGATGGATTTTATGTGACTTTGGATTTTAAATATGTGATTGATGATTGTCTGGATCTGTTGGTACTGTCTGTGCTTCTGTCAGAACTTAGGAAAGCTTAAGACCGAAATAGGCATATGACACGGTTTTGTTAGGAACTGTATGCTAAGATTTTTATCATGAAAAACTAATGTTATTTTTGTGTTCTACACGAAAAATTGAGTTGGGATGTCAAGTTTTATGATTTTTGGAGTCCCCGATGAATTTCTCAGCAAATAGGCAGAAAATGGGATTTTTATGAAAAAGGGCAAAATAGGAATTTCACATGTTTAGACTGAAAAACTGGGTTTTTTTTCAGAAAATATGGGTTTAGAACTACCAAAAACCTTAAGGGCAAGTCTTGAGTCCATCGGGTTTTTGAGAACAAAAATTCTAAAGAAAACAGGGCATTTACGGGGGCGAAATGGTAATTTTGGAAAAAGGGGTAAAAGTGTAATTTCGCAATGCTGAAGTCAGAATTTGGATTTTTAGACAGAAATGATCTTAGGACTATCAAAAACCTTGGGGTAAGGTCTTGGACCTCTCCGGTTTATGATCGCTAAGTTCTGACAGAAACCAGGCGTCTGATTTGCTAAGTTGCTAGATTTACGTTTGTTAGGTTTAAGAAATGTTTGAGTATGAGATTATGTTTCTTATATGTGATGAATTTGATGGTATGAGTTAGGTGAAGTTAGCAATATTATAGGGTTGATGTTATGAGTTATGTGAGGTTAGATGTTATATGATGTGATATATGATGAAGATGATGACATGAGACATTGAGTTGTAATTGCTGTATATATATGATTGCTTAAAGATGATGATGAACTGTGTTTATTATACATATGAACTGTTGCATCAAAACTCGAACTGTGCACATATGATGATGATGAGAGAAAACCCCCTCTAAAAGCATAGGCTCGGTTTTTGGGGAAGGTCTAAGTCCCGGTTGAGTCAAAGGTCCGACCCCAACGCCATCAAAGGGTGGTAACCTCGGTCGTGGTTGGCGATTATTCAGGGTTAAGACCCTTCAGGTGAGGCGCTACCTGGTCACCACGATGCAGGCTGTAAGTGTGGTTATAGCCGTGTGGCCACCGCTATAAGGGACGAGGGCGAATATGCTTACAAGGCCAGCCTTGTAGAGCATACGTATAAGTGGATGCCAGCTGAAGCTTATACCAGTTTTTAGAAAATGAGATTCTTGCAGTAGTGTAGCTATGTGAACTGTATGACAGTATATGAGTTAGTGTAGCTATGTGAATTGTATGACAGTATATGAGTTAGGAACGAGGCTAGCAGACAGATAACGAGACAATGAAGAATAGGTTCCCCAATCACCTAGTAACTTAGGTAAAGCTGCTCAGGCTTAGTATGGATGTTAATAACTAGTAGGACTACAGTATAATTGTGACACCTAGAGACTCCTTGAGCGGCGAAATCGTAATTGAGTATGAAAAGAGTTACGACGATTAAGGTTTCCCACTGAGAACCTTGTGTTCTCATACCCGTTCCTTTATGGTTCTAGGAGAGCACGACGAGGATGCAGAGGACGTCAGAGCAGGGAAAACAGTACAAGGACGAGCAGCATTGAAGAGGACGGACAGAGGAATAGGGAAATCAGAGCTACGATAGAGATATCGCACTAGTCCTTAGTCTGTAGGTTATATGTTTGTACTACTATGTAATTGTATGTAACATCTATAATATTACAGGTGTAATCATTTGTGAAGGTATGGCATGGACCTTTGGTTGCTATGAGTGTTGAATATGCCTAATTAATATTAGTTAAGTATACTACGCTACCACTCACAATATATGTTCTGTCAAGAACCAAGCTCACATTTTACACTACGATACGTATAAAGAAAAGTAAAAATTTGGTCCCTATTTTTGGGTAACTATATTTTTAAACTCATAAGCGGGACTAAATACTATACCAACCAAAAGAGATAACAACCTAGTCAGCAGGTTTGCGACTTAAACGTGGACTAGCTAGCTAGGGTGTTACATAAATCATTAACTTTTAAATCTCTTTTAATAATTCCCTCTATAGTTTTTCTAGGTCTCCCCTTCCCTCTAGCTATTGAGTTACCCGCCATTAAATCTACTCTCCTCACTGGGGCTTCTAATAGTCTTTTCCTCACATGTCCAAACCACCTAAGATAAGATTCTACCATCTTTTTTACTATAGGTGCTACCCCGTCCTTCTCCTTAATGCAATCATTCCTAATCCTATCTTTTCTAGTGTGTCCACACATCCACCATAGTATCCTCATTTTTGCACTCAACACTCAGTCTTATATATCATTACCGGTCTTACAGCTTGCAAGTGACTAAAACATACAAAATGAATTTTATACCCGTAATTTCACTCTTGATTTTTGTACAACAATTTTTATTGAGTGCCAATTTTACTTATTGACCATCACTCGATTGTCGTTAACTTTCCACCATGGATGCTTGCTCCACCTCAAATAGGAATTGGAAGCAAGAGAGATAAAACAAATAACAATAGTTTCTATTTTTATTCATAGTGAAAGCTTGAGCCAAAGGCAAGCGATACAAAACAAAGCAACCAATAGGACCAATGAAAACACAAAGAAGGCTAGACCCAACACCTAAACAGCAACCAGCCAATAGGGCACACCCCCCAATGACACTAAGGAGAGAGAACAGCAAAGCACCAACAACTGCTAAAATCAAAAACAGTAGAGCAATATCCTAAACCACCAATAAAAAGATTGAGTCATAGGAAAATAATAGTCAGTAAACAAACTAATAGCCCAAACGAAGAAAAAAGAAAGGAGCAGCAACATCCATAAAGCACCAGAAGGAGCAAGAGTGAAATAGTGTGCACCATTAATTGGTCAATAGAAAACCAAGCCAACAAGCAAAAAAAATTGAGAAGTACTACAAAGAGATAGAAGCAAATGTATGAATTCCTATAGTATGCACCTCAGACCATCTTTGAATGGTTTGAATATTCCAAATAAAAGTCGTCGGAATATATGGTAATTTTGGTTCCTAAGCATTGGTCTAGTGGCCTAATCTCAACATAATATTATTGAATTTCTTGTTCCCACTTCAGCTTGAAGTTTTGGAAGAAACTATGGTTCATGATCCACCAAATAGACCAAATAACCACAAACAACAAGGATTTCCAAAGATTCTTATCAAAACTTGTGAATGGCACTCCACACCAAGAGTCAAAAAATGCCACCAAATCATGGGGCCAGTACCCGCGAAGGCCCCAATGTCAAAGACACTCGTTCCACAACCGAATAGAGATAGGGCAAGAGAAAAATAGATGTGCAAGGGTCTCCACCTCGAGGGAGCACATAGGGCATCAGATGTTTTTCCCTGGGAAATAATTAAGCTGATGCAATCTGTCCTTAGTGTTTAGACGCTTCTGCAAAATAAACCACATCAACAGCTCTGCACGTGGTAGGGCCAACCCCAACCACGCCTTCCTACCCTCCAACCATTCATTAGTGGATCCCACAATGCCTTTGAAAACCTACAAATAAAAGTTAGATACAGAGAAAATACCATAACCATTAAATCTCCACCTTATAATATCTTCAACCCCCTTGATGATATTGCTTTGACCTATGGCTAAGAGAAGGTCACTAAGTAAGTATTCCTCCCACGAAAACAACCTCCTCCTCCATGACAAATTCCATTGCCAGCCTTTGTTAACCCAAGCCCTCATGTTAGCAATACAATGTTGTTGACAGGTAGAGATAGTAAACAGAAGGGGGAATCTTTCCTTGAGACAATTATCCCCAATCCAGACGTCAAGCCAAAACCTATTCAATTTGTCATTCCCTACTCTATGGTGCATACCACGCTGAGAAATCCTTTGGATATCATCCCCAAAGTTGGAAAAGATGCAGAGTTGTCTCTAAGTACTACGTGGGCCTAAAGGAGAGAGAGGGTGGATACTATAGAAGGGATTGATATCGTGATTAAAGCGCACAATTATCTTCCGCAAGGGAGTTGATCTACTAGGGAATCTCAACTACCCAAGGTTGTCAAACTCGAGAGTTTAAGTAAACTCATTGAGTCTCAGCAAACTCAAATCGTAAACTCGACTCGTAAACTCATATGAGTTTACATACATAAAAAATTATGTTATAAGCAATATAATTAGGAACTAAATTTGATTAAATATTGTATTTATAATTGAAATTGAATAATGTTAACTTTAAATTAAAGTAATGAAAAAAATATCATAAAATACACCTTAATGCATGACACTTAGTGGTTACGTCATATTTTATTCAATATCGGTGTTATTTTATAGTTCAATAAAACATAGCTCAATTATGATAAATATATGAAATCAGCTAAATGAACTCAATATATATTATCTAATATAAACAAAGTTAGGTAAGTATCTAACAAAGTTACAAAATTTGTACATTTTGAGGTAAACTCATAAACTCGTAGATCGATTTTAACTCATAAACTCACTAGTAGAATCGAGAGTTTACTTAAACTCGTATGAGTTTACCAAAAAAGAGTTTACTAAGTGTTAACTCATTTTGTGTAATAAAATCGTAAACTCATTTACGAGTTAACTTGAGAGTTTAATAACCATGCAACCACCATTTGAAGAGCAAGTTGTAACATCCCAGTTTTCCTTAGCAAAGATTTCGCATAATAAACTCGTGTACGAACTCCTTTAGAGGTTGGAAGCTTGAGCTGTAGGTGTCTGGTATTCACCTTGACGTGCGTAACTACGCGATTAGGGTGGACAAGTGCTAGATTTTGGAAAGGTCAGCAAGAAACCTAGCCGCAGCGTACAACGAGGGAGACAGAAGGAAGAGGGCCGAACAAGGGAGTGTCTGGCAGAACTGGAAGAGAGGACGACTTTCCCATCCCTACAGGAATGAATTTAGAAGGTGCGGGAAGAGACGAGAGAACTAGGTAACTGATAAGAGTGTATGAGTGCCTGAGCGTATTCTATTTGGGAAGTAAAAGCTCGAGAAACTGAGTTTTGGGGATTGCAGGTGTGGAAGACAAGAGAATTAAAGGAAGAGTGTAGAATACCAGAGAGCTGAGGAATGAATGAGGATGCCCAGAAACGCTAGCAACGCGAGAGACGTTAGGAAAGTAGAAACAGGAATCCCTAGGAGACAAGTGTCTGTAGAAATTATTCTGTTTAGTTTCTCAAAATTCTACTAACACTCAAATGATTTCTCTTGACCTTTAGAATTGGATAGAAAATCTAAAACGTCCGCCAGACGGAATTCTATTCAGTTTCAGACGATTCTACAGACATTAGAACAACTACTTTTAGCCAGTAGAATTCAGCAGAGTGTGTAAAGTCTCTGGAAACCACACCCTTATAAAGGAAAAGGGTATAAATACCTTGGATTAATCCCAAATCCTCGCTAAGAAGGTTAGGAGATCGCGAAAATAGAAGCGAAATACTTTTCGGACGGCTGTACACGAAGCACGCAGACAGCGTACGACAAAACACGACCAAACGGGACTGGAAGTGGGGCCCACGGTCACTATCACGAAATTCTCTCTCTTTCTCTCTCCCATTTTCTCTCTCCTCACCACAACCACAAATTCCAGTCAAAAGTCAACGCTGACTAAGCGCTAACCGTTCGTTCTTATCCGTTTAATTTAATTTCTTTTTCCTTTTTCTTTTGCAAAATAATTGTGTGGACCAGAATGGCCAAGACCACCACGGTTTTGGGCCTATAAATAGACCCCTCCATGGCTTCATTTTCATATTTTCTCATTCTCCCCAAGTCTCTGCTCAAAGATGGTTCTGCCGGAAACCCTGCCGTCACGCTGCCGGAACGCTGCCAAGACCAGGAGACCTTCACCTCCAAACCATCTCTACTCCTCTCCAAGTCTCTGATAAGGTGGGTAAACTTTGCTTGCTCACCTCCTTGGGAGCTTATGTTTGCTTACGTTCGATTCTATGCGATTCTGTGAACTGTTGAACGATCTGTTAGATATGCTAGGCTTAGGATTTGTAGATGATTTGAGAATGTTTTCTAGGATGAAATATGATGTATAATGATTGTTGGAACTTGTGGAAGAACCCCAAGAAGTGTGAAACACCCTAGCTAACTGTTTACCCGTACGTAGTAAACAATGCTCACTAGGTTGTTTTCTACCTGGTCGGAATACCTTAGTCCATTGCTATCTTTCGAAAATAGTTGCTTAAGAAAATAGGGACCAATTTTGAAACTTTTCCTTTGCCTCGATTATTTAATAAAATAGAGCCATGCGTCGGAAAGAATAAAAATAGCAAGCGGTAAAGCCCTTAGGCTTAGCAGATAACTGTCTAATAATAATAAAGCGTACAAGATACATCCAGCTGGTCCATCAGAACAGTCATGTAGTTATTATAATAAATAATACACAAGTAACATGTTCCATAAATACAATACATAACCTTAACATACAAGGGCTAACTGTAGCACTTCCCAGTTTACCCCTAACAAAGTACCAACTACTGCTGTCTCTGGTGTCCCTGTCTGGTTCTGACCGCCTCATCTCCTCGGCCGGTTCGACCTCATCCTCGTAGTATGAGTCAACACCTGTTCCTGAAGTCATAGGGCAGTGGGGGTGAGAACGGTAGGTTCTCACTGGAAATAACTCTAGCACCTGTATCTTGCGTTTCATTAGGTCGGACTTCAGGCCGCTCAGAGATTTCTAAGTGTGCATACATACTAACATCCTACTGATTATTATCTAGCCTAAGTTCTGAACGGCTTTATCTATGTTACTAGGTGATAGGGGAACTACTCTTACTTACTACGTTCTCGTGCTTATTAACATTACGTGTACATACATAGCCGTCTCGAGCATTCTCTTGACGGTAATTACATAACAGTAGAATCATACATTACATATACTCATGCATAACAGAATCATCAGAATGAACATTACATATACTCATGCATAACAGAATTGTCAGAATGAACCTGGGTTTTGGAATATATGTTATCCCCACCATAGTAGTGCCCTCTTTTGACAATACTATGACTGGATAACCTCGCACCTCCAGGTGGTCCTCTATTGACCCCTGCGGTGGGCTTCCACCTGCCGCGAGCCCTCTCTTGACCCCTCGGCAGTGGGCGGATATTGTACCCCCACCTTAGCTTGCCCCCTTTCGACAATGCTTGGCGTGGTAACCGCACACCTCCAGGTATGCCATATCGACACCACCTGTGGCGGGCTTCCACATTCAGGATGCCTCTCTGACCTCCTGAAGTCGGATCATATTTGGCACCTCGTGATCACGGCCTTTTCAGCATTTAGTTTCATTCAGCATTTTCAGCATTTTTTTCATTCAGCTTTATTCAGCAGTATTTCAGCATCTCTTGCTTTTTTGTACCTGCAACCTGTCATGACTTGTTTCCTATTGTTCATTTCATAATCTTTACTTATCTCATAATTACTTCTAATCCTCTAAACTTTCCTTATCATGAATGCATGAAATGCTACACATTACGTCACATATTACATATACTTCACATATTCACATACTGCATATACTTCACACATTTCAGTTACAAATTACAGTTACAGCATTGGGTGTCAGACTATGTGCCTCAAGATAGTTTCCATAAGACATTCTGGTCTCAGGCCGCTCAGCGAAAATTACTGTCCGCTCAGCGTTTTGAGCTCCTCGCGCTTAGCGCTTAAAACATTTCCGCTCAGCGGTAAGAGTCTTATTACTCAGCGGTAAGAGTCCCATCGCTCAGCGGGCTGACACGTTTTCAAAAATATCTTTTCAGCCTTATCCTTTAACAAAAATATCTTCGCATCCTTATCCTTATCCACGGTGAGCTTCAGACCGCTCAGCGGTAACCGCCATCCGCTAAGCGCCCTGGAGTTTACGTTTGAAAAATATCGATGCATTCCACTCAACGGTGCCTTGGGCCGCTCAGCGGTAACTGGGCGAATCTGAAAATAGAATGCATCGTTTTCATCCCTTTTTTTCCCCTTTCTCCCATGGATCCTTCTTGAGCTTTTACACATATTCCACACATAATAATCCTATCTAGTCCAGGCCATAGGGCCCTTCAGAATCATCTCCTAACTCCTAGCATAGGTTTCTAATCATACATACAAACATAAACCATAAACACACACACACTCACATAAGCACATAAACAAGCATCAATCCACCAAAGGGATGAGGAAACTAGAGTTACCCACCTGTGAAGGAGCTGTCCGGTGAGGAAGAAGCGTAGAGGAAGAATAAAGGAATTCGGCGTCAAGGGGAAAAAGAAAGAAAACGAACATGAAGCCATAGGCTTCAAGAGAAACAAATGAAAACAAAGAAAGAAATAAAGAGGAATCGGTCAAGGGCTACCCCCACCGTCCTCAATACATATATGTTTTATAATATTTTATAATACATATATGTTATATATTTTATTATTATGTTATTATTACTATATATTATTGTTATGTTATTATTACTACTATTCCTTAGGATTATTATATTATATAATAGTATATTTTATGTAAATATCCAACTATGGATAAACATGATCCTGTCAGTCTAATTTTGATCATGCTTGACCGTGTTTTTATTGTTCGCAGTCCCGGTACTCCGCATACAGTTATCCGAAAAATATTCCGGACGCATCCTCACGTTCTACTGATTTTCCCTTATTAGTAGTTGAGTCCAGTGGAGATATTCGGGGAATTATTATTTTATTAGTATATTTTATGGTTACTCTCGGTATTCGGAAAAATTCCCGATTGATCCGGAAATCGTCCGAAGCTGAACTGATTTCCGTTTTACCGACACTTTAGGTTTTTCATCCATCTCCAGAGGTCGAGAGAAATCACTTGAGTATCAGCAGAATTTGGGAATACCCCACAGCATAATTTCTACTGACCTCGAGAGGTTAATTCCTACAAAGGGCTCTATGAACAGTTGTTTGGGGGATTCTCACTAAGGGATACACTTCTAATATTTTTCTTCTTCCTAAATTCATTTATACATTATTTTATTTATTTGTACGAACCTTTTACAAAGGGGGAAAAATATTTTACTAAGGGGGAAAAAATACGGGATGTTACAAAGTGGGCATGAGAAAGGATGGAAAAGGGAGCAAGAAAGCAAAGGAGGATGTTCAGGTTGCGCCCAAGGCGCTGAGCGGCCTTATGAGCCGCTGAGCGGTCTCATGAACCGCTGAGCGGACTTATGCACCATTGAGCGGCCTCGCCTGAGAGTTGGTAACAAGGTTGGAAAATGTTTCTGCACGTGGTATGCTTCAGGGACCGATGAGTGGACCTACAGGGACGCTGAGCGGCCTGAAACTTAGAAATCCCATGGAGACCTGGACAGGGGTGACGACGTGAACCGGGAATTCCCGAGGGTGTTAAGTAACCCAGGGAACCCTAGGTCACTGAGCTAACCTATGCCTGGAAACAAATGTTTATGAAAAATATCTTGGGCCCCATAGTTCCAACAAACATTGATTTGATTGATGTATGATGTATGTGGAACATTGCATGTATATGATATAATGCATCATTAGGACAGGGTTATCGCTTAAGCGTTACGACAACCTTAGACAACTAGAAGTTAATAACCTAATGTTTGAAGATCATAACTTAACACTAGGGACTAAGTGACGTAGTTATATGATAGGATGTTCCTCTCTTGGAACGTCTACAGAAAAGCCCCTCACCAGTCCCAAAAGGGTGGATTGGTCAACGATAAGGAATGAAAAGGAAGGAATGAAAGAAAAGAAAAGATGCAGGTGCAAGGGTGATGGCACGCCTATGAGATGATGATGGTGTAATGATGATAATGTATGAGTCCCCCGCTCGGATTGTGTCACAGGACCAATCCCTCTCCATCCCACTAGGTGGATAGTTATATCTATTGATGGTCGATAGACAGAACATTAGTTATCTACAGTGGTTCGCAACCACTCAGGTTATAGCGCTGCCTGGTCGGCATCAATACAAGGACAGAAGCAGGTTGTAGATGTATGGACACATCTACAAGGGTGGAGAGACTTACGCCGGCCTCGGTCCATTAGCTAGCCGTGAGCCGACGCGGCCCGGTCCATTAGTTAGCCGGAAGCCGAGAAAGAAGGACGCTACCCCGGTCCATTAGTTAGCTGGAAGCGTAAGAGAACCCTAGTTTCCCCCATGCATGAGATACATAATGAATGAGTATGTGATGAATGAATACGTGATGCATAAGTATATGATGAATAATTGTATGTAAGTCTATGTAATAAGTAAGTATCGTCAAGAGAAAGCTCGAGACGGCTTATGTATATACGCGAATTTAATAAGCACGAGAACCTAGATAAGAAAGACTAGATCCCCCCTCACCTAGTAAACCAGATAAAGTTGTTCAGAATCCTAGGCAAAGATAATAATCAGTAGGATGTTAGTATGCATGATCACTTAGAGATCTCTTAAGCGGCCTGGGGGATAATCGAGAAAATGAACGTTAGGTAACGCTAAGGAACCCCACTGAGGACGAAAGGGTCTCACCCACACTCGGTTATGGATCCAGGTGTGCGAAGCGAATGGATCGACCCAAGGGAGGCGTGGTGGATGACAAAGGGCTGCAGCAGGACAGTTCCGAAGCCAAGGCAAAGTGATTATGGTTGTGTTAGGACCATAGAGGTTTTATATAATGTCCCATAACTTTTATATATTTTGTGTAAATATTTAGTATTAAGGTAATGTGTAACTATGTTTTGGACCTTGCTTGTAATTATATATATACATGTACTCTTCCTGCTCTGCTTCAGTTACTATCTGGCTTATATTAGGCGCTAGCGACTGTCGTTATATGTTCTCTTAATCACGCACGGCTCCTAATTTATAAATTAATAAAGCACATGCACGATTTTCAAAATGGTCCATATTTTCGCGTAAGAGCTATTTGCAAAGGTAAAAGTAAGGGCTAAAGGTAACCCGATACAACGAATAACAACCATGTGAGCATTGCTTACTACCATGGAAGTGAGCAGTTAGCAGGGGTGTTACACAAGCCGACATTTTGAATGAGGACATCCCCTACTCCCAAACCACCAAGAGCCTTTGGTCCCTGAATAATCTCCCACGATATAAGTTGGATCCTTTTCTTACTATCATTGTCGCACCAAAAGAATTTCCTCTAGAGTTTAATAATAGAAAGTGCCATTGACTTAGGGATTTTAAAGAGACTCAAGAAATATAGGGGAAAGTTGTTAAGGACATGCTTAATCATCACTAGCCACCTTACTCTAGATAAAAACTTTCTTTTCCATAAGGCTAATCTCTTCTCCACTTTATCTACCACCAGCTTCCACGTCGAGATTTTCTTGGGATTAGCACCAAGAGGGATCCCTAGATAAGAGATGGGGAGCTTGACAATAGAACAGTGGAAAAGCTCCTTGATCTCCATTACCCACTCCATCTCACAACCCATAGGAATAAGCGCTGATTTGCCAAAATTGATATTCAGACCTGGCATGATAGATAAACAAGCAAAGATCTTCTTGTCATTCTTCAGACAACAAGTATCTGTTGAGAAAACAGTAGAGTGTCATTGGCAAACTGCAAATGGGATAACTTGACTTGCTCTTGGCCAATATTTAAGCTCCTAACAGAAACCATTATATTGAAAAATTTTGCCACTAGGAGAAAGAGGAACGACAAGAAAATGTCTCCTTGTCTGAGGCCTCTCTAGAGAGGAAAAGGGTTGTAGGTGAACCGTTGACTATAATGGACATGGAAGCCGAAAAAATGCAGTGAAACACCCACATCTTCCATTTCTTGCGAAAGCCCATATTCTCAAGCACCTCCCCTAGAAAATCCCACCTAAAAGTGTCATAAGCTTTTTGAAAGTCAAGCTTCAACAAAACCGCTTTCTGTTTAACCATCTTGATCCATCATATGGCCTCGTTTCCAATCAGGGCCCCGTCTAAAATCTGGCGATCCTTGATAAATGCATAATGAGTTTCTACAAGCACCCAACTAAGCTAATAGGCCTGAAGTCCTTTAGCTCAATTGCACCTTCAACCTTGGGTATGAGAGCCACCAACGTCTTATTAATCTCTTGGGGGAAGCTTCCCGGGTCGAAGAAGTTAAAAATAAAGGTGCACACCTCATCTTTATTTGATATCAGCCCAGAAATATTCATGAATTTAAAATTAAATCCACCATATCTTGGAGCCCTTGAAGGATCATAAGCCCAAACAACTTCCTTAATTTCTTCATAAGTCGTCCTTCTCTCAAGAATCTCTGCTTGTTGCTCACTAATTTAAGGAAGAAAACCCCAGGGGGAAGTGAATTTGTGGCAAGGGGTTCCTATCTGTATAGCCTCTCAAAGAATTGCTGAATCTCGAATATGAAATGGCTTGGAACTTCTCCTTTTAAGATATAAGCATAAAACGGATCAAAGTATGGTTGGACTTTAAGATAAGGATACGATATACCCCAATCGGGTTCAGTCAAAGGAATGTCCTCAAAACCCATATCTAACACCTAAGCCCTCAACTTCTCTATACTCTCCATACAATTTACATAGAGAACAAGCTATGACAGCAACTATTAGAGTACTTGATAGTCAAGTAACTTATTGTAACACATGCTGAATTAGAAATAGTAGTTAGTTGTTAGTTATCTATCTAACTACCAAGTTTGTTGATTAGTTAGTTAGCAACAAGCAGACCTAACCATAATTAATTTCCTCTAACCAAAATTAATTAACATCATGTATAAAATAAATAGATGAGCTAATTAATCATTCTGTGAGGCAAGGAGTTCGCCAGAGTTTGACTAAGCCAAACCGAATTAAGTGATGAGGGAAAAAGTGCTAAACAAATTCCTTACGTCACCTTTTTTCCTTAACCAATTGTCTTCATTTGTAATCCGATCGCACCATGAAACTACTTCTAACACCCACCGCTCACTACGAAGTGTTGCCATACGGTTGATTTGCCACACTATCATGCTACCATTGAATCATACGTCGTTGCAACAACCCTGGTTGTCACACCACGACATTGTAATGGACCTCGAGAAGGGGTCATTAATCTATATTAATTAAATGTTTAAATTTTTTTTATCGCTATTTTTGGAAAATTAAATTTCCGCGAAAAGTCACTAAACTTTTCTCCATTAACCCACTAAGTATTTTTTAATTTATATTTCATCATTCTCTCACGTCTAAATTAAACTATCATTCAAAGTTTTAAAAAAATATATAAATTTCTAACTAAAATTTGAAATCAATTCTCTAACATGATCTTTTCAAATTCAAATTTTATGAATTTCCTAATAATTAAAACAAATACTATTTATTTATTTTTTATATATAAACAAATGTAAATTTTAATATATTTTATTCAACGTACAAACAAACATATCAAAATAATTCCGTGTAATACACTAATACTATACTAGTTTTAATAATTTTGTACTATTGAATTTTTGTTGTTGGTACATTATGACTACTTTGTTATTGATTTAGTTGTTTTCACAAATGATTTTATGTAAAGGCTATTAATTTTGAATTAGTCCTCATATGTGGCTTGTAACCAAATAAGTATCGTGTGTTGATTCTTTTGAAGAATGCTCATGGTTGGAATTCTAATCTTTGGCCTGAAAGCTTTGCTAAATTTGACCAAATCTTTTATTAACATTGGGTCTGTGTTAGCGAATCCATTTACTTGCAAAATTTGAGATTGTCTTTGTACTTAAGAGTGTTATGTATTGCTTTCTTAGAAAAGTGTTAGAAAATAAGGTAGAGTTTTGTGAGGAGTTGATTCTTTTTTACTCATATTTGGATTACCAAAATTCTTTTAGTAAAATATAGTTAGTCTTTTTTGTGGCAAGCTATGACATATCACCTATTTATTTTCTGCAAGATTCGTAAATCTTATTTTTGTAAGTTGGAATTGTTATAGTCATTGTTTTTTGTATTATTTTGCTATCTTATAAGTTTTTTAATCCTCTTACAGAATTGCTTATCACCTATTTCATGCTTACTTCTCTCATAATAAAACTATTTTACTGTAGAGTAGTTAGGGAAATATATTTACTACGTAATTATTTTGTTTTTTAAGATTTATCATGTACCATTATCTTATTATTATGCATAGACGTAGATGATGTAATCAATAACTAATGAGTTTATCATGGAGCAAATTTAGGTTCACATTATCCTTAGCTCTTGATGCATATATTATTCTCTTTATTTTGTTGAGATTCAAGTGTGAATGTTAAAAATTGAGTCAAGATAAAGAGTCTAACCCGCTTTTGTGTTTTGAAATTAACCCATTAGTTTAATATCCTCTGAGTTAGAGCTCCCTTTCCCAACATGTTTTACAAAAAATTTTATTTATCAAAGAAAAAAAAATGAAAGAATCTTTGCGAAGGCAAGAAAATTATTTATTGTACATGTTTGAGGTAATACAATTTTAGTGGTACTCAACATGTTTCTTTTACTCTATGCATAGTTTATTTTTTCAGAGTACTATTGGTAAATAAGTATGCAATTTTTTTTTTCTTTCCGTTAATTCTCTTTTTATTGGCCATGATTGAGAATTCAAAGTTGGACGTGTCCTTACCTTTTTTCTTTTGTATGTGTTTTTTGTTCGTGATTACAGGTATTAGAATTTTTGAGGATGTCTCTAATCACAAGGTGTGTATGTATATAAATTTTAATTTATTGCTTATAATTGGTATTAATCATTACCAAATATCTATAAACTCATTAACTTTGCATTCATGCCTGTTGTTCTAAAAATTTTTGTAAAAATATATTACTTTTTTTTTTCTCGATACATTCAATAATGTGCCTCTTTTTGTTCATTAATATCAATATTTTTCTTGTCTCCTTTGATTCCTTAGTTTCTTTAACCATTTTTTTAAAGAAATTCCTATATTTCTTTTTGGAGCATGATTGTATGTGTCTATGTTCAATTGTTGTCTGTAAGGATAATATAGATTGCTAAATACCATCACTACTGATTAATTTGGGGGAATATGTTTTTTTTTAATATGTATTTACAGATAAAATAAAACTGTAAGACATGAAATCTCAAGGTGAAATGAATAAAAAATCATGTCCATTATGTAATAGTATTATATATGCTAGTATGCATATGACATTTATTTTATGGAACAATTGTTTATTGATGTTTACAAGTTTAATCAAGCAATTTGATAATCACATTTTTTCTTTTTTTTTATCCCATTGCCTAAAAATTTATAACTAAAGTTGTTTCATTTGTTTTAAAATAACTAATAATAAATTGAAATTAAATTTGATCATTTCTTCCTTTATGATGGAAATAAATAGTTTTAAAACAAAGTTATTTGTACATAAACTTACATATATGATCATGATGTTATAATCTCATAACGTCAGTTTTATTTTTATCATTGTTAATCTATTAATTTTAAAATAATTTTGTTGCATTAAACCTTTTAAATGAAAAAACGAACAATAAAGCAACTTTTTTATATTTTTCATAAAATATATTATTAATGAAAGTATTGATTTATCTTTCGCACAAAAAAAGAAAAAAAAACTACATTGATTATTCAACTTTCATATTCATAGATATCAATTTAGATAGGTAATGAGTTAATTGCTAGTTATAAATAAAAATTATTTTGAATTGTCAAAATATTAAATAGAAAAATAAAGTTAAATGTTGCAGTAGCTGTAAGCAAGCATTGATAGATAGTTGAGGAGAAGGTTCATTAGGTTCTACAAATGTGTCACTTCTTCAAATCAAAAGAAGAATATGTTGGAAGCCACGGTTATTCCAAAGGAAAATGATAATAGTGGAGGATGCTGAAGAAGAGGCGTGTTTTTTTTTTTTTGGGGTCATGGGCAGATGAAAAGAGATGGGTGGTGAGGATGAAGCGAGCAACTTTTGAAATAACATGAGATCTTTTAATCTAGTATATCACGAATCAGAATAAATTACAATAAAGACAACTATTGTGTTTCAAGGGTTGCCGGAGAATAATCCAACGTTGATAAAGTTTGAAATAAGTGAAGATTATACATTTGGAAAGACTCATAAACATATTTTTAAGGTTTTGAGTAAAGATGCGGTGTCTAATTCACTTGTGTTTCTCACTTTGGCTATATTTGATAATCTCCTTCGATTTTTGGCTTCTCTATTGTGCTCAAGTGTGATCCCAACCTTGAGCACCATTCATCGCGAGTACCATTTGAAGCTTCTGTCGAGGAAGAGCGTGTCAATGTTGAGCCTCACACTTAAGAGGGATATTGTTATGTTTTAAGTGTGAATGAATAATAGTTTAACATTGATAAAATTTAGACTAAGTGAAAAATATATGTTTGGAAAGACTTATAAACCCATCATTACCTTAAGGTATTAAGTCAAAATGTGACATTTAACTCGTTTTTAATGTTTCTCACTTCGTTTATTTAAAAATCTCCTCTGGATTCCTTCCGAATAACAACTTTGGAGATATGACTATGGGTTGTGAAGTGAAGAAAGCGGTACCAAATTATGAAATAGAGGACTCGCATGATGACCTTGTCTCGGTGTGATTTCTTTTATGGTTGTTTGAGAATAACTGTTATTTTATTCCTTCTGTTGTTATTTTGTTCCTCTTGATAAAAGTATTGTAGAGTGAAAATGAATTCTCAGATTCACATTGAAAAGAATGTACAATATATATACAAGTTGGTTCTTGGCTTGTAGCACAAGTCTCACCAAAATAACTAACTTCAACAGCCATGACAGCTGTGAAACTAATTTAACAAACTAACTGCTACATGTGCTGGCAAACTAACTAACAGCTACATAAGCTGGCAAGCTTACAGCTTGCATAATCTCTATTACCCCCCTCAAACTTGGCTTGCCGTTGCTGAGCATCGAGTGGCAATGGATTAGCTTTGTAAATATCAAGTAAGCCAAGTTTGGAAACCAGAAAAGTAAAGACAGCAGGAGAAAGAGGTTTAGTTAAAGCATCAGCTAGTTGCAGCTTAGATTGGATTGGAAGCAGACTGAGGAAGCCCGATTGCATCTTCTCACACACCAAGTGGCAATCCAACTCGATGTGCTTGGTGCGCTCATGGAAGGTTGGGTTGCGCGCAATCTGAATGGCTGAATTGCTATCACAAAAGACTGCTGCTCGATTGTCTTGCAGCACATGAAGATCTTTGAGGAGATAAGCTAGCCACTGCAGTTCACAAGTAACTGCTGCCAGTGCCCTATATTCTGCTTCACAAGACGATCTAGAGACAGTAGGCTGCTTCTTGGACTTCCAACTGATCAAGGAGTTGCCAAGGAAAACACAATAACCTGTTGTAGAACGCCTAGTGTCTGCACACCCGGCCCAATCAGCATCTGTGTATGCCTTGAGTTGAACCTCAGAAGAAGTGGGAAAGAATAGACCAAGGCCAGGGCAAGCTTTGAGATATCTTAACACTCTGCTTGCAGCCTGCATGTGCAAAGATGTTGGAGCAGCCATGTGTTGTGCTAGCTGATTCACAGCAAAGGCAATGTCTGGCCGTGTGGTTGTGAGGTAGATGAGTCTCCCAATCAGCCTCCTATAAGGTGCAGGATCTGAGAGTAAATCCCCCGAATCTTTAACAAGCTTAATAGATGAATCCATAGGTGTAGCCACAGGCTTGCAGCCTAGTAACCCAGCATCAGTAATGATTTCCAAGCAGTATTTTCTTTGAGAAATGACAATTCCCTTGGGACTCCGGGCAATCTCGAGGCCAAGGAAGTATTTCAGCTCTCCAAGGTCTTTGATCTTGAACAAACTATCAAGGGAAGCCTTCATTGCTGAAATTTCAGACATGTCATTCCCTGCAAGGATTATATCATCAACATAAACCAACAAGGCTGTGAAAGAATTGTTGCAGGACTTGGTGAAGAGAGAGTGATCGGATTGGGACTGAGTATATCCAGAAGATAGCAGGGCAATGGAGAGTTTAGAGAACCATTGTCTACTAGCCTGTTTTAATCCATACAGAGATTTCAATAGTCTGCAAACTTGATTGGGTTTGGTGCTGTGAAATCCTTGAGGCAACTTCATATAAACTTCCTCATGTAGTTCCCCATGGAGAAAGGCATTGTTGACATCCAATTGGTGTAGAAACCAGCCTTTAATGGATGCAAGGGAGAGCAGCAGCCGAACTGTAGTCATTTTGGCCACTGGGCTGAAAGTGTCCAAGTAGTCAATGCCATGAGTTTGAGTGTAGCCCTTTGCCACCAAACGAGCTTTGTATCTTTCAATGCTGCCATCTGCTTTGAGCTTGATTTTATACACCCATTTACAGCCTATGGGAGTCTTTCCGGGAGGCAAATCCACAAGTTCCCAGGTCTGATTTAGCTGCAGGGCTGAAATTTCAGCTGCCATGGCTTCTTTCCAACAAGCCTGCTTAACTGCTTGGGAATAGCTGGTAGGCTCAGTGATTGTGGAGACATTGAGGGTAAAGTGTCTATGAGAAGGGCCTAGGTTATCATAGGAAATTGCAGATTCAATGGGGTGGGAATGTGCAGCATTGGCTGAAAAATTTCCTTGCAGCAGGTTACAGTGGTAGTCCCTGAGGTAGTTAGGTGCAGCCCTGGTTCATGATGATCTTCTATGAACAATTGCAGGATCCTGAGGCTGAGAATTAATTGCAGTGAGATCAGGGGGGTTAGATGCAGGAGGATTGGGCAATTGCACTTGTATCACTGGTGGATCTGCAGGGATGGGTTCAGTGGCAGCAGGCATTATGAAAGGACTGATCAGTGAGTCACCATGTGTGTGTGCTGGAACTGAGTGAAATGGGAAAGTGTTTTCATAAAAGACAACATTCCTACTTAAGAAAATTTCCCTGCAATTGAGATCAAACAGAAGAAAACCTTTGGTGCCAAGCTGATAGCCCAGAAAAATGCATTTTCTGGCCCTCTTGTCTAACTTGGACCTGTTTCTATGCAAGGTTGTGGCAAAAGCTAAACAGCCAAACACCTTGAGGTATGAGAAATCAGGAGCCTTAGAAAACAAAAGTGTGTGAGGGGATAAGTTGTTGAGCACCTTACTAGGCAACCTATTGATCAAGAATGTGGCATGAGCAACAGCAAAGGACCAGAAACATGGAGGTAAATTGGCCTGAAACAGCAGTGACCGTGTCACATTCAAGAGATGTTGGTGCTTGCGTTCAACAACTGAGTTTTGTTGTGGTGTCTCAACACAACTGGTGTGGTGAATGATGCCCTTGGAAGCATAAAACTCCTTGAGGGAAAACTCAGGTCCATTATCCGATCTTACTTTCTTGATCTTACATGACAGCTGTGAAACTAATTTAACAAACTAACTGCTACATGTGCTGGCAAACTAACTAACAGCTACATAAGCTGGCAAGCTTACAGCTTGCATAATCTCTATTACCTCTTTTGCTGGATAGTTGGTCCTTCTACCTACGAAGTCATGAGCTGTTGATCTTATCTAAAAAAAAAAAATAGAGGTTCAAGAAATACGTGTTAGAGTGTAGGAGTGGAGAGTCGTAAGGAAATACACATTAAAGAGTGTATGGAGAGTGGTGTAAAAGCTTCTGTAATGAGGTGAATTTGTAATGGATTGAATTATGGAAATGATAGAAATAATTGTGGTATTTTTTGTATTGTGATGATTGGAATTACAATGAAATGGATAGAGATGGAAAATCCTTCCTAAGGAAGGAGATGACTAAGAAAAAGAAATTCTAAGAGAGGGAGGTAGGATTAGCCAATGTCAATTTTCCATGCCTTCTACTTCTCCTATTCCCCCTATTTATAATAAAATTGGGCTCCACCAATTCTTAATTTGGGCCTTTATTTACTTAGGTTTGTTACAGTTTCCTTCATCTTTCTCTTAGCGTTGTTTCTATGAATGGATCACCGATTTCGTGAAAATTAGCAGGGTTAGCTAGTTCAAAAGCATGTGATCTAACATTTTACTCTAAATAGTTACTTGATCAGTTTATTACTTAGACCAGTCGGTTTGGTCTGAGATTTATAATTAAATACGTGACTATGTGACCAACGTCTTCACTTTCCAATAATGAATCATTTGGTTTTCATTACTTTATTGTGTTCACATCTTAAATATTTGTAAAGTTTGTTGAATAATTAACTTGTATGATCAAGGTTTTTTTTTTTTTTTTTGAACTACATATATCACACACTTCTAAGAAAAATAATTAGTGTTTTAATTTACTAGACACATAAATATCTTAAAACGCACAAAAAAAAATATAGTTATACTAAATTTTTCAGTGATGTTGTTTTACACTTTGCAGCATGGTAAAGGTGTCCTTGCAAAGTCGGTTGGTGTTATTAATGCAACTGCGGATAGTGTTTTTGAAGTCTTATTAAACACTGAACGACAGAAAAGATATGAGTAAGTTGCCCATAACAAGTTTTTTGAAGCATATCTCGTTGGGGAAACTAATCATTCTCATATTTTACTTTTGCAGGTGGGATATGTTCATGGGTGACTTGGAGCTGGTAGAGTCTTATGATGGACATTATGATGTTGTTTATGGGACATATGATCCTAAGTATCTAACCCGGTAATACATGAATGTTGAAACACTATTGCAATTAGATTCCAAACATAGACACTTTGTTTTAAAACTTATAATCCTATTGAAACAAATTAGTAGTTCCTTATTTGTGTGATTAAAGTGTTGGGATTATTATAATTAGTGGAGGTATGGCTACACTGCTACTTAATTGATTTTGATGTCTACTCTATAAAACTCTTCATATCTAACATTTTGCTATCATAATAATTGTGTTTTATTTTGGTATCATTATCCATGGCAATGTTATTTGTGATGAAAGTTTAGTTACTCAACTTATTGTCACTTAACACGTGTTTTCACTAAAATGTGTTCTATAAATTAATTTTCAAATCTAATAAATGTAGGTGGCATTCAAAGCGGGATTTCGTCTTCTCGAGGCAATGGTTTCGTGGACAAGATGGGACTTATAGTAAGTATAAGATTTTCTTACTTTGGTTATTACGTTGAATTTTCAATATATTGAAGTTTTGAAATAGTTATCAAACTCAAATAATAGGTTGGAAAGATTTTTTTTCCACTTAAGCATAACATTCCTATAAATATGTTGACATATTTTTCATGTTTAATTTTCGCAGCTATCTTGCAATTTCCAGCTATACACAAGAGAAAACCTCCAATATCAGGATATCGACGTACAAAAATTAATCGTAAGATATATTATTTTCATAAGTAATTAAACTTCATTATTGCAGTGTTAACATTTTGAATTTTTCATGTTGACTTGCTTTGCATTTTTATTCGGAAAAACTTAAATTGTTTGATAATAACCTATCAACGTAAATCACTCTATGCTTGAAATGGCAACCTAGTTTGGACTATTGGATCAACCTATTTGACCATCTCATTTTTTGAACTCAGCTGCTTGCCCTTGCACATGCTTAAACCACATGTTGCTTTACTCAAGAATTGTGGTGGGTAATGCTTCTTTTTTTTTTCATGTTAAAAAATTATTATTTCAATTTGGAGGTTTGTAAGGGTTAACTTGTTGGTTAACCCATTTAACCTTCCATTTTTTGTTTACATTTAGGTTTGAATTAATTGTTTTTTGATGGGTTGATTCGCCAAACTATTGTAAAATGTCATGGGTTATAAATTTCTAAACCCAATTTTTTAAAAAAGAGCCAACTTATTCGTTTTGTTTTTAGGTTAACCCACAATAGGGGTGTAACGGACCTAAGTAAATAAAGGTCCAAATAGAAATTGGTCCATAGTAGAGGCCAATAATAGTATAAATAGGAGGTTTGTGTTGTAAAGAGGGTATGGAAAATTGTCATTGGCTTATCCTACCCCCTCTGTCTCTAGGATTTCTTCTCTAATCATCTAGGTTTTCCATCATTATCCCCTTTCCCTTTGTAATTCAAACACCACAATGCAGAAAATATCACACTTATCTCTATCATTTCCATAATTCAATCCATTACACAATTCACCTCGTTACAAATGGTGCTTTCATTGACCACCATGCCTACCATCCATGGTGGCAAACACAACTCATCCTCAACACCAGAAAATTCAGAAAATACAGAAAAATTGGAAGAGAAAATTCCACTATTCGACAGAGGAGATGCCTATTGGTGGATTCTTTCCACGTTGAGGTTTAAGAACGCCAAAGGAACACCGGAGTTGCAGAGGTTGCAGATGGATTCACCGGTCAAGTCTGAACATGGTTCACTCTGCGGAGGAGGCGTGATCTGACAGCGAAGTGGCTCACTTTTGAAGTAGCCTTCCTACATCGCTATCAACCGGATTTCCGTCCAATTCTACTAGAAATTCAACAGTAGCAAGTCTCAGAATGGAAAATAGATTGGGAAGAAACAGTGGCCAAATTACGATACAAATTACAGTGCAAATCAGAAGCAAAAATACCAGCAAAAATTCAACAACAACTGGAAGCAACAACAAACATGGTAGAAGCAGAAACAAAGCCAAATTCAGATGCACAAATTATTTTAACACCAGATCTAGAATTCAAGCAACCAAATCACAAAACTCAAGCATAAGCAAATGAAAATGCAGAAATTCAAGCTGCAAGGGAGGTAAAATCACACTCACCGAAATTCAGTCTACATACTATCGATCCATCCTCAGAATTTTTAGAAACAGAACAGTGGAAGCCACCACCAGAACTTCCAGATCTGAAGGTTGTGACGGAGATGGCACCACAAGAAGCGGAACCAGAGCAAGGAAGTCAGGGGGTAACGATCTGCAGCAAGGCAAGGTCAGTTCTGAAGAAGAAGAGGAGGCGCTACTGCCGGCGACGAGACTCTCCGTTAAGGCGGAAGCAGAAGCTCGCGACGGTGGTGCACTTGGACGGAGACTTCACGATGCCCATGACGGTCAGGATGCTAATGTAAAGGAAGAGCAAAGTGGCGACGAACTTAGCTATCATGACCCTGTAGAAGGACCACGAGGTGAGTTCAAAAACCTCGAACAGCGGCGCCAGCCCTACGGTCACTCCCTCACCGTGAAGAACCCTCGCATGAAGGCCTTCGTGCAGCTTGGTGAAACCGAGACATCGATGCTAGGCGTCGAGGCGGCGGTGTCTGGCAGAGAAGGGAGGAAGATAAAGGGAGATCTGAACTGGTTGCGAACGGAGCGGGTGGCGGTGGTAGGCAACGCGTCTGCTGCCTCTGTGGCGAAGAAGGGGAGCCTTCGTAGTGGCTCGCTTCTGAAGCGGGACCAAGGCAAGGCGGAGAGCGTGCGGTGGGTGGCGGTTGGTGTTGCTTCTTTTTTCGCAGGGAAGATGGGTTGCGCCACCGGTCCCGGTGTCCTCTCCATAGAGAACCGCACGGCTAACAGCAAGGCAGCCGTTGATGACGGTGAACAGAAGAGCGCAGATCCGAGCAGCTTGCGAGCGGAGGCGGCGTCGGTGGCCATGACGCTCTCGAAGGTTTGGACGGAGACGACGGAACGAGCTGCCGCTGCTGCGGTTTTCGAACGGCAAAAGGGTGGCGCCAAGAGGGGAGCGGACGGCGCATCAGGGAAGGGGACCGGCGAGGACGCGCGAATGCCGGGGGCTGCCGTCGCACCACTTGCGTTGAGAGAAACCACACTCACCGCTATGGATGACGACGAACAAGGAAGCGGACAGGGAAGCACGGTGAAGAAGGCGCACATTGTAACACCCTAGGTTAGCAACTTATGCTTAAGTCATAATCTGCGTCTGCTAGGTTGTTATCTGCTGTGTGGAAATACTGGTAGTCCCTAATCTACTTTGGAAAATAATTAAGTTAACTGAAAATAGGGACCCATTTTTTTTTCTTTAAACATAGTATAATCGTTAATCTAGAGTCATGCGCTTGGACTATTTTGAGTCCAGTATAGTCGTACAACAGGTAAATACGTACGTCGTCTGTCATACCCATACATACATAAACAACAAAGTAAATAACACCAAGTGGGTCCAACAGTCAATGTCATACATTGACATATTAATAATATTGTATCACAACAAAAAGGGTCCCTACATATCCCAAGCCCGAACAACAAAATAACATATCAAAATATACAGTAAACTAGTGCTACTGGCCAAAAAGTGCCATCTGAAGACAGGGTCAGGAATCATGGCAGTCAGTCCTCTAGCTCATCCTCGCTGGGGTCCTCCTCCGGATCCTCCTCCTCGGGCTCCTCCTCCGGGTCCTCCTCCTCGGGCTCGTCTTCCTCCTCCAAGATCTCAATGAGAGAGTCCTCCTCAAGTGGTGAGGACACTAGCACGTCTGGTTGTCGGAGTCGAATAGAGACTGGGTCGACCTCCACGTCCTTCTCGTAGGGAACAGGCTCGCCATCCGCGGAAGTCTCTGGCTCTGGGACGACCAGTGGTGTAACGCGGAGAGGTGGGGGACGGTTCACGACCAGCACTGTCCATAGCTCTGCCTCCTCCCCCCATCTCAGGATCCACTGTCCTAAACCTGCTGCGCAGGATCTGCCTCTTCCTCGGCGGGGACGTCATCTATCTCGCCTGAAGCCATAAGTGAGTGGGGGTAAGAACAGTGGTTCTCAGTGGTTAACTATGACTAGGGCTCTGTTTACTCAATTATGCTTCGGTCGTCCAGGAGATCTCTATGTGTTCATGCATCTAGACATCCTACCAGTTATTTCTTGCCTAAGGTCCTGGGCGGCTTTATCTAGTTACTAGGTTACAGGGAACTAATCTTTCTTACTAAGTTCTCGTGCTTTCTATCCTTGACCGTTCTGACTATGCTACTCATATGCGTATGCCTGGTGACCTCGCCCCATGCGTTCCTTGTGAGCATGGTGACATTGTTGGGACACCGCGACACTTTAATCACATAGGTATGTATGCAAGGTGATCGTGTCCCATGCGTTCCTTATGAGCCTGGTGACGTGATCGAGCCCCATGCGTTCCTTATGAGCATGGTGACGTACACAATGCCTGCGTTCCTTGTGAGCCTGCTCTTGTGCACTATGCATGAACTTTACACTTTAAGTACATGGTACCATATACCTTCTTTCTTTCTCTTACGCGTACCGGCTTACCCGGGTTAGCGTCTTTTCATTCTTCATATTTCAGCATCACATGCACTTTATCTTTCTTTCTTGTTCTGGTTCTTACCTTCATTATGTTCTTCATTCATTATCCTTGGTCATAACATAGTTTCTAGTGATCTATCCTCATGATGCATGCATGACTTTAATACTCATATACTCATTCACAGCACCTTTCAGTGACACATAGTAAAACACATGCTATCATACATTCAATGTATAGACTTCTTCATGCTAGGTACTTGGTGGAATATCATGAACTCGGAACCACCCTCAGCGTTCGGGAACCTCCGCGGAACCCGCTGTGGGACTCTTGCTGGCGATAGCCTAACTTCTGGAAGCTGCTCGGCCGCTCTAGGGTACCTCCGCGGAACCCTACGACCACTACTGGTACTTACTCGGTCTACTCTCCAGGGAGTCACTCATCCCTCCGAGGGACCTACGCGGACCCCACACAGAACCTTTCCTAGTGCCTACTCAACCCTCCTCACGTAACTCCTTGCATTTCCCATGGTTCCTCCGCGGACCCAATCAACACCATTTCTGGTGCCTACTCAGCAACACTATGCACCCTCCTACACACTTGGGGAATCCTCCGCGGACCCATCACAAGCACCATTCCTGGTACCACTTGGGAAACTTAGGGGACCACTCGGTCGTGCCAGGGTTCCTACGCAGAACCCTCTCGGTACTACTCCTGGCATTCACTCACACACTTCGGAAATCCTTCACCACTCCGGTGTAACCTCCTCCTTACTTCAGGAGTCCTCCGCGGACTCTCCCAGGAACTCCCCAGGTAGGTACTTAGCACCCTAGCTGACCACTCGGACACTCTAGGGAAAACACTTAACGAATCTAAGGGTTCAACTCTACCATTCTACGGCATCCCCCGCAGACACCACAGACACAACCCTCAGGGATCCCACGCGGAATCCCAACCTGCACCGTCCTTAGTTCTCACTCACTCTCCGAGTGCTCCTCTCACGCACTTCCGGGACCCCATACAGACCCATCCAGCATCACTACTGTCCCACTCATCAACTCTGAACTCCTCTCGGTACCCCTCCGCGGAAACCTCGGCGTCCAGCCCCTGATCATTTTCTCTTGTTCCCCTACTCTTTTCTCATGTTCCCCTTACTCTTTTCTCATGTTCCCTTGCTATTTTCTCATGTTCATACCACACCTTCCACCGTACTTTGGGCAACCCCAGGACATTCATATTCATGCAAAACAACATAATATTTTCCAGCATACAACATCAGCATTTATCTTCATACATTTCCAACTTGTCTTACTTAAAACACACACATATATACATGCAAGTTAGCATCCCATAGACAGGGGTGATAATACTACCCACCTGTAGAACGTTTGGTGGTGGTGGATGAGAGCTTGAAATGAAGCCTTGCAAGCCTTGATGCTTCCCAAAGCTTGAGCCTCCCTTTCCTCTACGGCGAGAACCGTGCACGATGGAGAGGGTGATGTTGTTTCCTCTTGCAGCGGGAAAAAGAAAAGCAGAAAGCTGAGATGAGGAGACTCCGGAGCTGGGATTTCGGTCTTTGATGAGAGGTGGAAGAAGAAAAGAATGTGCTTGAACTTCTTGAAGGTTTTGGGAGTGTGTTTGAAGAATGAGAGAAAACAAATGTCTCTTGGGAGTTTTTGGAGAGAGCCTTTCGGTTTGGAGAGCTAGTGGTGAGGGGGATTGCTTGTTTCTTTGGGTGTAATAAATGTGAGAATAGTGGAAAGCATGGGCATGATGTGATTAAGCATTTGAAGTGTAAGAAAAGTAATTATGGATGTAAGTGTAGAAGCACAATTTAAGGGATCATTTTTGTGCACAATTTCTCAGCTCTAGCCGTACAGCCCTTCAGCTCTAGGTGCTGAAATTTCATTTTCTCCTGGACCCGGTTCTCTCGTGTTTTATCGCTCGCAGTATCGGTGTGTCGCGCACGGCTATCCGAAAAATATTCCGTTTATACCGTCGCGAACCTCTAATTCCCCTCTACCTCTGGGTATTAATATTTAAAGATGTTTGTGAATTTTCCTTCGAGAGAATATTTTCACCGACACCTTTTGTACGTCAGAAAATTCTATCGGCGTACAGTGGTCGTTCGGCTGTCGGGCGGACTTCATAATGCGACACGTCTCATCTCCTAGGAATATTCTAATTAAAAATCTCTCCTTTTTATTTCTCTAATCGTGATTAGAAAATTACTTTAATAATTATGCGTATAATTATTTCTTTAAGAAAATCGGGATGTTACACACATGCTGGTAGCTTCCGTGGCGACGTCGGTCCTGATGGGGAGAGAAGCAGTATCGGCCATGGGATGAGGACGCCGAGTACATCCAACGGGGAGAAGGTGGAAGCTTCTAGAGACAAGAATGGGAGAAGAAGAAAGAAATTAGGGTTGGCCAAGGTCTCTTGGGTCAACCACATTCAAGGTTGGAGCATGTGGGCCAAGCCCATTTTTGGAACCTGATGGTTGGGGATTACAAGTGGCCCGCGGCCGAAAAAGAAAATTTTATGAAATTTTCACAATATGGCCCAAGTAATGAAGCCAATTTCAGTAAGTTACAATTTATGCAATGGGATCCTAGAGGATATAATTTTAATTTTTTTTTATTTTTTTTATTTTTTTTGGACCTTGAGGACAAGGTCCATTTTTAAAGGATGGGGTATTGTAAAGGACCTAAGTAAATAAAGGCCCAAATAGAAATTGGTCCAATTAGTAGAGGCCAATAATAATATAAATAGGAGGTTTGTGTTGTAAAGAGGGTATGAAAAATTGTCATTGGCTTATCCTACCCCTCTCTCTAAGATTTCTTCTCTAGTCATCTAGGTTTTCCATCACTATCCCCTTTTCCTTTGTAATTCAAACACCACAATGCAGAAAATATCACACTTATCTCTATCATTTCCATAATTCAATCCATTACACAATTCACCTCGTTACAAAGGGAAGACAAGTTGATTTGTTTTGCTATATCTACTATCTCCCTCCATGAATATAGTTCACAACTAAACAAACTTTCATACCGAAAAGAAAGCAATTTTATGAGGACTTTACATGATAATAAAATTTTGGAAATTATGAAATTTTTGGAACTGACCGTAATGTAAAAGAAAGTATAGATACAGTATATAATTCCTCAGTATGGAAAAAATACCAATACTAACAGTCTATAGCACAATGAAATAGTAATAAAATCAAAAGTAACACACTGAAATTATTGTATAAGAGAATTGATGTAAGTATCTAAGCTAGCAAGCCATCAACTCCATGAAGGTACCAATTTTCTAACTCCTCTTTGCTTCAGCTCTTGGCTATCTCTATGTTGCCATTTCGGCTTATGGGGCCTATTTGGGTCGCAACATTATCTCTCCATTTAAAATTGACTTTGTCCTCAAGTTCAAAATTTGGAATAATGCGTTTACACCAATTAAAACTTGAACTTGCAAAGACAATCAACATGTAGCACGCTACTGGGGCGGTGACGAAGGACCCTTCAACTTAGATGTCAGGGAGCTGCCGATTTTCGAAGATATAAAGAATGGAGAAGTGTTATTTGAACTCATTTATCTTGAGACATCATGCTGACTCATTACTCTTCTATCATTAGATGAGATTTCAATGGGCATGGACCCCCATTAAGATCTCATCCAACGGTAAATAAGTGATGAGTTATCACAGTATCCCAAGATAAACGAGTACAAATACATTTTCTCTAAGAAAAAATTAAGCCAAAAGTAAGATTGTGTGGAGTCTCTTTACCATGTAGGCCTAATATGGAAGTCCACAGGTAACAAAGCAATTCCTATAACATTAGCATATATATCTTATATTTTTTATGACGGAAAAGGATGGTAGCCCTTGGGTAACAATGTTTGCTATCTATAAGATAGTAGATTTTGATTTCCCTAGTAGGATATCAAGGCTATTAGGACCTTCGAAAATAGCAATCTCAGGTATTCCACAAAAAATGACTATAGCTCCAAACCGATGTAGAAGTAAGTTCTTGGGATAAATGCTTGTATCATATTGGTTTCCCCAAGCATATTCATTACAAAAAGAGAACAATGATGAGACATTGACAGAGATCAATGTATTTGTGATATGATTGGCAAAGCTTAGAAACCGAGCTTTTGGTTGATGTTGGTTTAGTTGGTTCATCATATCCTTTTGACACAGAGTTTCCCTTATTATCCTATAGTCCTCCTTATTCTTAGATGCAGAGCTGCCTCGAGTCATATGAAATGTGATGGTTTTGTATGGCTTAGAGAAGGAGGGTTGAATCTAAGCAAAGACTTTTCGAAAATTGACATTTCTTTAAAATTTGTCTCCTAAAAGTTTAGGAGATATCTCCTTGTTTTCAGGGAGACAATTTTTCTGAAAAACTAAATTTCTTAAAACAAATATAGAATTTCTTTTAAAGGATATGAAATATAAATAGTAGAGGGAGGAGAAAAACACACACAATTTATACTTGTTCGATTCCTAGTTAGGAATCTACGTCCAGTTCTTCAAGCGCCAAAATTTTCTTTCACAAGACTTTCAAATACAAGCACCAATAGTTCTTTTAAAACACTCACAAATAAGAACTTCCAAAACAGAAACTTGAAATAAACTCTTTCTCTCAAGCTCTCTGTTGCTCGCCAAACACAAAACTTTCAAATGACAAATATTTTTCCAAAACAATGAAGACACCCAAAACTTCAAATCAGAGGATAAAACAAAATAATCAGAATGGGAGAAATTTGTATGTGAAGCTCTTGAGAAGGAATATCATGGATGGTCTTTTTCTCTTGTGTCTCCTTTTTTTCAGAGTGATCAAAGATGACTCATTTATAATTGATCCTTGAATATTGAAGCTCAAGATCATCTCCTTTATTCTTGCCATTCTTCCATGATTCTTTCTTGACATAACTCATGTTCTTTCTTCTTCTGTCTTCAATCAACTCATTTTTTGTTGATGCCTACTCAAGGGAGTTTTTACACATGTGCTTCAATCTTTCTCCCTTAACCGTTACAAGAGGTGCTTCTTGTTCCATGAATTAATCTTTCCAATTTCTTGCATTGATCACGTTTTTTTTAGCTCCCCTTTTCACATGATTTTATCATTCTTTTGGTCATAAACTTGCTTTCCCTTTTGTTCTTTTCTTTTTGCCTCACCTATGGCTATATATATATCATAGCCTGTTTTGGTCTAGGAAAGCTTCTTGAAAGAAAGCTGTCCTTGACAACTTAATTTCATACTCTTCCAATTTTTCTCTTTTGTTGCTATTTCTAAGTCAATCATTTATTTGTTTCTCTTTCTTCCTTTTGAGAAATTTCAGTTTGTCATCTTTATAAATGCATTTCTCTTTCTTTCATTTCCTTGTATTATGCTGATACCTTCTTCTCTTTTCATCAAATATGGACGTCCCTCTTTTGTAGCAAGTTTCTTCCTTTTCTCAAATTTTCTTTATTAAAATATAGCTTCCTTTGGCAGCTTGTATTCCCTTTTCCAATGTAGTTTTTGGTCAAGCCATGTTGTTCTCTTTCTTTCCATCAAATATTGACGTATGATGCTGCTTCCATATTTCCATATTCTTGCATCCTTTACTTTAAATGCTAGCACCCTTATCACATTTCCATCTTATTTTATTTCTTTCCTTTGATGCCATAAAATTATGTTTGTCAGCCATGCATTTCCTTTTCCTCATGGTCTTGTCTTGTCAAGTAAAAAAATGCTGACAAATATTCAGCATTGAATAACGGACTGCATCTCATGCTTCCTTTTTCGTTGCATCTGATTTACCGGGCCCCATTCTTTATTGTTGGATAGCTTCCTGCTTTCCATTTCTTTTCAATTTAAATGGCCCACTTTGTCTTTGGGCTTTCTTCTCTTGCATTTCTTTAACACGGATTGAGCTATATACATGTCTTGGGCTTCAGCTAATTTCAATTATTTTAACAACTAATTTGGACACAGTTTATTGAGTTAAAAATAAGTTTGGGCCTGAATTACTAACACACATATTAGAATATTCATACAATGTTTGTCATCATCAATTTAATTATTGCAAATTGAATAAACAAAATGTCTTCGGGACAAGTATTTTTCTTACCAATATTGTAGTTTTTCCTTTTTGGTAAGTCCTCTAAGAAACATTAACAGGAACATCAACAAATCCTTCACACCCTTCACAAATCTCAAGTAACAGAGAAACTGATCATAACTGATATAGTAGAGATTCCCAATGCCTATGTGCAAAAATATCTCATACTCTAGTATTCCAAATAGAGTACTAGGACTGGTTCCAATGCCGTAGGGTTAGCTGATAACCTGTCTAAGGGCTATTTCCTTAAGCACGTTGTAAGGATTCTTGCTTGCGTTCATTAGATTGTTCAAGCCAGATTCGAATGACATGAAAATTTAGCTCTCTGTTGCTGAAATTTAATGGTCATTCGAATGACCATGGCTAGGTCATTTGAATGACCTGGTAAAAATGCTCCAGGGTGAGTAAATTTCATGGTCATTCTGAATGACAATGTTAGGTCATTCAAATGACCTTGCCTTAAACTCATCCGTAGCGCTGTTTCGTGCGTATTTATCACATATTTTCACTGAAAATCAATTTAGACTTTCCACATGTTCCAACAATCACTAAAACGCATTTTTCTAACATTAAAATGTAAAATCATCATTCCATAATTATCACTATATTTTCTACATAACCTTTCATATGTTACTTTCTCAGGTAACAGCACATAAAATAGCATAATCAAACCACATAGACAGTTGGTCTAGGATTACCCACTTCCTAAGCGCGTTCTGAATCGGTGAAAGTGATGAGAAAAATATCATCTTCACGTTGATGCGTTCCTCCTATTTCTCCTGAGTCCGGCAACGTAACAGCAGTGTGCACGAACAAAACCAGGAAACTATGAAAACTAAAGAATTGAAGTGAAGTGAGGCCTTGGGCCTAGGCTATTTATAGTAATAGCCAAGCCCTGCCGCCTCACTGTTCCCTTTTTCTTTTCTTTTTTTCTTTTTCTTTTCCTTTAATATTATTATTATAATATTATATATATATATATATATTATATTATATTTATACTTATCCTTCAGTAGAGGATAAGCACCCAGCCCACGTGGCTTAGTTAACTCAATCATGTTTGATCGTGTTTGATTGTTAATTTCTCGTGTACGGACATCCTAAAAGTATTTTGAACACATAGTCGCGATCTACTATTTTTCCTGGTCATGATGGTAGGTCAGGTTAAGGTATTCATGAATTTTTCTTCATAAGAGTATATTTTACAGATACCTTTGAGACCTGACAAAATTCCAGTATTGATCAAAAATCGATCCGAGTCCCACGAAATCTCCGTGAGCTTACGAAACCATTATTTTGATTGGGATTTTGGATAAGGAAACTTTTATAATTAAATTTTCAATCTAAATAATCGTCTCGAGTACACTTTAATTGCGCGAAATCTTTGTAAAAGGAAAAATCGGGATGTTACGCCCTTGTCATTGGTCCTCCAAGTCCTTTAATTGCCTCTTGGTCTTTGCCCTTGATCATGTCATCATTATTCTCTCCCTCTTGAAGAGGATTTGTCCTCAAATCAAAATCTCCTTCATCTTTGCTCATGAGTCATCCACTTGTTTTTGAATTTCTTTGGTTTCTTATGGATTACTTCGATAAGCAGGTCTATTGGGCAAAGATGCTCCGGGAATAAGATCAATTTGATGTTCTATTCCCCTCAAAGGTGGTAGCCCACTTGGAGCACTAGAAAACAAATCTTGAAATTCCTGCAAAACAGATTTGACACTAAAAGGCAATTCAAGATTATCAAATTGGTTAGTGTTTAAAATCAGATTCTTGCAATACAACACATAAAGGGGTTGTTTTGCAAGAAAAATCCTCTTCACTTCCTTCTCACGAATCAAGAACTTATGTTACCTCTCATGTGTATCACTCTTTTCACTCTTTTTTTCTCCATTTTTCTTTTCTCAAGTGTATCACTCTTTTGTATAATCTCAAGTGTTTCACTCTTATGCATACTCTCAAGTGTATCACTCTTATGTATACACTCAAGTGGATCACTCTTATGTATACACTCAAGTGGATCACTCCTCCGTTTTTCTTTGCTCTCTTGGAGAATTTTTTTCCTCATGCAAATTTGGTCCTCACATACCTCTCTTGGACTCAAAGGTTTAAGTACAACCTTCTTTCCTTGATGAATGAGTGAAATCTTATTAGTAAACCCATCATGGCAAGCACGATTATTGAATTGCCATGGTCTTCCTAATAATAAGTGACTTTCCTCCATAGGAAACACATTACACAAAACTTTGTCGGTATTTTTTTTAATGGAAAATTCCAACTCCACTTGCTCCTTCACTAAAATCTCACCTCCTTCAGTAAGCCATTGAAATTTATATGGCCTAGCATGCGGTTTAGTGACTAGATTTAGTTTTGAAACCAATCTATCACCAGCTGTATTTGTGCAACTCCCCGTATCTACAATCATCATACACGCCCTACCCTTGATAGAACACCTACTATGGAAGATGTTTTCTCGTTGGGTCTCATTCATAGCCTTCAATTGACTTCCTAACAATCTCCTAATCATCAACATCTCTCCCTCTCTGTTTTGTCGAGGCTCCCTCTCATTTCTCCTTCTTTCTCTCCTTTCTTCTTCTCCATGATGACCCCTATTCTCCAATTGGTCCAACCTCTCATGGAGTGCATCATTTTATTGCTTCATCAACCTCTCCAAATGTTGTGTTAAAGCTTGCATTTGGAATTGTGAAAGTCCTCCTCCATCGTTAGGATTATCACCTGTCATCTTAAACAAAAAAAATGAAATGTAACCAAAAATGCCTCACCACACTCAAGTGTATAACGCTCTTTTAGGTTTTTTCTTGTTGAGATACACTCTTGCCTTTTACCACTCAGAATTCTTTTGAATCCCAAAGTGATGTCACCAAGTGAGAATTACCAATGGCCACTAATGTAAGAACAAAGAAATAGTCACCTAATGGTATACAACAACAATATGTATAACACGTATTTTTTCTTTTTTTTGTTTTTTTGTTTTTTTTCAAAACTAAACAGTAACAGTGACAAGAAACTCAAAATCAGGCTCTGATACCAAATGATGTGAACCAAAGTTATTGTTTCAATTGAACTAACGCAAGTGGTTCAACAAATTAACTCTCAATTTGTTGGTTGATAAACTTGGCTAGAAAAATTAATTTTGCAAAGCAAAACTAAGAGAAATGTAGGCAGCGGAATTTGATAGTTAACCAAAGGATTGGAATCACTCCAATTTGAGACAAAACACACAAAGGATTTGGTTAGGTCCTTTGATAATCTTACTTCTTGAATCACTCAAGAATTCAGGAGAATCACTTTCACAATTTAGTTTGATAGAAATCAAAAGGTTTGCTAAAATGCTGAATATTGTTGTTGTGTTATCATATTGCTACTTTAACTGTCTTATATAACTTGCCAATTTGTGTTACAATACCAAAAGTCACAAAATTAACTCCTAAAGGCTGCACTATAATCAGCCAAAACCAACTCTAAATGCACTATAATTACATTAATATTCAGCCAGAGATGCTTTGTAACCTATGACTGAGTATTCAACAACTGACTGCTCATTAAGAATCAACTAAATGCAAAACAACGCACTAATTCCCACTTATTCCATAACTAAAAAATCCAAAACTGAATGACAAAGCCATTTATTAGAAAAACATTAAACAAACACTCTAAAAAAATCTCATTCAGGTTATACTACTTGGACCACACGTTTCCATGATGCATTTCACCATTTTGGCTCTTCATTTTCTAAATTAAGCCCCATTTTCATAATGGTTGCCAAAACTTATTGTAAGGCCTCTTTTATTTTTCTAACTCTTGCCCTTGTCATTGGTCCTCCAAGTCCTTTAATTATCTCTTGGTCTTTGCCCTTGATCATGTCATCATCATTTTGGCATGTTTAGATACCAATTCGAGTCCCATGTCATGAATGGTGAGAAACTCAAGTTGGTTTTCAACCTCCAAGACATTAATTTGACGATGGTTGAGTATCAAATTACATTTTGTAATAATAACCTATATCTATATTTGCTATATTTGAGGATTTTTACCCAACGCTTATATGATCGAAAATTTTTCACCCTCCCAAATTTTACCCAAAACTCTAAAATCTGATTATTAGAATATATTTTGATTTTTAAAACAGATTTTAAGTTTTAGATAAAATTTGATTTTTAGGAAAAAAATTTGATTTTCAAAAGAGATTAATTTCTATGTAAAAAAAGTTTTACACTGTCATTCAATCATGTGCAGTACGGACTCCAATCACTTTTGAGTTAGTAGGTGCAAGTCACTTTCACTTATGTAATAATACATTATTAGATGATTATGTAAAACTTATTGACATTGTCAATGCATCTAAATTAATCTTTTTTCAAAACAAATTTTGATTTTCAAAATATATTTGAGCTTAGATAAAAATGGGAGACTATCTTGATAAAATCTAAAATCAGATTTTTAAAACAGATTTTAAATTTTAATCTTAAAAGGAGAAATATCTAAATAATGGGTGCATTGTTTTGTGTATCTTTTTAAAAGCAAAAGCAAGATTAGGAGTAGAAGAAAAAAATTGGTTTGCGTTTGAATGTAACAATAAAAATACTTATTTTAGAATAAGAAATTGTTAAACTATTTGGATGTAATAAATAAAAGAGTATTTTTTTTATAAAATTACAATTAAGAACATAAAAAATTGTTTATCAAAAAATGTTTATGATTAAAAAAAAAGTTTATAAATGTTTATGATTAAAAAAAAAGTTTATCTCATTCCAGAAGTGTAAACAATCACACTAAATATTTAAAATTAGATTCACAAAAGAGATTTTGATTTTTAATGTAATTATAAATTATATATAAGAAAACTAAAATCACATTTATTTCTATATTTAGCATATTTCTCAGTTTTTCTCTTCTGAGACTGTCACTGGCATTTGAATGGAAATGTGTTTGCAAAAATTTCACTAAATCACATCTACCTAACCCAAGCATTTGAAATTAAAAGCATTTGAAATTTAAAATAACTAAATATTCCATCCGGTATTTAAGGAAAAACATTTAAAAAATTATTTTAACTAATAACTTTTATTTTAATTCGCTAGAATATTCTTTAAATAATTTCTCTAATGGTATGTAGTTTATTCATGTGCGTATAAGTGTACGTCGTGCAACACGAGAATAATTGAATTTGATGTCTTTGGTCTCTTGCATTTATTGAAAGAAAAATGATTGGTGCACATTTTATAATCTGTCATTGTTAACCAATGTTTTTATACAGTTGACTCATGTGCACTCACTTATTCAGAGGTACCATCCACAAATATTTTTAATTATAATGCACAAACTGTTAGATATTCTATCTATATCATGCCAGATTATTAAGGATTATAAGGGTTTGAATAAATACCTGAATCCATAGCTGAATGATTGGGAGACCTTTGCAGCAATTGATCGAGAACGAGACGGTAGTTCTATGGCCTTCCTCAACCAAATCCCTTAGTGCCTGATGTTTCTCTTCTGATGGGGAGAAGTGAGAACTGATTGTGATTTTGGTGTATTGGGGACCATAACCGTTCCTGCGTATTTAAGCTCATCAGGGTTCCTATTATCCCCTGATGGGCCAATACTGATATCCACTCATATTGGACCCACATTCGTTTTCTTTGAGTCCAACAGGCTTAACAAAAATTAGATCACTAAGATCAAGCCCCTTATGATAAATAACTAATATAATTATTATTTAATATGAGCCCATACAATTATTGAAAATATAAATTTCCAACACAAACATTTTAAATTACTATGCACAAATATTTTAAACTATTGTTTATTCATTTTTAACTAATGTGCGCAAATACTTTTAACTATCATGCACAAGCATTTTCAACTATCTTGCATAAATTACATGCACAAACATTGTTAACATGTTACACAAACATTTTTAACTGACATGCACAAACCTTTTATTATGGTGCACAAATATTTTAAACTTATGTGCACAAACATTTTTAATCATCGTGCACAAACATTTTAAATAGTTGAAAAAGCTTGTACACAACAACTAAAAAAATTTGTGCACAACAATAGAGTGGGTGCACGCGATGTGCTCTACGTATAAAATTGCTAGTGACAGTACGGTGACAAATTCTGAGTGTACTCTTATTGAAATTGAGATATGTTTCTTTCGTCTCAATTTGCTTTGTTGATTGAGAAATTTTCTTGATTACAAGCCTAACGCATTATTCTTAAACACATAGATAACAAAAGTGAGTCAGTGCACTATTATATATTTATACTAGGAGAGCCACTAACCTCACCCAGGCAAAGGCAAATGCAATTGTTTGTTTATCTTTAGTTCCTACAATCATGGAGTTCTTATTGTGTTGTGTTGGTGATTCCCATCGATTTGAGTTAATGTCATGGCAAAATCCTTGTGATGGATCTCTCTTCCGCTCTATCGCGTGGACTATTCCCGTTCCCATAGGAATCGCAAGTCCCATTGGTGCTTGATTCTTGATTTTGATTTGTGCTTTCTCATCGACCATATGAGTCTTGCTACACGTATACCAAAAAATATACATCATACATACACCCTATACTTATATACATAAAGTTTGTGTTTTAATGTTTGTAATGTTTGTGCACTTAATTAAGTATAATTGAGAATATCATCTATAAGTTTGTAATGTTTGTGGACTCATGAGAATAAAATTTGTACATTATTAATAGTGTAGGTATGAGTGTATAAAATTGGGTGTACATGTATCACTTCTGTTTCTTAGTTTCCTCAGCGTGTGGGCTGGCTGATGCCATCAGATGCTTCGGGCTTGGCGTTGAATGAAAGCACCATTTTAGTAATTATGAAGTGACTCTCAGAATGAGATTTGATGGAACAATGCCAAATAACAAAAACAATGCCATAGTAATTCCAATCGGTGAGGAAAGCTAGATGAACTAAACAGTAACTAGCTATAAAGGAAATGATGGGTGACTTTAGGAACCCCTTCAAGCTCACCTGAAAGAATAGAGTTGAATTAGCAAGGTTTCATGAGATGATGAGTAAGGAGAATTCTTTAGAAGAGAGATGAGATAAAAAGCTCCCAATACTCATGCCCCTCGTTTGTTGGAAAATGGATCACCTCATGTTATAACCTTGTCATGTGTTGTTTTTACCATTGATTATGTAAGTGGTCCCTACCTTAGGATCCACAAGTAAACACAATTAATGGTGAAGATCTATATATGACTTGACAAGGTCATGTGAAAATCGCACATGAGAGGATCCATTCTCTCTGTTTGTTGTCTCCCCTTTCCTTTTAATCTTTCTTTGCCTCGGCTAATTGGCTAGTTTGGGCCTTGACCCATGACTCGTAACATGCTCACACAACAATTTTTCGTGTTGATTAGCATGCTTACATAATTAAGAATTTTTGTGCTTGATTTGTGATTGAGGTATTTGCAGGTGGAGGGTTTGAGGGTTGCGGGGTTGGGTAAGGATTGGGTGGTGAAAAAAAATGGGTGTTGAGTTTTCAATGTGGGTGGAGAGAGGTAGGGGAAGAGTGAGTATCGGAGGTTTTCTTTTAAGGGTCGTCTTAGATTGAATAAATTATTTTGAGATAAAGAAGATATATTTAATTTTACAAATTTAAAGGGTTTGAGAATAGATCATCTTAATTGAAATTCAATAGATAAAATGAGAGTAGATCATATTGTCCTATTCTCACTAAGTTAAGGAAGATATACTTAATTCCACAATCTTAGAGGAATTGAGATATATCATCTTGTCGTACTCCCATTGAGTTATTACTTCCATTGCAGCATGTTAAGCTCTTAAGGAAAGCACTAATTGGTAAAACCCTAGTTATCCTTCTTAGATACACACAATTCTAATATAACATTCTTGGACACACAATAAGAATGAGTCTTACCACCTTTATTGTGTGCTCCACTTAATGTTTTTGGGCCCGCAAAGTGAGATTTGTGAGTAGGTAAGAATTTCTCTTACACAATTATGTTTACTAACTTTTATAACTATATTACCTAACTAGTAAGTCTCTGATATGAACTGCCCCTGTCGCCTAACCAAATAAAAGTCTTTGTTCTTTTGATCGTTGTGTTTTTCTTTTCTATGCAAACCGTATTTTCAATTTAAAAATCATTCGTCGAGCAGAGTATCATTACATTGATGTGCCTATTTCTAGAAAACTAGAGCTATCTCCATTGTTAAGGTCTTCCTAGAATTAATGCCAATGTTGTGGGTTCGTAGGTCACACGAGACATTTCCCCTTATATGTGCGTTACATGTGATGCGCACTTAGACTCAGTTTTTCATATTTCTCAGCACCGTATTGTAGCTGTTGCCTTGTAAATTCTATTGGGGCGTTGAGGAGAGTGTTGGATGTGCGTTAGCCGCTAGGTACTTGGGCCAATTTTTGTTTACTTGCTTTACCGGTTTTGGAAGAAGGAGAAAACGAAACATTAGTTGATACAAAAATGCTACATGTACACCCAATTTCATACACCCATACATACACCATTAATAATGCACAAACTTTATTCTCACTAGTGCACAAACATTACAAACTTGTAAATGATACTCTCAATTATATTTAATTAAGTGTACAAACATTACATGAGTTAAAACACGTGCATGATTTTTGGTGTACGAGTAGCAGAACTCATAGTGATAATGTGTCATTTAAGCTACAATGTGATTCATTCAGTTGGAGCGTAACTCTTTCATCTTTAACGAAAGCTCGTCGTATAAATAGGTACTCTGAGATAACATTAGGCATTTGACTTCCAATTTTTGTAAAGCACATTTTTATAAGGGTTTCTATGATAGATATGTTAAAAAAATTTGACAACTTTGTTTCTTTGATGTTTTCTTTGCTCTCTATTCTCTTTTTTTTTAATTAATTTCTTTTTTATGGAGGATATCTTTTTCTTGTAACTCTGAAATCATCTTAACTTTGTCTAATGAATTTATTCTTTTATTAAAAATATCCACAACACGGTACTAGTAGATATATTGATGCATTGGTCTACTGTTTTACGAGGATTGGTATTTGTAATACGAAGGAGGATTCTCATGTTCATTTTCATGCATTCAAGTTTATTAAAAGTTTTGGCAATCTGAACTCTTTGATCTGTCCTTTTTGCTAAATTACTCATCATGGAAAATTTCAAGGCCACAAGAGAAAAAGATTATTATAATGTTTCCTTTTCATATCTGATTTAAACTGTTTTGAACAACAAGTTTAAAACATAAAATGAAAGTGAATAAAGAAGAGATTTTGGGTTTGTAAACTTGCTTTGGGAATAAAGGAACGGAAGGGGAAAATGGTGAAGTAAAAACTAGAATGGAAGGACAAAGAAGAAGTAGGGAATATGAGGGTTGGATGGTGAGGGGTGAACAACACTGCCTCCCAATCCAAGCCCTAGTGTGGGTGGTTTGGTTTATGGAGCTTGAGAATCAACCACATTGTGTGCACCCTCAAGCACAGGAGAGGGCGTGTTTTTCTGCAGCCACCAATGGCTATGGAGGATGGTCTTCTCTCTTGTTCTTTCTCTGATTTTTCTCTGTGTTCTCCTCTCTCTGTTTGTTGTTCTAGTTCTCTCTTGGTTGTATGCTGTCCTCCCTTCTCCAGACCTCCCTTTCTCTTTTTATCTTGTTTTTTCTCTCTTCCTTTCCCTCCTTTTCTCTCTCCTCAGATTCCCCTTGCCACCTTAGACTTCTTGCTGGTCCTGTCATTTTCCAGGGAGCTGCAAGTGCAGGTCTGGCTGCTTGCTCCCCAAGCCTGCAGCACAAACCAGCTTACCCTTCTTTCACCCTTCCCCCAAAGCATTTTCTTTCACCAAAACAACATAGTAAAAACAAAGCTCCTTTTTGTCTCCTTCCCTAGGTAGTGGAAGAGGCTCTAAAATGTGCTACAATTGCTGCTCACAGGTTGCTTCCTCAGGGAGGTCACCAGGGGCATCTCAAACACGCCCTGCAACCTGCTGGGCGTTTTTGCTATTTTGTTGCTAGCCTGCCTGTAAGGGCGTGTTTGGCTGGTTAATTCTCAAGGTTCCATGTTTGGCCAAAAGGCCTTGGAATGGGTCCCACGGCCTCCTCGGGACGTGAGGCAGGGCTCAAAGCCCCCCAATCCATTACACCTCATAGTTCCTCTTGTTATCTTATAATAGACATGCTGAGGGCGTATCTGTTTAGCATCACCCTGTGCCAATCCCTCGATGTCTATGCTAGAGACAAGTTTATATATGGTTAATATTCTTAACGCTATCCTAAATACATATAATACAAAAAGGTCTGTATCAATATCCATTTTAAAGGTGTTCTTTAAATTTTTGCACAATCCATTTAATTGGTTTGTTCGTCCCCGATAAGATTCTTTGTTGTTAAAGAAAATGGACAGAGTAATTGAGATTCTTACTAATTTTAAATAATTATTTTGACCATTGGGTTGCCTATGTTAGTACTCTTCATCTTCCTTCAAATTCACAAGTTTCTGGAAACGCTTTAGGAAATAAAAATTGGCTTCTTTGTGAGTGACCATTCACTAATTCTGTTCTCATATGTGTTGTATTTCTTTGTTGCAGCATCTACATGGGAGATTAGAAATTTGAACACACCGATGGGATCAGAGAGTCCAAGATGTTTGGTGACCCACACATTAGAGATACACTCTTTGTCTTGGTTTCGATGGAAGAACAACGGCCAGTGCTCCAAGTTTGAGAAAAGCATCCCTTATGCCTTACTGTGCCAAGTTGCAGGTTAAGTAATTGAACTTCTGCATGCATCTTGTATCTATCTGAACTGTCTAGATCAGTGGCCCTCCAAACTATCAAAAGTAGGTGGTTTAAACTACTCACTAGAGGTGTCAAAATAGGCCGGTCAGGCAAAGAATATACATATTTTTCAGGCCCGACTCGTTTATGGTCGGTCCGCAGGCCTAAACGGGTGGCCCGCCAGCCCGTTTATTTTTTTTAAAAAAAATAAAAAATTATTTAAAATTTTTTTAAAAAAATTCACCGGTAAACGGGCTAGCTCGCGGGCCAAACTGGTCGGCCTAAACGAGCCAGGCTTAAACGGGCCGGTCCAAATTTTTTTTGAATTTTTGCGGGCCTATTTTTTGCATGTAAAGCCCGTCCATTTAACCCGATAAACGGGCCGGGCCCATTTTGACAGCCCTACTACTCACATCTAGTCTTTTTTTTTATGGTTTTCTTTTTCATTCATTGATCAAGGTAAAGCACTACGAATAATTAAAAAGACGTTGATTACAATCAATCACCACGCCACAATGCACATTAACACTTAATTAAGCACGGCAGACATAATTTAGGTCCGTTAAAATCTTCTCGAGAAAAATCTAAAAAAGACAAAATCCTTGAATTTTTTTAGAAGAAAGATAGCTCAACCTACATTTATTAAGTCACCCTTGTACCTCAGTGATTAGGGCCAAATTATAAAGTTCACTCAATGTTTACAACTTCAAACAAAAAAAATAAACAAAACTACTGATAAATGTTGAACACAAAAGCAACCAAGATAGAACCTTCATTACTTTCTTCTGTTTGCACTTCTTAAAGCTTTAAATGGATAGAAGCACCATTCAATCCTTGGTGAACAATTGCACTCTCACTCATGCATTTTAAGGGCCTAACCCCAAAAAAGTACACGAAAAGCCCTTTACATCTCAGTATATCGGTTGTAGCAACCCTTGAAATAATCACATAGCATTGGCTCTTTCATTTGGCAATTCTTCAGCATTTCAACATATGATCATTTGACAATTCTTTTTCACACCATATCAGTTAAGTGTCGATTGAGCAAACGTCCCATGCTAGCATTCCTTGCGTCCCATCTATCTCTCCCACCCCGCGTCTGGAGCAAAGTAAATGGCATTGTTGGAGCGAAAAGTTTACCAAATTAACCGTTTCAGCATAGCACATGGGCTTGCTCTCAGAAAATGCATTTGTTTTGAATGCGCCAAATTGTTAGAAATTTACGATGTCATATAATTAAGGATTATAGGGATTACAAAATACCTGTATCCATGATTGATGGCCGCGAAACCAGGATTCCCATTATCCTCTGATGGGTCAATACTGACATCTACCATTCGGACCCACATTCGTTTTTCTTTAAGTCTAACAAGTTTTTAATCAAATAATTAGATCACCAAATTAAGCCATTTATGATAAATAGCTAATATAATTGTTAATTAATATGAGTCCACAAATATTGGAAATATAAATTTCCAACGCAAATCACCCAAATAGTTAGAAAGAAAGTCGTTGACCAATCTTTCTTGTAGTTTCAAAGTAAAATCTAGCCTCTTCGAATTTACCAAATTCTGGACTATGGGCACTTTCCCCACCCCACCCAAGCCCCTCACATTCCAGCAAGCAAGCTTCATTTGGAAAATCGGGACTTACCCCACCAAGGTTTCCTCTTTCTGTTCTTCACTGTTGCTGACGCATTTTATTTTTTTCAAATGCTTTGCCTTCCGCAGCACTTCCTCCTTCCTCCTCTCTTCTTGCCTTTGTAGTGTGATTTTCCAATTAAACAGTTCATTAAACAACGATCTTGAAATTTATGATTATCACAGTGTATGTAAAATTAAGAACGAGAGACATACCCGGATCCATATTGTGGTTGGATGGAATTGACAAATTCTTTTCCCCTCTCTTCCTTCAATCCTTACAACTCTTAATGTTTACTGAAATTTTTGGAATCCTTAAAACCCTTGTCTTTTTCTTTATGTAAAGTCATCTTAATTATAAGGAAGAGAGGAGAGTCGGTTTTACTAAAATACCCCCTACTAACTCTATCATATCTTATAGAATCAATTGACATAATCTTGATTCCCTTTAATTAGAGTTAGTATCACTATAAGATACATGAATCATATCTTTATGAGATTATGAAATAATCTTACAATCTTACCTTTTGTTTTTTTTCTTTTAGGACTCTTACTACTCTTTCTTCATCAGCGGCAGCAAAACCCAAGCTTTTCAGTAGACCCCAACTCTTAAAAGCTTGGACCTATGGATCTGTAAATTCAATATCATCCTCTCACATCTAGTCATTTAATTTGGAAACTCAGTTTTGGTATAAAAGTTCTATTTCTTTTCTACATTTAATTTCATACTCTAAAAAGAAAAAGTCTACGTATTCCACTGACCCACACGGCTTGATCAATATAATTTTTGTTGCTTAAATGTATTCTTGTGAAATTTATTTATATAATTATATTTTTTTTCCCCCACCACTAAAATTTCTTGGATCCGTCACTTATTAACAACATAAGTTCTTCTGACCATCTTTAGATGCTATCTTTTTAAGGGAAAAAAATGTGAGTTTGAGAGAGTTAGGAGAAAAGGAAGGGAACAGTGAGGGAAATGGGGAAAAGCTTTCTATTTTGTAACTTGGATTGATCATATAATATGAAGAAAAAATAGAAGGAGAAAAAATGGTGGAAAAGCCGTGTGTGGTGGATGAAATTGAGGAGTGTGTTAAGTGTTATTTGTGATAAAATTGTACTGCTCAAGCTTAAGGAGCAATTTTATCACATTGCTATAAGACCTACAATTAGAGATGGCAAAAAAACATGTGAATATGGATATCCGCAAGTATTACCCGTGAAGGGTATGGGCATGAGGACTACTTTCCTACCCACGGGGATGGAGATCCATACCTGCTTGGTAATGGGGATGGGGATGGGGGTTGAGGTATTCGAGCCATGGATACCCACTAAATATCCACTAATACATAATGTTTTTTTTGGATAAGATAAGAATTTCATTAAGAATATAAGAGAATACACATAGTGAGAGGATAAGAGATCCTCTATAAAAGAGATAAGAACTAGACCAAAATTCTAATCTATCAAAGTATCAGTGAGGGAGAATCCTCTAAAGAGATTGTAAACTTTACACCAAACAAATGTAAAAGCCTAATCTTCTCCCATGAAACATGAAAGTCTGAGAAATTGTCATTGAAAACGCGAGCGTTGCGTTTTAGCCATATGCACCAAATAGTGGCAAAAACTGTACATTGCCACAATAGTTAGCTTCTTTCCTCCTTGCAAAGCCATCAAATTTAGTCAGCAAAAAAGTATCTAGGGTGGCAAGGTACACCCAAGATTGTATATCAGAAAAGGTTTGAAAGCTGATTCTATTTCTCAAATTCTCTATGCCTTGATATTTTCCTTTTCATTTCTTTTTTAAAATTATTCTCTTGCATTTCAAAATCAGAAAAGAAACTTTTGGCATGACATAGAAACTTTATAAACTTTTGCTTTTGTATGATAAAATTACTAAAACCAATATGTAATAATTATTTATATTATATAACATTTGATAGTTGATGTCAATTTGGTAAAAACATGAAAAGAAGATTTTTAATCACAGAAGCAAACAACTTTTCTTTCAAAATGTTCAAAAAGTAGCTTAAGTTTTTTTTTTTCAAAATTACTTTAATTTTATATATATATATATATATATATATATATATATATATAAACTTTTACTTAGTTTTAGTTAGTTTGCCAAACAAGATGGTTTTTTTTTGGCAAAACAACTTTTCTTTCATGATGTTCCCAAACATGCTCTTCCCATATTGAACAGTGACAATAAATTTAAAAAATTATTTTTAGTTAATGGTAGGTCTAAAGGAATATATTGGAGCCAATCCAGCACTCCACCAAAAATATGCCACCACCGTTGTTCATTCCAAAATCAATGATTCTTCTATGCCTAGTGCTGAGTATGAAGATGAAGAAGTGCAGGATGAGTTCTATGATGCAATTGCTGCAGAAGCATCAGATGAAGAAAGTGATGATGATGAGGTACTTGAACATAAGGTTTACACTTGAATCTTCTTATCTACTATATGAAAGGCTAGAAGAGAAATGGATGTTATTTAGAGTTTTTTACTCTTTTGCCCTTGGCAGAGGAACAAATTACCAAAATAGTTGAGAAAGGAGTTGGGCTCGCGCGCATGAGGCCAAGCCGTTTGGGTCCTTCGAAGTCCAAATCGATGGATTTCCCCTACAGGCACGATAAAGAGTGTCCTGGCCTTTTTGCAATATTACTTTTTAAATTTTTATTCTACCTGAATTCGCCAAACGCGTTGGCGAATCCCAATCCGGCACTCCACGTCAGCACAAACTGGGGTAATCCTGTAATATGTTTTAAAACGGGGTATTTTGATAATTTGTTCCTCTGCCAGGGGCAAAAGAGTAAAAAACTGTTATTTATGCGTGACTGGTTATGAAAACAAAAGAAAAAGTAGTTTTTTTTTCTGTTATGTTCTGTAGTTTAATTCCTTATCCAATCTGTCAGGAGCATAGAGTCAAGAATGTTTCATGGGCCATATCAGCCGTAGCTTTGAAGCGAACTGCAGGTCAGCTTTTCATTCGCTTCTAGGTTTTTTTTTTTTTTTTTTTTTTGTGCTAGGGTCATATCAAATGCCTTAAGGCATTTTAACATTTTGTACATAGTTTTATTTATTTTGACTACCCAATTCTCGAGTCCATGCACCAACTGCTTTATTTTAACATTAGAATAACAAATTGGTTTCTATGTGCATTTACCTTAGAAGTTGATAATACGAAACAATAGTTGAATGCTACATTAGATTCCCACCAAATTGAGTATGAAATTTGAAATTTGAGCATATACTTCGGAGAATAGAAGCAAAGCCAATCTTGGCAGAAAAACCTACTGTATACCAACTATTGCATACTATTGAATCCATTTTGATATTGGGGGGTATGCTTTTTGAATTCTAAATCAAACTAATTAAAATTTGAAAGCTTTGTTTTCTTAATTCCTGCTTAACCAAACATTTCTTTTTAATTGTAATCATACTTAATTAGTTAATTTCTTCTCATCCAATTATTATCTAATAATTATGTAGAAAATTTTAGAACTATTAAATGCGAAAGACAAATTTTGTCCCAACAAAATATTTTAAAAGTGCTGGCATAGTAAGAACTACTCCCTCCGTCCACTTTTTGTTGTCATTTTTGACAAAAATACACAATTTAAAAAATTATTTAGTTGACACTATAATAGAGAAAATATGTAAACAAAATTAACTTTGAGTAATAAATGCTATAGTTATTAAGTGTTATGAAAAGTATAAAAGATAACAATGGTATAAATGTAAAAAAAAATATATTTAATACTTTCTTAATTTAATTAAATAATTACAAATTTTTGTTTAGAAAGTGACAATAAAAAAAAATGGAAAAATGGACTAAGGGAGTATACATTTTGAAAGTAGTACAACTAGGTAGCAAACCCCTAGATTACTCAATGTCTCATAAATCAATGACCTACAAAACTTGTGACTTTTATGAGTTTAATGTTGTGTTCTAGCTTAACTTTTTCTTTAATTTAGAGTCAAATAAGATCCTAAAACTCGTGAGTTTATCTAAACTTGTGGAGTATAGATAAATTTAACTTGTAAACTCGTAGGAGTTTACTTATCAGAAAAATTAATATAAAAAAAATTTATAATACATTAATATAATGTACTAAAATTATAGTAAAACAAAATATAAGTCAATTTTATTTTTAAATCATAATTAGGTAAATACAAGTCATAAAGTACAACAAATAAATTAAAATTGTATAAAAAATAACATATCAAAACTTCATAATATTATAAATTAACCTAACATAAGCCAAAATGCCAATATATTCTATTTAGAAATCCTAAATAAGAGTGACCATTGTGAAATATTAGGTAATTTAGGGTTTGAGTGACTAATTTTGACTAAAATAATAAACTCATGAGTTTATACGAATTTACTCGAATCCACCCGAATTTACTCAAATCAAAGTCACTAAACGAGTTAACTCAAAAGTCTAATAACCATGTCGAGAATTCAAAAAGAATAGTAGGTTTAGATACCAAGATATAATTGTTGACAATAGGCAATTTGAAAGGAAACTTTTGAGAAAATGTATTTTCCTTTTGGATTCTTTTCTTATCTTTTGTTTTGTTTTGTTTTGATTTAGGAAGATTTCTAATCTCCCTGCATTGTATTTAAACGTAGTTAAGGGCTCTCTCAAGTTCCACACATTTGTTCTTCCTTTGTAGACATTATGCACCTCTGACTTTACCTAGTTATCTCGAGGAGGATAAATAGTTAACAAGTTACCGTCGCATGCAACTCATAATTTCTCAATTCTCTTTTTCTTTTCATTCAAACTTTGATTTTAAAATACTTGGTCATTCTGTTTGCAGCTCCAGATCTAAGCAAAGAATTAGATCCTCACGTAGCTCCTATAACAATTGATGCATGTGGCTTGCACGGTTCTTTGCATAAAGGACAGGATGACAGTGACACCAACTGTTGGACTTCTCCTAGTGGTGAAGGATTTATGATAAGAGGAAAGAACTACCTAAAAGATAATTCTAAGGTCAGTTTTGGCATTACGTGGCAATGATTATGTTGGGATTCTCCTTTATTTGAAGCCACATACCATATTCAGATTGTTTAGTAGCATATGTAACTGAGCTGATTAAGTGTAGAGGAAAAAGATGGAAGTTTTCTTTTTCGTTATTTTTCAAAAAATATTTAAGTATGGCCTTAGTAGTACATGTGGTTCTATCTCCTTTAGTTTGCCCCATATGGCATAGGGTCATGACCTTTCTTGTGCAGGTAGTTGGAGGAGATCCTCTTCTCAAGCTCATAGCTGTTGACTGGTTAAAAGTCAACAAACCCGCAGATAGAATTGCACTGCATCCTAGAAGCCTTGTTCAAGTAAGTTTATGTTATAAGACTTGATATCTTTTATATTCATACAGATTGTTATATATAGAGGTGGAGAAAATTTGCTTGGTTTTATTTTATTTAGACGTGTTGATTTAAGAATGTTATTTTTGTAAACCCCTCCATTAACTCATGCCTTTTAATTTCATATGATGTTTCTGCCGCAGTGTTCAATTTTTTTTTTTTTTTGGGAAATTAAGCACTAGATTAGTGGGTCCTTCAATCCTTATTCCAATGGAGCATTTTGAATTCACACTTCCGTTTGTTATTTTTTCTGGTATATTATTTGACAATGAATTTGAGTGCATAGTTTGGTTCAGTTCTGTGCACATGACAATTATGTAAAATGTCATGTGTATGTTTGTGGCCCTTCCATGTCCTCTGCTACATTTCATTCCAATGTATGGTTGCTGAATGTATGTTCTAGATCATCGAGTTTTCGTCGTTGTATATCTTCTCTGCAAAATTTTACATTGGTGTTCTTAGCCTTTCAAGTTTTTGAATCCTGTGTTGTTGTGCATGCTGTGGGCATAAAGCTCATGTGGTTGAAAATTGAAATTATGTATTTATTTTACGTAGGCATTATTTAAATTTTAGTTGGAGATGTTGAGATTCTTAGCGTTTTACATTATTAGTCGTTACCCGTTGTAATCCTTCCCTTATGATTTGCAGTCAACAACCGGGAAAAAGCTTCCTTTTGTCCTCGTATTTAATCTACAGGTATGGATATGATTTTTGTCATGTTTCTGTAAGAACTGGTATCAATGGAATGATGCTTGCTGAAAATAATGATATTTTATTGATAATAACAGTAATTCCAGTAGAGAATTATCTGTGCAGAACAAATAAGTGCCACAGGGTTGCGGGCTAGCTGAAATAAAAACAGAATAATAATCCTGCGAATTGATGGATCCCTTGGTCCTCTAGTTCTGTCTAAATTTTTGAATGAATAATCCCCTTCCCCCAAAGATCTCACATATACTACTTGTGGGAGAGAATGAAGGAGCTAAGAATCCTCTATTCCTATTTAAGTGTAACTAATTTATTCCCTCCTGATTTGTTTAGCAAATCAGGTGTCACTGCTCAACAAATTAGATTCAGTTCTGATTTAATTGCTCTTCTAATCCTCTCTTTCCCTTTCTAGAATAATGGAGTGGAAAAGGAATTATTTCCTTTCCCTTTCTAGAAACCGAATCAGTTACAGCAACAGCTGGCTGGTACGTAACAGTGTCATGTGTTGATTTACTATAAAGTGGAGTTTAATAAACATGTTAGTGTTACAAAGACCATTCTTTGATCGTATATTATCAAATGGCTCTTTGAAAAGGAACAAAAGCACACTTGACCTGCAGATCTAAACTTTCTTTCATATAGTAACAATTGTAATTCAGTGGTTAGCCTCATTAAAAGGGAATTGTATACTACTTTCCAAGCTCTGTTAGCTTCATATTAGGGGTGTTGCCATCTTTTTTGTTATTAATAAAAATCCATAAAGAGAAAATAAAGTACAAAAAACTCGATAAGAAATATTGGTGAAGCAACAAAGAAAGATAAATTTCTGTTGGACCTTTGCTTTGCATCTCATGAATGTAGGTCATGTGGATCTTTGTTACATAGCCAGCTGAAGCTGAGTTTGATAATAAAAAAGGAAGGAAAATAATTCCTTTTCCCTTTCATTACTCCAGAAAATACAAAAAAGGAAAGGGAAATAAAGAATTAATGGGCAACAAATCCGGAAACTAATAGAGGAGCAGCAAATTTTAATTAGGAGAAATAATGGGAGGAAACCGAGCTGATTAGCAGCAGATAATAATGGGAAACCGAGTTGATTAGCAGCAAATCAGGAGTAATAAATAAATTAGAGAAGGGATAGGAAAGTGAGGGATTCTGGGAGGAAATCAAGCTTCACCCCTTGATTCTTTCCTATTATACAGTATAAGTGCAGACTGGAAGCAAGAGGAGGGGTAGGCAATCAGAACTAGAGTGGAAAATAGGAGGGCCAAGGGAACCTTACTCGCAGACTTTTCTTTTGCTGTTTTATGTGAGTTTTCTGTCATTTATCTTCTTGTAAGTTCTGACCTGAATTCCCCACTGGAACTTCAGTTTTTTCTTAATAAAATATAGAGATATTTCAGTTATTCTTTTCCCATTGGTACCAGTTCTAACAATCTTCAACATATCTCAAGTAGAACTGGTTCAGATTATCAACATAAGCGTTTGCGTTTCTATAGTATTTGATAGGAACAAGGCTAAGTGTTTATTCAAGAATGGTTCTTGATCAATTAGACCAATGAACCTAGAATCACAAGATAGAGAGTGGGATATTCGAGAGACCCTCTCTAAACTCTCCCATTCCTTTCTTCAATCAACTCCTAGACTAATTTTCACCGTACTCTCTTCCTTCTATTTTTTACTTACTCTTAACTAATCAAGGAAAGGCCCAGTTCCTATCAATCACATTCTCATTTTGGTTCGAAACATTATGAATAAATAGCTGGCACACTGATGTTGATGTAATCCTGACAATGTTTAAAGAATTGGGAAGATTTGCTTTTACAGTGTTTAGTTCCATGTTGTGAGGAAGGAAGGAATTTGGAAGTTTTTACCAACTTTCTTATTGAATAACATAGGAAGAATGAATGTGACTTTGAATGTAGCTGAAGTGTCCAGTTAGTGGTGCTGCTCAAAATAACATTTCTATGCCTTAAGATCCTCATCTATTTGAATGTACATCTCTGTATATGTGTGTAGACCAACGAAGTATTGCATTGGGAAATTTGTTTTGCTTTTATAGATCAGTTTATCGAGGAAGATTTTTAACTTGTCATCAATTTCAGGTTCCAGCTAAACCAAACTACAGTTTGGTCCTATATTATGCATGTGACAGACCTATAAATAAGGATTCTCTACTGGCTAAGTTTGTGGATGGAAGTGACGTGTTTCGGGATTCAAGATTCAAACTAATTCCTAGCATAGTTGAGGTGTGTGTGATTCTCGATGAAGTTTGATAATTGATATGCCCTTTATGATGCCTAATGGCATTGAACAACAAATGGTTTTTGTTAAGAATAATATTAAATTTAGAATATATTAGATTGATTTATTTTTGATTTTATTTAATATTATCCTAATTTTGTCATTATGTTAATTTATTCTCATAAACCTATAAATAGGCCTAAACTTATTGTACTCAACACTGATTGAAGAATAGAATCCTTGATTGTCTTTTCTTTGGTAATCTTCTTCGGTTATACTCTGATTAATCATGAAATCTCACAGTTTTCATTGGATATAGGGATATTGGATGGTTAAGCGAGCTGTTGGAACAAAAGCTTGCCTGTTGGGGAAAGCTGTGACTTGTAACTACTTTAGACAAGACAATTTTTTGGAGGTAAGGCTACAATAGCAAGTTTAGAAGTAAAAAAACTACTTTATGTTCTCAAATATTTACCCATCAAGTTCTTGTGCAGTTTAATGCCCAAAACTATTATATTGCACATTTTTCAGCACTTTCTTAAAAATAATTTAGCACACTGAATTTGTGAATTATGCTGTCAGCATACATCTCTCTCTTTCTCTAATGTCAATTTGTGCCTTCAAGGAGAAGAATGGCGCATATAGAGGCTCATGAATGATCCTGAAATCAGTAAACCACTCAATGCATAGTATCCTCTCCTCTGTCCCAGTTTAATACTTGGTGACAAAAATACATTGCGAAAATAACACAAACCATCACATGCTCTTTATTGCTAAAATAAAATGTTACATACCCAACAGCTTAATCAAAAAGGAAGGAAAATAATTCCTTTTCCTTTTCATTACTCCAGAAGATACAGAAAGGGAAAGGGAAATAACGAAGCAATGAGCAACAAATCAGGAAACTAATTGATGAGCAGCAGATATTAATTAGGAGAAATAAGGGGAGGAAACCGAGATTGATCAGCAGCAGATCAGGATTTAATAAATTAATTAGAGAATGAATAGGAAAGTGAGGGATTCCAAGAGAAAATCAAGCTTCTCCTCTTGATTCTTTCCTATTATACAGTGTAAGTGCAGATTGGAGGAAGAGGAGTAGGTACCGATTAAAACTGGAGTGGAAAATAGGAAGGGAACCTTACTCCCAGACTTTACTTTTGCTGTTTTATGTGAGTTTTCTGTTATTTTTCCTTTTTGTACGTTCTGACCTGAATTCCCCACTGGAATTTCAGTTTTACTAAATAAAATACTGAAGATATTTCAGTTATATTCTCCGGGTACCAGTTCTTACATAAAACTTCCGAGTTAGTTTACCATTTGGGCACATTATTATAAGCCTATCCACTCTCTTTAGGCAACCAACTCAAAATGTCAATAGTGGTGCTAATGTAGATGTACTAAACCATAATCTTGACTTAGTTTTAGTTGCTGTTCTATGTCATGACTTTATAGTTTTGGCTTTATAAATTCAAGCCCCACTTTGCATCAACTACTGTCTCATGCTTGTGGAACCTTATCATATTAAAATTTTAAATTCACGCTCCACTCTTGCATCAGTTTTGAAGCACTTATAAATTTTGAGCTCATTTGTTGTTAGAATTCTCAATTCAGTGTTCAAAATTGTCTGCCATTGTCACAATTGGAGTGCTACTACACTTTAATAGCAATTTTCTTTATTATGCAGATAGATGTAGATATTGGATCGTCCTCTGTAGCTAGGCGTGTCATTGGCCTTGTTATGGGATATGTCACAAGCCTAGTCGTTGACCTTGCAATTTTGATAGAGGTTTGTGCCTTTTATGGATATTTATGGACAAATTTTTCTCTCATAGTATCAATTTTACGCGTTCCTTTCTGATAGACTTGAGATTTGTTAGGACTGAGGAGTTTGTAACTTTGTTGAATGTGCAATTATGCGATTTTATTTTGTTGTATGTCGTTGGAGAGGGTTGCACTTATTTTTGAGGATCAAGGGTGTCTATTTGTCCATTCATTTGTTTTGGGGATCGATTGTTTTTGTTTTATGGTGCTTCTATTTGATCTTGTGTTGTGGTGCCCTACTCAAGGTTGTTCACTTCACTTATATGCGTTGAGATTATACAACTTTTTTGCACGTTTGAGAGAGATACTTTATCTCACCGTTTTATTTCAGCTTTTGTATTTATAAATAGCAGGATCTCTTATTCTCTCCATTTTCATAACCTCCTATCCTTAAAAGTATATTATTCTTTTATGAAAAATATATTTACATCCACATGCACACTTTCTAGTCTGCGATTAGATGGCGTATCCCTTTTGTAAAGGACGTGCCATTAATCGCATATCGGTAAAAACTAAAGAGGCATGAAGCAAAAGTAATAAAATTTGTCTAAGAGGGACAATGGTGAACTGATGACACACCTCAACAGAATAACAACCCTAAGAAATCCTTTTCAACTTGTAATAGTTTCTTTCAGTAGTAAAGCTATATATCATCCATCTTTGACCGAAAATTGAATAATCAGGCTAACACAATCATGGATTTTTTTTTTTTTACATTCTATGTCAATAATTCCTGTCTTACAAGATATTTTAACTGAAAAATTTAAAGTAAATGGCACATGCAAAAGGATTGCCAGGGGCTAGTATCAAACTATTGAATTCATCAACCTTGCATATCACATATTTCAGAAATTTAGTAACGCCATATTTGCAGGCTAAAGAAGAGTCAGAGCTGCCAGAGTACATTCTTGGAACTGTTCGAGTTAACCGCATAAACCTTGAATCTGCTATCCAATTGGAGAATTGAATCTGGTTCTAGTCGACTGCCTCATATGTTTGCAATTATTGAGGAATTAAAGAAGAAATGATATTCTGGTGCACATTTTAGCAGATGCATGTGTATCCTCCTTTTTATTATTTTTTGTATCCCCTCATGTCTTCTACTCATCCAAGTTTGGTACTAGTTCCTTGTTTTGATTCTGTTGTGCTTGTTATTCTTGTTCTAAAAAGGGTTGTGCTGAAACTAACACTATTCACAAGGAATGTGAGCTCAATCTGTGGTCGTCACCACTATTCATAAATGACTAGGTTGACCTTAACACTGGTTGAGTAATCAAAGCATCTTGAAATGGTCAAAGGGGTTCGTATTGGTGTCATTTAAGTTTTATGCTTAGCGTCTCATTTGAGGACTTAGTAAGTCTTTTGAGTATTATGCTTTGGCAATGAAATTGTGCACATACCACACTTATAAAAGACTAATGATACATTTATAAGCATAAACATAAGCAATATTATCACTACATAGGCATGGAAAATCAATCATAAACATGGCATGATCATATCACTACATAGGCATGGAAAATCAATCATAAACATGGCATCATCATCATAGCATAACATACATATTTCCATACACATTAATTAATCAATGAGAAATACATTGCCTAACCCCTCAAAGCACGTGTGGTTAGGATTGGTGATGACTTTCCTCGACAATCAACAATCATAATATACACAAGCATAGTAAGTATAAGGTATAGCATTTAACTTAACCACGAATAGTTTAAAACCATACTTACAGTGCTTTTAATGCACGATCAAGAACCATAGACTTAGAGCACTTTATCTAGGACTATTATGTGTGTTACCTAACTAATGCGACACCAAAAGACTTCAGAATTACTTGGGGCACAAGTTACAAGTTACCTAATCATAGAAGCATACATGTTCTCTTGGTCCTCTAAGGCTATGTGAATTTGATTATATCTTGAATAACTGTCTAGAAAACAATAATAAGCTTGACTTGCTATCTGCTCTAGCATCTGGTCCATGAAAGGTAGAGGAAAGTGGTATTTTCTAGTAGTGTCATTTAACTTTCTGTACTCAATACATATTTTCCACCCAATGACTTTCGTTGTGGGGATAAGTTCATTTGCATCATTTTTTTTTACTATAGTGATACCCCATTTCGAAACGGGACTGGGTAGGACCCAAATCTGATTTGACCACGTGGGGGAGGCATATTTTTCAAGAAAAATAATAAAATAAGGGTTGCTATTCACTGATGTGACCCGATGTGACTTTGTAATTATCTAAATCAATTAATTAATTAAGAAATTAAATTAGAAATGGCATTTTGGTAATTTTGGCAACGGCATAAAGGGAAAAATGGCCAAATTTTCGTGGCTATAGCCTCTGCTGGTTGTCCAGATAATGGACTTCTTCTTCCATGAAATTACAATTGCTAGACGGGTGGTCACCAGTGCAAATATCGCATTGATATACCTGCTGCTGCTTAGAATCGCGAGCTTCTCTGATTTGTTTGGGCAGCTCGTTCAAGGTCTTTTTCACCTCGTCTATCTATTGTTGGAGCTACTTGTTTTGAGCTAGAATAGCATCGTTGGTTCCTAGCTCCAGCATGCCTCCTTTCTTAGGAGGTCCTCTATGGTATTGGCCTTGTTGGTCAGTCAAGGCCATGGAATCAATTATGGAGATTGCTTCCTCTGGTGTCCTGGACATAATTTGTCCTCCAGCTGCTGCATCGAGCATCAGTTTGTGCTGCTGTTGTAGTCCATTTCTGAAGATGTGTATTTGCATTCTTGCATCAAATTCATGATTTGGACATCTTCGGAGCATAGATTTGTATCTCTCCCAAGCTTCGCATAAGCTTTTTCTTGCAGACTGCACAAAAGTAGAAATGTCAGTTTTTAAATCCATATACTTAGGTTGAGAGAAATACCTTACACAAAACTTTTCTTTCAGTTGATCCGAATTTGACAAAATGTGTTGTGGTTGATCCAGCAACCACTCCTTTGCTTTTCCGATTAGAGTAATGGGAAACATCCTTAGGAATATAGATTCTTCATCAGCTTTGGACATCCCTGTAGTTCCACAGAGTTCATAGAACTTTGTTAAATGAGCATATAGATCCTCATGATCCAGACCTGCAAAAGGATTAGCGTACATTAATTGAACTAGGCCAAGTTGCATTTGAGGTGACCTTTGGGCTCCCGTTGTTCTGCTCATTCTGATTATGTTTCTAGGGGTGAAATTCACGAATCCCCTATTATCACCAGCTCCAGTGTTGTTAGCCATAGTTTCTTGTTGATTGTTTTCTGAAGAGACTGAATATGAAGAGGTTGCTTCTTGTTCCATTCTCTGCTTGGCTAGTTGTTTCTTTTTCTTAGTTTTGCTGTTGATCTTCCGCATGGTAGCCTCAATTTCAGGGTCAAATAGCAATTGATCTTTGGAAACTTTACCTCGCAATAGCTAAGAAAATGTACACTAGCCAATAAGATTAGAACAAGAGAGTTTATAGATAAAATAACACAATAAGAAACTATATAGTAATTTACACAATTATTCACAATTGCTTAATTAGACAAAAATCAAGCTATGTATTTATGACGCAACTCCCCGGCAACGGCGCCAATTTTGTTGATAGCTTTTTACACTCTTGTCGTTTATATATATATATATATATATATATATCCCTCTATACAGCTTTCAGATCCTCAAGGGATCCAATTGCAGTATAGTTGGGTATAGTCATATCCATAGGGTGTTGCAAAAATACCGTTCTTGATTTTGTTAATTAAACAATAAGGTGAAGGATTGATATTTAGATATACTAAATAAAGAACATAAAAAGATAAATAGGCAACAAATCAGAGGTAGATTAGGAAGCTTGTTGGGAATTGAATCTTATTATAGTTTCATGTATCCATTTACTTAGTACAACAGAATTATCATTTCATTGATTCCTCGCCACCAGTTCTTAACTTGTTCATCTCTTTTGAGCATGAAAAGATCATCAGGTTTCCTTTATTATGGTGTCACTTTCTTGCACAAACTTAACAAAGTAGACCAGCGTTATTCCAGATGTTAAAATGACTAATAACCCTAACTCTATGTCTAGCAATTAGGTTTACCAGATGAATTGATTTAGTTCCAACTTTATGTGCCGCTTTCGCATGCAACAATATAGTTTAGAATCATGCTTTATTCAAGCAACTCATAGAAAGTGATAAATTCATAATGCAAAAGTTACATGGATACAATCATCCTATAATAATTATCAAAATCCCAACAACAAGAGGATTAGAAATCCATCTTACAAGAGAATCTCAGAGGCAAGGTGATGGACGCTTACCATGACACGTTCTCACGCTGTCATGACAACGACCGTCGTGCTTCCTCGATCACTCTTGGCTCGCTAAACTAAACTAAGATTTGAAGTACAAATGAAATGAGAAAAGAGAAAATTCTGAAGTATGGGATTGGTGAATTTAAAGAGTGCCTCGGCCTTCTATTTATAGGCAGAATTCTTCAGGTCCACTCAGCGGCCAGGTACATTCGCTGAGCGATTTAGGTACAACCGCTGAGCGGGAATGGCCTTCTACTGAGCGGTTTGCAGAGCAGGGGCGACTACAGGCTGTCATGGTGGCTATAATTGTCAGGTCGGCGCTGACTTTTGCAGGGCGGCGCCAGCTGTAACATCCTGATTTTTCCCTACAAAGATTTTTGCAAAACTCCACAATCTAGCTTAATTCAAGGCACAATCGGGACAATTATTGCCACTGGGAAAAATTATTTAGAAAATTTACTGCTTACGAACCCAGTCCAATAGCTGTTTCGTGGTCTCATAGAGTGCTACGAGGTTCGTACCAAGTTTCGCCAAAAACCGAAATTTCAGTAGACACTTAAGGTATCTGTGAACAATTACCTACGGGTAATAAATTCACAATTACCTCAACTCAAGATACCTTACTGACCGGAAAAATTCGTAGATCGCGGATATATGTTCGGAATATTTTTAAGGTAGCCATACACGAGCAAATCACGATAAAACGCGATCAAACGAGACCGAAAACCAGAAACATGGCATTTAGGCACGTGGGGGGAGGCGGCTAAAACAAATCCCTTCACTGTGCATATAATTATCTTTTACCTTTTTTTCTTTTTTTTCAAAATAAAAAGAAGCTACAGTAGCTTGAAACTGAAGGCTATAAATAGCCCCACTCCTTTCGAATTTTTCACCGAAACTTTCTTCACTTTCTTCCGTTCTTACTTCTTTCACTGTATTAGTTTTACACTGTTAAATTTTCAAAGAATCATCCGAAAAATCCACGAAGCACGCCTACGCGCTCAGGGAATTTCCTCCTATACCCCTACCAAGTCAGGAACTCGTTTGGAGGTGGGTATTCCGACCCCCACTGTCTATGTGGCTTTATGTGATATTTTTATATGTATTTTTAGAAAAATAATTAAAGAAATATTTTGTAGAAATTATAGAGTAGGTGCTGTGAAAATTATGTTAGCAATATGTGAAGATAGAAAAATATAGCTGTGCTAGTTGATATCATGCCAAAATAAATATTCAGAACATTTCAGTAAGCAATCTGACGCCGAAGGCTTCACTGCAGCGCCTCGCTGAGCGCTTCGGTGAGCTCCTCGCTGAGCGGCTAGCCCGAGACGTTAGAATTTCCACTCTACTTGTTATGGTCATGTTCTATTATTCTTTTGTTATACTACCATGCATCATCTATTTGTATGACCATGCATCATGAGGAACCAGTCGTTGCTAGGATTTTTAGATAACTAGGCAATGATCACCTAACCATTAAACAAGATCATAATTGAACCGTAAGGAAAGAGGATATCATTCTTAAGAAGGTCCGACCTCCAATGGTTCGGTATGCCTTAAACAGACATAGTTATATAATTAGGATTTCCCTTCTCTTGGCAAGTCTACAGACCCGCCCCTCGCCAGTCCAGCAAGATGGATTGGTAAATGATTTAACACAGGGTAAGACCTGAACCAGGAGTCTGGTAAAACATAACGTGGCCCCAAAGTTGTGGCAAATAAAAGACATGCACGGCCCCAAAGTAGTGGCAAAAATAGAACACGACACGCCCCAAAGTAGTGGCAAGAATAAAGACTAAATATGCCCCAAAGTAGTTGGCATCACAAGTATAAACATCACGATTACAATGTGCCCCAAAGTAGTTGGCACCCCGATGACAACCTGCCCCAAAGTAGTTGGCACAAGAACATGCAATGAAACACCCCTAGCCAATTCCGTACGCTCGAGCCGTACATAATACCGCTAGGTTGTTTACTTCCTGGTCTTTTTCCATAGCATTTCGAAAATACTAGCTTTAGTAAAATAGGGACCCAATTTCTCTTTTTCCTTTTCGTTTTAAGCATACAGTTTAAGACATAAGAGCAGTGCGTGCCACAGAATAATATAACAAATGATATCTCTAGTAAGTTGAAATTAAGTTAGTGGATACATAGATTACACACATAAGGGGTCCTCTACAGATACAAATACACACCATATACTAGTTATATTACATAGCCCACACACATGTTCCACAATTACATTTATTATCCTCCTGATATCTACTACGCAACCATCTAAGTCTCCTTGTGCATATCCTCCTCAAGGTCCACAGCATCAGCATAGTAAGACTCATCTTCCATCCCTGGAGTCATAAGCGAGTAGGGGTGAGAACGGTAGGTCCTGAGTGAGTAACAATTCAATCGTGGCTTTTTATTTCTCGGTTATTCTCCAGCTGCTCAGAGTGCAGCTAATGTCCTATTGATTATGATCTTGGGCCTATACTCTGCGCAGCCTTATCTATGTTAACTAGGTGATTGGCTCTCTAATCTTGTTATTACCTGGGCTTCGTGCTTTCTATCTAAACATCGTGATTAGGGATATACTATTCATCGTGGGACGATCCCTTGACGATACATAATGCATGAACAATTGTACATAATGCTTAAGCAATTATACATACATATTTATCATCATATCATCATTCATCATTGCATACATTTAATTACATAGTGCATGAGGGAACTGGGAATCTCTTACGCATACCGGCTCACCCGGGTTAGCGTCCTTCTTAGTCCTTTCACCCATGTAACCGTGGCCTTCGGTTACAACCTCCTTCTATTCCCTATCATGATGACCCGGCAGC